>JACVQZ010000063.1:262886-301873 GCA_019828575.1 Talaromyces thailandensis
TCGTACGCTCACTCGTACGCTGCCTTATACGCTGCCTTGTACGCTGCCTCGTACGCTCGATCGTACGCTCACTCGTACGCTACCTTATACGCTGCCTTGTACACTGTCTTGTACGCTGGCGCTCGCTCATGGGCGCTCATATACTCGCTCGCTCATCCACTGCCTTATATGCTAGCGCTTGCTCGTACACTCGCTCATACACTATTTATTAATGGGATAGTTATTCAATAAGTGGGATCGTTAACTAGGATAAAGAATTTACTAAGTTATATAACTACTAATCAATCAATTAAAAGCGGTATTTCTATATAAATAAAACCAGTTACTAGATTTAATAATTTTATATCTAATTCTACTATTTATACACTACTTAATTCTATAAATTTAGATATAAAACTATATTTATTTAATAGATTAACTAATTAGTGCTCATTCTAATAAATCAAATTTTTAATTTATGTAGTAGTTATTAAGAAATATAAAATCAAATAATATCAATTATAAAATAATTCTATTATATTTAGAATATAGTTGTTATTTATAGAATTAACTAATTAGAGCTTATAATTCCTAGATTCTTTAATTTTATAATTTTATATTATTTCTAGCCCCTATACGCTCAATATTATAATTTAGACAATAATTTTAGTATTATTAGATAAAGAAATTAATTTAGCATAAATTTAATAAAGTATATTTTTAGTTAATATATTCATTATTAATAAATCTTATATAGAACATAATTAATCTAAAATCATAGTATATTTTATATATAAATTGCTGATAAAAAGTTCTCAGACTCTCCTACAGAGAAATTCGCTTCACGAATTGGGTAGCCAATCAGCAGCTTGCCTACGAAGGCGGTCACACCAGATTAGCAACTGCAATTCACTCAGCGATTTCTCCCAGTGAGTAGTCTGAGCGCCTGAGATAATACTACAGTATGTAGTTACTAGTTACATACTAACTAGTAAGTACACACTACGAATCACTCACTATCTCTACTCTGGCAAAAGGCACACCCAAACTGATCATAGATAATCATTGATTATTATCGTCGCTGTAGAATGTAATGAGTAACAGCAAATTACCCTGGCAGTTCGCCATCCATATCAACGCAAATGGTATCCCGCGAAGTCGATCCCGTTCTCGCCAAAAGAAAATTCATGATACATGCTCAAACGAGATTAAAGGAAACAGAGAGATAATAACAAGAGAAAACACAATCGTAGAAAGACTCCATACCCGAGCAGCTCCTTGGGGAGGGGCTTGGGAACCTAGACTTTTGTCTGTCCTTCGACGCCTGAACCCGAGTGAAGGAAGAAAAAAAAAGATCAATACACGAAGATAGAAGAGAAATGTCACATGAATAAAGCCTAACAAGGCCTAAACATGAAAGTATTGAATCCTAGACATCATGATGCATGATTGTCAAAACTCGCCCGACATTCTATCAAGTCATTCTCCGCGACGTTAGGTAAAAGCACAGCGGTAAGTATATTATGAGACTGAGAATGAAAGGCCCTTGTTTAGAGGTGCAGCCTCGAGCTCTTTGTTCACAGTATCCCAATCCATCCATGGGTCGTCATTTGCGTTTCCAGAGGCCATTGGTCCGGGGTGAGAGAACCAATCAGCAGGCCAAGAGCCATCTTCTTCAACATCCTTGATCTGAATTGCCGAGTCATCCTTGGCCAGGTCGCCATCATTCGGGGTCTGCGTGACAAATGTATTGCTATCAACAGAATCCGGCGTATCTTCGGTCTGAGTCGAGAACATGTCGGAGTTGAGGAACATTTCGAAAAATTCCCCTCCTCCCATACCAGGGAAGCTGTCAGTCATGGGTATGTCAAACGTCTCTTGGATAGCATCGAGAGACACCTTGCTGTCGGTCCATCCGTCTTTAGGAACTGCATTATCTGCAACGGGCGGCTGTTCAAGAACAGCCTTGGCTGCCTCCGTCGTAGCAGCGACCTTGGGTTGTTTGGAGGCTGCCGCCTTAGTCGTTTTTGCAGCTTTCAGACGCGGTGTCATTGTGCTGGTAGATGCTGGTGAAATAGTCCTGGCTTCTGTCTGGCTGACCAAACGACTCATTGGGGTGGCGGTAGAAGAGGAAATGCCTTCAGTTTTGACTTCCTGCTTCACCATTGACGCTTCGCTAGGCATCGGCTTCTTATCGACCTCGCCCTCCAAGACTCCTTTGTCTGTTTCTGGCACGCCCAGTGCGACATCCAAACTGTCCACCATGTACTTCAAAGGATCAGTGATCTCTTCCTTAACTCTATGCTCATCTTCCACATGCTTGCTCAAAGCAGCTTGCGTTGGGAAGCCCTTGACGTGATGTTCGCAGTCAGCAACAGCACACTTGAACAAAGAAGCTTTCGCGGCATCTGCTTTTGACGCAGCCTTGGCGGCAGCAGTACCCTGTGCCGCTGAAACCGATGTGTGGCTCTGCTTGCGACGCTTTGTAGGAGGAATTTTCAACTTGTCAGGAGAAAATCCGCCAGGTCCGTAGGCTTGAGGTACACCTTGAGGAGACGGGTCTCCCAACGGGAAAGGCGGCTGCGTGGCAGTAGGCGCTGCAGGAACATTTTGATTCTGTGTTCGTCGAGCCCGTTTCGCCTCCTCTTCCAGTTGCTGAAGATTAGACGCGTTCAGAGGCGGTTGGCCACCAGAAGGCGGCATTGGAGGTCTCAGTTTCTGTCCCTGTTGTAGTTGTTGACTTTGGACTTTGGTGATCATCGAAGTAAACATGTTCTTGATGATGGCGAGAGACCTCTTCAGATAGTCTGGAGCGATAGTAAATTCGTCATTTACGGCCCATTCCGTCGATTTGAATTGTTTCATAAGTTGGATCCGCTAGTGTACTTATGTTAGCACAATTCGACTTTCTTAAATAGTGGTGGTTCCTCTTACCATAGAAAGAAGAGCTTTGACGTTCTTCTCTTGATTAGGGAGTTTAATAAGCCACTGAACGAGCGTGTCCAACCTTGATAACATGTCGGTGGATTCCCGTAGCTGCTGAGCCATGATTGCCTTATCTTCGGCGGAGATATCCATGGGTCCTGAGTTGGGTATGACGGCTTTGGCCATTTCATTATACCAGTGTTTGAGTTGGTCAGGTAGGGTAGCATTCCAATTCTCTTCGGCCGCGATTCTAGATAACTGAGGACGGGGCTGTCGTTGTTGTTTCATATGAGCTTCGAGCTGGGACCGTTGAGTAGGAGATAGGGCAGCAACCTGCTCCCTAGTGAGATTGAGTGGTGTACGTGCAGGAGCAGATGTTGTAGCTGCTTGAGGAGGCGCTTGCGCAGGTGGCTGAGCTTTAGGATTTTGAATTTCAACGACATCATCGCTGTGAGGTCGCTTCTTGGAGCTTGTTTTGCCAGCAGCTCCACCTTTCGCTCCTTTACCACCCGACGACGTTGGCGGGATTTTGGCGTTGGTTGTTTGTGGGGTCTGCACTGGTTGAGGAGGAGCTTGAGTTGTTGCAGGTACTGTCTGTTTGGCTGGTGTAGGAGTGGGCACTGGTGTTGCTTGCAGAGGTTGAGTCTGATTCAGGTTTTGAATATTCTGCGCTGGGTTCATTTGCTGCATGGCCATTCCTCTAGCTTGGAGCTGTTGCATCCACATCTTCTGTTTGTTCTTCAGAAGAAACGCTTTGAGTTGCTCATCTGGCATACCCTGAGCCTGTGCGCCGAGTCTCTTCCGGGCGTTCATGATCTCCTCAGGAGTAATAGTAGGCCCAGGAAGGTTTTGTGGTTGCCGTCCCGTCACGTTCTGAACAGGCATGAACGGTTGATTATTCCCGGTCCAGTTTGGCTGACCAGCTAGTTCGTTACTTCGCCCATTTTCACGTTGTTGTGACACAGTATGCGCAAAATGAAGGCGTTGCAGATCCAGTAATTTCGCCGAATCGACATGGCCAAGCACTTGAGGATTTTGTACTACCCATGCCTTCAACTGACCCCATGTTTTCACTGTCTTCGGGACTGGAGGATTCATGTTTGCATTGGAGTTTATCATCGAAGGGGGAAAGGCCATGCGATCCATCTCGCGGGTCTGTTCAGCATTCATGTCAATGTTCTGACTCTGAGACCGCATTAGGGCTTGTTGATGTCTTAGCAGCGCCTGTTGTTGCTGCTGCTGCTGCTGTTGCTGCAGCGATAATTGTTGTCCCTGAAGCATGGCATTGTTCTGAGTTCCTCCAGCCAGTCCATTGAGTGACTGTTGCATAGGCATCGATGTGCCAACGTTCGAGCCATTAACTTGTCCGTTGAACTGTCCACCTTGAGGCAGCTGCGGCATATTCGGCTGCATTGACATGGGCTGGCCGTTTGCTGCCCGCGCTGCTTGAGCTGCCTGGCTGTTTGCGAGAGCACGACGTTGCTGCGCAATCAAGAAGGCGTTCAATTGCTCCGGTGTCATCTGACTTAATCGCTCTTTGAGGGCCGGAGGAAGGTTTGGGGGTATCTGCGGTCGCATGACCTGTTGTGGATTGCCGGACTGCTGCCCGTTCACGCCAGGTTGCCGGGATGGGGGTCGTATTTGTCCGGCTGCCTGCGCTGGAGACATGTTGGGGCCGACTGGACGATTGAGCATTGGCATAGCTGGGCTTTGGTGCGGCATGTTCTGGTTAACCTGATTGGTATTCTGTCCTCCGGCTTGTGATGACATTGCCATTTTCGCGTTATGCGCGGCTTGAGCTCTTGCTTGAGCCTGTGCTTGATTCTGAGCTTGAAACTGCGGGGTTTGTTGCATGCCCATTTGTTGAGCATTCTGGGCGTTTTGCAGTTGCTGTTGCGCCAGAAATTGTTGTGGGTTGATTGGACGGTTGAGATTTGGCTGTGTGTTCTGCTGTGGCGCCCCCTGTTGGAACAGGCTAGCAGGGTCTGCGAAGGACGGCTGGCTGGACATCGGTGCGGTACTTGCAGGAACGACCAGCTGACCAGCTTCCTGGGAACGGAGCCCATCTGCTTGCTGCCCTTGAAGATTCTCGACATTTATGAATGACGAAGGATCCAAAGCTTGCTGGCTGTTCATTGGCAAAGCGGAGTTCCGCTGCAGGCCCATCATATTTGGGTTCATCTGGCGTTGAGCTGCGTTCATCATGGTATCTCCTCCGACCATAGAAGCATTGGGATCGAGACCTTGGGCGCGAGCAATTTGTTGACTTCGTCGAGCTTTCATATTTTTCAAGATCTGAAGGCGCATCATCCAAGTTAGGGGGTCGCCATATTTTTGTGAGATGATTTGCTTTTGCTCAGCACTCATTTTGGACGTCGCCGCGGCTCTCCGCTTCTCAAGGTCTTCGGGGGTCATTTTCGACATCATCTGCGCCGCGAGCCGACTGATTTGTTCGAAGTCGGGTTGGCTGAGCATACTCAACTCATCCATCATTGGCATACCTGATGCGATTCGTTGTTGTCCCATCTGACTCTGCGCAAAAGCTTGCTGCTGCTGCTGTTGAATCATTGTGGGATCGTTCATGCCCATGTGCATAGGCATCTGGCCAGGAATAGGCGAAGTCTGCATCGGTCGGTTCATCTGAGGTGTGAATTGCGGGGGCATCTGGTTGGGATGGACTACACCCGGCATGCCCCCATTGGCAGCGCCGTGCTGCATTAAGCCGCCTTGGTTGTACACGGCTTGTTGTCGCAGTCTCGTTTCTTTAATAGCGTGGAGTTTACTGGCACACTCCTTCTCGTACTCGTCCTATCGAGTTTCGACGATAAATCATTAGCATCCTGAACATGTCTAAACCAAAAAAAAAAGGCATCTCAAAAAAAGTGTGGTGTCTTACTCGCTGATTAGCTTCACGAAAAGCCTTTTCTTCAAACTGCAAAGCGGCCTGAAGTGCGTTCTGTATTTCGATTCGAGGTTGTATGAGTCGAAGGGATGTAATCCTAAGATCAAAGCGGTCAGTTTTAGTGTGCTGGTGCAGGCAATAAATCGCACCAAAAAAAGACAGCACAAGCTGACGTACATCTGCAGAACCTTCCCGGCTCGGTCTGGGATGGTGACTTCTGCACGCCATCCAGTAAATGGCCCTTGATTTTGTAGAGCTACGGCAATGTGTCGTTGAACCTGGGCATTCTGAGGTTGTTGCATAGGTCCTTGAGGGTTGGCACCGGTGAGCATGGCTCCAGTGCCCACGTTGGAGAAGTTGACTGGATTCATCACAGAAGCCCTCCCTCAAGACGGGCGACTGTTGGGAAAAAGCCACCACGCTGTCTAATAGCTGACGTCAGCACCATTCGCTGTAATGTCGTCGAAAAATAAGGATAAGCAGCCGTTCGAGTCGTCGAGGAAGAAATCGTTGTGCGAGCGACGAAGTGATTAGTGAGTTCTTCAGTCGGTCGGCGTTGAGGCTTGGTGTAGCGATCGGCTTTGGCAGGGGAAAACAATCGGACTGATCGTCGTCTGGGATCCGGGGGGCCGTGGTGGAGTTAGTGTCAGAGTCAAGTCGACTAGAAAGTCTCGCACAGTCGAGGTCGCATTGTAGACGGAAAGTCAAATGCGAAGAACAGGCAGAAGACAACGGGATGGTGTGGGATGCGAACGAGCGAGAGGGCAAGGATGTAGACGGAAGGATGAGGGTGGAGGATTGAATGCAATGAATAGATAGATTGCTATGGAATGAATTTGCTGGCAAACGGGCTGGCTAGTGGTGTTTTGGCGTTTCGGCGTTTGCTGTTGAGTTAGTTAGTTAGTTAGTTAGTTAGTCTTTTGGGGCCCGAGTCAGGCTTACCTAGAGGCTAGTGTGAGAGGTGGGAAGGGAAGGAGCGTAAGGTTGGGCAAGGGCAATCAGAGAGTGAGTGAATAGGAAGGCGTGAAGACGCTGAAGAAGGCAGTGGCAGCGTGTGTGATAGGCTGCCAACAGGGGGAGGGGCGCAGGGCGGGTCTAGTAACAGCTTAACTAGTGCCTTAGGGCGCTTGCCTGGGTAAGTACTAAGTACTACTAAGTACTACTATGTAAGTACTGAGTACTCATTGGTCTGTAAATTACCGTCACTACTATTAACTTACTACGTACAACAAACAGACTCTTGTTGGGGACAAACAAACAGAATACACAGCACTATTTAGGAAGTACTCAGTGTTTGTCAGTCACTGTGTTATTTATTGTGTAGTCCTTATGCATCATATTATTCTGTACGTGAAGGGTGGAAAATACAGCATGTCACGAGCGTCCCTGAAGCAGGAAGACAAACCGGTCTCGCTGTTTTCGTATTCGGACTATGTATGGAGTATACGTACTACGTATGTAGGTATGTACGGAGTAGGCGAGAACTCAGAACAGTGACAGGTTCAAAGTGCCTTGGCTGACCAAAGCGTATTTCTTTGACAGCTAAGAAAGCCCAACCTAGTTCTGAACGTTTACTGCCTACTGCCTAGACAATCAATCCCCTACCGGTAACTACGAGATTGGCCTCGGCCGGTAAGCTCGGTCGGCTTGGACAATGAGGAGAGCAACCTGAAGAGTTGAAATACTATATAGTAGATAGTAGATAGTATATAGTATATACCATCGCAACCTTTACATAGTAGTAGACAGCAATTTTGAAGAGGGCCAAGACGCACGGAATAGCGACAAGAGGCAGAGTGACAGCGACGTTGTGTAACCCGACCATGGCGGCGATGATCAACGACTAACTAACTAGCTAGGTACCGGTCTGTTTGTCTGATTAATACGACATACGTACTCTAGCAGTCTTGATGAGACGGCCAAGGATTGTTTTTCTTTTCTCTTTTTCACTGCCAAGTCCATTGCGCATCATACAAACTACTACGTACAAAAGGCAGTTCACTGACTTCATCCAGATCGAGGGCGTAATTGAAAATCGGGGTACGTACATATACTATGTAAGTTAGCCAGGCCATAGAGTAGCCACTGAGCGGTCCCATTTTCAGACCGTTGGAGCCACTTTCAACCCACTAGCTCAGCCTCTGCCCGCTTTCTTCTTGAAGAAGCTCGAGGCATATACATGCATGTCGTTCCCACTGTGCGTTCTGTATGATAAAAGGTTACAGCGTCTTGGTCAATATAATGGGGATGGAAGCGTCGGATGCATGATTGAGCAGCTCATTGACGTTTGAGCGAATAATGTGAATAAAGTATACAGAGTAAGTGCTCATAAGCAGTGTAATTATGACTCCGTCTGGACTGACCCACAGTCATCGCTAGTCTGACTAAGAAGGCACACCATTTCTAGTCCAGAGCTAGCGTCCATGGTCGATTGGCTCCTAGCGTCCCCCGGCATCACCTCCTTCAGGCTTCAAGGCTTCTTGTCGAGACACATACGAAGGATTACGATGCGTTCCGACTCCCAATCTGTTCGACTGTCTGATCCATGGTCTTGCGTGGCCTACAGAGTATACGAATATGATATGGAACCATCGAGAGCTCGACAGAAAAACAATTGAGTCCATCGCGCTGGCCAAGTCAAGGTGGGCAGCTGGCAGGCATGTTGCAGAAACACCAAAACGTCGTGGAGGACTAGTTGTGGGCATGTAAATAACAATCCACGAATTGGGACGCCACCGCTTACCCGTTCCTGGATGTTTGTCCTTCTGCGGAGAGGGATGTATGAAGCAGACCGCTGAAAGACTGGCTGAATGCAGTGGCAGTTACAAGGATGTACAATTGAAGGACGATGAAGATTAGAAAGTACGTACTCTGTATTTAGACTAAATTTTTAGCATACGTACACTTCCTTCTCTTCAACAGTGATCGCGAGGTTGATACAACAACCAATTAGAGCCGAGCATATGCGGACAGTCTAGCTTTCGAGATTTGAAGATGCAACATCTAAAACTTCACGAAAAGCTTTCACTTGGTATCTAGTTCTTGTATATAAAATCTGTTTCGGGGTGCCTACTTACAGCTGAAACATTGTCCGTACTCCGTACAGCGGAGCAACTGCTACGTACTGAAGAATCAAGAGTAAGACATGTTATTATGGAGTGATCACTGACCAGGGTGCTTTGCCATAAGGCGACCGCTCGCATCTGAAAGACTGAAACACGCATCTTATTTTAGGACAAATAAGCCGCCCGTTTTGATTGGTAGGCTGCTTGACGATGCTGGGTCATCACGTGATGATTGCAGATCGATATCCATCGCTTGCTTGGCAGCCATCATCTTCAAGTTCTCCATCAACAAACTCATCTCTTCCCAATTTCGTTCTTCAGCTTTTGCCGCTTTCAGTGCTTGGAACAGTCGCTCAGTCTTTCTTCAACATGATTCAAACTTGCGCTGTCACTTGCCCACCGAACATATAGACATGGTATCTCTCGAGTCGGCGTATGCCTCCATGGCAACGTCATCCGCGACCCCTATCGGTTCAACGGTCTTTCTCACTCTTTCCTTCGTCACCATCTGTTTGCTCGCGCTATTGCTATTACGACGATTTCTGACCCTTCGCGCAACTCCCGCGTACATCACTGTTCCCGTCTTTCTAGCTTTGGTCCTTCCCGCCAGCGTCGTCCTTCTCGTTCCGGTGGATTTGACATCAAGCTCACGAGAGAAGGGAAAAGGCACAAATGGAGTCTGGCTACCGAGCCACGCAGTCCTGGTTCTATGGCGTATAACATATTGGTTGATATTCTGCTTGACCTGGTTTGTTTCCTCCTGTTACTCCCTGCAAGATAGGTTTCTGACAACTTCCGTCACTTTCAAAATAGGGTTATTCTACCTCTATTAGCTGATTTCGTTGATTCGGGATACCGTGACCCGAAAAGCCGTTTGATGTACTCCTTGCGCTCCAATGCTCGATACCAACTCACCGTCCTCTGCTGCGGCATTGTCGGTCTGATCTATATTTCCGTCCAGAATGGATTCGATTTCACTTCCATCAGATCGCTGGTCATGGCTCTTGCTTACGTGTGGGGTTTGATCCTGGCGATTTACCTGATGGGCCATGGTCTTGTCTCCATTCCTAGATCGTTTTTCCGAAAGGCCAATAACGCCGATGCTCTACGAAGGATTCAGGCACACGCCCCTAAAATCCACGACCGTCTGACTGACGCCGTTACCGAATTGGAGGAAGTCGAGGCCCAAGTGGCTCAGCTACAGAAGCGAAAGACAGGTACAGCGCGCATCTTCGAGGACTGGATTGAAGAACTTGCCGATTATACAAATATACCAGGCTCGCGTCCTGCAGCTCTACATTCGCTAGCGGAACCTACAGCAGTTCCAGCGGTAATCACAGAACGATACATGGCAGGTTTGTCGCGACGACTGCAACGTGCACGGCACCAGAAGGCGCGGTTCGTTGACGAATGGGACCGCCTCGTTCGCTCAGCCGCCGATTACCAGACAATTCTCAACTCCACTGCGTCAAAGAAACTTGATTTCGGCCCCGTGGGCGGCCCTGAGGCTGGATCCTCCTCGCGTAGAGCCGCGCTTCTCACCCCTTATATGCGATATGTTATATATGTGCATGTGCTCCCAAGTCTGAGGCTTGTCTTGGGAGCAGTCTTTGCTGCTGCGTCTTTCTGCGTCGTCTGGTCCGAGGTCGTTAAAGCACTAGCCCCGAAACTTTGCCTTATCAGCTTGAGCCTGGTACCTAATCCAGAACAGGCCCAGATTGGATTGGGAGGTCAGTTGATCGCCTCCATGTGGCTATTGTACATGTGTACTGCTGCCCTCAAGGGCGTCAATGATGCTCAAGTCTGGGGTAACCGAGCCTTGGTACGTCGCAACACGTATGGCGAGAGTGCCTGCTGGTATGCGGGACAGGTTGCAAAATTGACGGTGCCACTGGCATATAATTTCCTTACCTTTTTACCCAATGAGCTCCGCCACGATACGACGTTCTACCAATTTCTTGGGAAATATATCAATCTCACGCCTCTAGGGAAAGGGTTCGATTACTTTCCAGTCTTCCTCCTTCTTCCAGTCTGTGCCACCATGTTTAACCTGTATGGTCGAATCAAGAAGGTCTTTGGATTTAGGTTTGTGGATGACGAAGAAGATCCCGAGGCGGACCCTGGCGGTTTTGGGACGGGAGGCTGGCGTGAAGGACGTGCACTCATCGAGCGGGAACTGGTTGGTTTAGGTTCTTTGGGGTTGACTTCGAGATCTGTTGACGCTGGGCGCACTGCCGGTCTCGCTCCTTCCTCCTCTTCCACCTCACTCAACATCTCGCGCGCAGCTTCTCCACAACCCGGTTGGTCCTCGTCATCGACCGTACCAGGATCTTCGTCCCGCGCCCCATTAATTGGGCCATCAACGTCAGCAAATGCGATCACAGCTACTACTGTCGTTGATGACGGCGGCGTTGAAGAAGAAAATTTCTTCCAGTCCTTTGCCCACCGTGTCCGAAATACCATCGACACGGCATCGACTCCACGTTGGCTACAAGGCGGCTTTTCAAATATTAGCACGCCGAAATGGCTAAATTCGGACCCGGAAGACTCGGGTACTACTAATGGCTCTAGTCAGGGAGGCAATAGGATATTTGGAGGTTTATTTGGACAACGATCCTCGGACGGACATGTGCGACTCTAAGTCGCTCGGTATCGGTCTGGTTATGAATTGGCATGGCGAAAGGCGTTATCGCTGTCTTTGCTTTGTGGGTTTTTGTATATATATATATATATATATATATATATTAATGTGTGGTGCTTATCCGGCTATAGAATAGTTGATTAGAATACATAATATTTGAGCGCAAGTCAGACTTGCTGAATATAATTTTGATTCAAAGTCAGCGGCGGGTGTGCCTGGTCTCAAGGCATACATGTATGTATGCTTAGTTCAAGCGTCCTATGCCCGGCGTCAATCTCAGATGCACCCACCTGACCACGTGGACACAGGCCACGATAGCATAGCTAGTGACAATGTTCTTTTACGATGTACGTATTCAAGAAGAGACTCAAGAGAGTAAAGCTGGAGGCATCAACTTCCAGTCTTCCACACCTTGTATATGTACCAGTGGGTCCAGGCTACCATTAAGGCATTAACATTTAACAATCTGAATCCGCGCTTAACTTTCCACCCGCTTTGAGCTTGCCGCCAGACGCCACCGGCCCAGAACTTCTTGACTGTCTCTCATGTCATTCGTTTTCTGAACAGCCTCCTTCAGCTTGACATTCCGCTCCCCACCTCATCTTTCTCTCTTATCCCTTTTTTCCCCCAAAACCACCCCGCTCCCTTTCTGCTTTTTCATTTCCTCCTCACCCTGTACAACGACGGCGCAGAGGCTTCCATGACTCTGCTGCCGGACTGGCCCGTGACTTTGTCCTCCCTGGGTGAGGCTTCCATCTCGTACCCGCAGCAGGTCATTCGTCGTTTGTCATCCTTAACTCTGGGATCTTCTTCATTACTTGGGACAACCCGCAAAGGGCAAGATCAATTGTCCTCGTTTATCGACAATTTACTCGCGAATCCTACCTCTCCCCTTAGCATCGCCGCACTCTCTCTGACCGCCATCCTTGGGGTCCTCACTATCGTCGCAATGAGTTGGCGGGACACTTTTGGATTTTTCCGCCGCGCGTCGTCTTATGGGAATGTGCCAGCCGCACCACCGCAAGTGAGCGACAGTGATTATTCGTATCTTACGAATGACGATATCGTTGAACCTCCTCGATCTTATCAACAATCCCACCATGACGGACGACGAGTACTACGAAGGGACGTCAATCATTTAGAAGACGAGTCGCCGGATATTCTACTACTTAAACACCGCGGGGTGACTTATCCTTTACATTTCACACCATATGCCATTGACGACGGTGATCTCACCATTGGAGAAATCCGACGTCTGGCAGCCGAGAAGACAGGAACGGCTGATGTGAAACGAATTAGAATACTCTACAAGGGTAAATTGTTACGGGATGATGCAAAACCATGCAAGGACGAAGGTCTCAGACAAAATTCAGAAGTCATGTGTGTCGTGTCCGAGGTAGGTCCCGGCGAAAGCACAAGCAGTTTCTCCGGTAGCGAAGGAGGCAGTCGGAGCGAAGCTTTGAGTCTGGATAGCCGCAGCAATCAAAGCCCGCCGTCAGGTGGCGGGGGTGGAAAGAAAAAGGGCAATAAGAAGAAAAAGAAGAAGCAGCAGCATCTCTCACCCGAACCGACAAACGCTGAGACCAGACCAACCCCCTCAAGAGATAATCTCGCTCCCCCGTCAGATGTCCGTCCTACTTCAGCTGGGCGTTCCTCAGCGGTACCCTCACCAGCACCAAGCCTACAGCAATTTTCCACGCCCATTGAACGAGTAGATGCACTACTTCGATATCTACGTACAGAGTTGACGCCATTGTGTGAAAGGCACTTTTCGCATCCGCCCACCGATCCCAAGGCGCGCAGCTATGAACACAAACTCTTGAATGAAACAATCTTGTCTCAGGTCATTCTCAAAGCGGACAGTATCGATTCCGAGGATGCTCGCCCGGCTCGTCGAGCGCTGATCAAAGAAGCACAGGGTTTGCTGAATAAGCTAGACACGCTTGCACCTTAAAGTCCATAGTTGCATTCCTTTCTTTCTCCTTTTCGATACCATGTTCACATTTGAGCAGGTAAAGCTAGACTTTTTTGATGGGACAGACGGGTCTATTGCACTGGTCTCTTGACGTGGGAAGTGTTACGTATACCATTCTTGTTATGATACTCTCGGGTTCTCTTTTTCTAGATGTATCATGTTTTCATCAGTTATTCTTTCTCATAGAATAGGCGACTCATATTATTGCTTGGAGAGGAAATCAAAGAAATTCTCTTGTAACTCTGGTTATCCATTGTTTTATCTAACTAGTTCCTTGACTGAATCACTGTATCCCCTGACAGATTACGTACACACGATGCCCTAGACAGTCCACTCCACTGAATCTTCGCCGTTACAGAATCAGACTGTCACGAATTAAAGTGTACCCCGTAATACGGACTATTACTTGCTAAATCACTAGTCAGAGAGCATTAGTCCATTTTTAGACAAGGCTAAGCTCCAGCCACGAGCAGCCGGCCAGTAAGATGTGATTAATCTACAAGTTACCTTAAGTCACTTGTTCTGGCCAGGATCCAGTAAAATCTTACAGGTCGCGGGAACAAGAAAAGGAAATAAAACCAACTGAAACTGAGAACTGAAAACTGAAAGGGGAAGAGATATGTGTAAGTGTAATATAATTAGTTACAATACGTGTAGACACACACTGGCGGTGCCCGTAGGCAGTGGAAGAAAGTGTATGCTAGAGCCAGGTACCGTATGGTACGGTACGGTACGGTACGTCACTCCTTCTCCTTGTCCCGCAGCTAATTTGAGCCGGCTCTTTCTACGCCTCTCTCAGTCAACCTCGACAATCTTTCTCCCCAAATCTGCGCGTGCAATTGCAACAACAGCTCGCTGCTTGTCAATTGTAATAAAAGCATTCTCCTTCCTTCATGTCCACCCCGCCTGTTTACTCATTCCATCGTTTTGTCCTGTTGATATAATCATCTCACCTGCGGGTATTGGGGCCTAACGTAATAACGTTCGCCTGTCAAGACTAATAACCTCCTGACCTGTCTCATTGTCTTGCAGCACTACTCTGCGCCTTGCATCTCTTGTCTTTGTTGCTGTCGCTTCACTACAATACAGCACGTTATTTATTATTTACTCCTCTGCGACTCGAGCGCGAAAGTCCCCTCATTCTATTTCCCTTTTCTTCTCTTGTCTGACAGTCATACCTCTCCTTTGTGTCGACCATTCTTCTCCCCCAACTTTACACAGCGAATTGTCCGAGCAATTGCGAGTTGCAACAAGCTTAATCCCGATTGAACCATCTCTTCGACTCGGCTTCTTGCGAGATATACTTCTGATTTGAAATTATGTCACTGTGACCCAGTCCAACAAATCGACTGCGGCTCCTGGTCACATCTGTCACTTCCGCTCTCAGCCTCCGACACGACTTTGTCCATCACAACTGCCATTCGCTCTGCAAAAATACCACAACGACATAATCGACTGACAATCAACAAATAAACAAGTCAAGGAGATCAACTACTACCCCTTCCCGAACCAGTACCGAGAAAAGACTTGGTCTGGTTGTCTCCACCTCCCGCGGGCCTATTTCTTTTGCAAAACACGAAGGACAGTATTCAATCTGTGGATTATCTGGACAATCAGGCAGCAGTGCGAGACGCGATATTCAGGGTACATGAAACATTGCCTTGCCTGATGTCTTTGTGCCCTGATCGGAAGTCGTCGTCTTGGAACTTGTTCTCAGGGTTCTTGAATAGTGTTTAGGGGTTGGTGGGGCAAGACCAACTACTATCCAAGTCTTCTACCAACCACCGGATTATTAGGTGCTATGTTTCGATGAGAAGGCCGACAATTGCGAAATAGACGACAAAAAACCTCAATCTTTCACTAGCAGAGTTTCTTCCGAAAACCAGTGCAGAGGATAAATCAGAGAAATCGTTCAATCCGTTGGGATGGCCGGTACCGCCACTGCTATATCTTCCACAGATGCTTTGACATCTCCTCCGAATCTCACCACGGCATGGGACCTAGCTGTCCCTTTAGGATCAGAGGTGAGTGACTCTCTCTTAAATGATTGCTTGCCATGAAATCAGTGTTCGAAGACTATTCTACAGCACGACCTTCAATCAACACAAGTACTAACATTCCGTCTTGTAGGCCGACACTATACCGCCGAAACGCACGTCTAATGAATCCAGTTCCCTCTACAATAAATCTAGCTACCGTCATCGAACGCCAAATGGCAATCCTCGTTCCCGCACCTCATCACAAACCGGCTCAAGGCGGGGAAGTAACGCACATGACACTTACGGACGTGAAATCGGACCAATGACCAAAGAAATGGCGGATTCTTACAGCAATGGCCATGTCTGGAAAGGCGATCAGTCTGCTAAAGCATCCGTGGACACCGAGGGTCCGCCGGGTGACGACAACTGGATCCATCGAGATAAGTTGGCACGGATAGAGAGCGAGGAGCTACAACAGGCGGCTATGCGCATTCAACGGCAAGTGCGTACGGGTAGTAAATCGAGCAGCATGCGTGGTCGTAGCCATGACACACACAGCCTTAACGGAACCGTTATCACACCTCCAGAGCAGACGGAATCCTGGCCTGGTTCACAAAGACAACAACTAGAATCGCCAATACCCTTTGAAGACTCCGACGGAAAAGGAATCGAAGACGAAAGAATGAATTGGGATTTGCGACGACCCGAGGAAATTGCTGCGTCATCTTTTGAAGGGAACGATGAGGCCTCATCAAAGTTCTACAAAAGCCCTGCCCTAAAGAAAAGTTCCTCACGAATTCCCGTCTTTACCTCTAGTCCTCATCAGGCCTCAGATTCAAATGATCGTGAGTCCTCCATTCAGCGCATTCGCACCCGCACCATAGGCAGTGGAGACGAAGATGGTGTATCCCGTACCCCGAGTCGCAGAGCCAGTGAATCGGCAGTAATTGACACCCCTGAAGCCTCTCCGGAGCCTGCTGATAGTTCAACCTCCCCGTTATCCACTAGCCGGCCTAATAGTCGAGGCGGTATGCTTGCGCAAGCACAATCATCTCCTACGAAGAAAGCGCCTACCAAAGGTACCTCTACCGCCCGGAAGTCATCCGCTCCGCCCAATAATCGCAAAGCCTCGACCTCAGTCAAACCGCGAGCCACTTCTGGCAGTAGCGCAAAAGACCGACCTGTTACGCGATCTGGAGATAATCGTCCATCGACGTCTGCGAACCGTCCTGAGGGTGATCCACCTTGGTTGGCTACTATGTATAAACCGGACCCTCGGTTACCGCCCGATCAGCAAATGCTACCGACGCATGCTAAGAAAATGCAACAAGAGCAATGGGAGAAAGAGGGCAAGACACCGACGGCCTATGACCGTGAATTTGCGCCATTGGCTGTGCGAGCGGATGAGCCGGTGCCAGTACCTACTGCCGAGGTAAAGAACGAAGCTGCGACTGCCGATGGGGACAATCTTGCAGCAGAATCGGGGTCTTCATGGCCCCTCCAACCCCCAAAGAGCCCTGAACCTGCGCGTCCGGGGACAAGCGGAACCAATTATAGTACGATGCCAAAAGTACAAACAGCGCCACAGATTGTGTTGCCAACATCACAGAGAGTGCAACAAAACTTACCGCCTTCGCCTCAGGAAGATGAGAAGGTAGAAAAGGGTTGCGGATGTTGTATCGTGATGTGAACCATCTCTTTTTAGCCATTGCTTTTTATTTTTGATATCTTCTTTCCTTCCTTTGAGTTTCAAATACCCAGGATTCTCCGAGAATTCACTCTGAAGTACTATTACTATATTGTTATTTTGTTGGGCCAAGGTGGTCTCTCTGCACAGATGTTGTTTATTCGAAGCCCGTTTGCTCTTTTTTTCTCCAATTGCTCACTCTCTTTTTTAGCGAATCCGTTATTACAAGCACAAATATTGTCAAAATTATGTTCTATCCGGTTGTCTTTCCGGCGTCCACAGTGATTTCCTCTCTTTGTTGTCTTTTCGATTCTGTCTTTGATATGTTTTGGTACTTGACCAATTGAGGTCAAATCTACATTGGTCCCATACTTGTGCACATACATAAGTTACCATTCTGCTTGATTCCTTTGTCGATCTAGGTAGTTCAGATGGCAGTGTTGATTGAAACATACATACAAGCATTGAACATGATTGCTTCCATAGATCGTAGACCCCATCAGGTTAGCCAATCAGATGGTTACTTGGTAGTCCCGCATCCGATTACTCATCAAGATCTCGGCCAAACCGGCAAAATGACGCGAGTTGACTCTCAACTCACCTCACCATCTTCCATCTTACAAATAATTCTGGACTCATTGACTATTGTCATCATTCCCCCTTCCTTTCTTCACATTATCAAGCAAAAAATACACACTACGAAGAAGGTACGAGAAAGACTCTCCCCGTCCTCTTCTGTCGCAAAGTGCCGAGAATATTTAAACGCATGCGCAACACCACCCCTCCCTCACTCCGACAACTCAGCCCTTAAACAACGCGTCGCATTACGACTAACAAAACCGCTGTGAATAGGACACCACATTCGTCCTTCATTCCAGCCTCCTTTAGCCCACCATTTCAGCCCTTTTCTACAGACTTTTCGGCAGCTTAGCGGCTCGCCCTATATCTCCCGGCACCATGTCCGCTGCTAAGATCAAGGCTCAGAGCATCATTGACGAGAACAAAGTTGGTGCGTTTATCCTTCTCCTGCCTAAGATTGCTGCATTGAGAGTGTCGCTGACTGGCGTTGATGTCAAGTTGTGTTCTCGAAATCTTACTGCCCATACTGCAAGTCGACAAAGTCGCTTTTGACCGGTCTCGGTGCACCTTACTACGTTCTCGAGTTGGATCAAGTTGGTTTGTTATCTCCAAGACACACCTGTAGTTACCTTTAAATGAAGTGGTGACTAATTCCTGTTCTTACAGACGACGGCGCCGCTATCCAAGATGCTCTCGAGGAGATTACCAGCCAACGCTCCGTCCCCAACATCTTCATCAACAAGCAGCACATTGGCGGAAACTCTGACCTCCAGGCTCGCAAGAACGAGCTGCCTCAGCTGTTGAAGGATGCTGGTGCTTTGTAACCAAGTTGTTTATACCAAGAATCAATCGTTCCTGTTGTCTCGTTTCGCAAGTGTTTTATGTTTGATGTAGTGTTGAGATCGATCGTTATTATGACGTCGGCGTAAGTAGAGATAATGTATATACAAGATTTTGCATCCTATCTTACAACACCGAAACTACAGCTGAAGTAGGCGAAGTGGAGAGATCCGTTGCATCAAGTATGACTCAGATGACCTTCTGCGTAACAGTCCCAACAGGTCTCTCTACAATACCCATGGTACCTTCCACAATACTCTGTCTTGCAGGCTCGCTCGCAACCTGCTTGCCGGCAAGATAATTCAACCACACACAACGGCTAACCCGTTCATCGGCGACCCGACCGAGCCATTGGATTGGTTCCTTGGGATCTCGCTGGAAAAGCGCATCGAGAGCACCCTGTTGATCGCGCAACAGAAGCAGAACTTGTCCCTTGGGAATGTTCTTGCGAGACCCGCCGCCGAGCAATGTCTTGAACTCGCTCACTGACTGGCCAAAGGCCTCGTCATCGAATTCACTACGTATGGGCACGGTCTGATCACCACTGGATTTTGCGAGCTCTTTGATTCTAGCAGCTTCTTTCTGTGCTCTGTTCGTCATGTGTCGTACCCAGGCATCGCGCAAATGCATGAAATCCGTATTACGTGTTGGCACAATCCGGATCGCAGTGCGGATGTTGCCCTCCTTCAGTATCGAGGTCCATGCCGCTTCGCCATGTTCCGGGTCAAGGAGCAGCTTCTTCAATGCATCTCGTTCGGTAGACACAAGCGAGGTTGCAGCAGCTGCCGCGCCCACAGTGCCAGGCTGACCAGCCCCAACAGCTGGAGCCTGCACTCCAGTTTGCACCAATCGTCGCTGAAGGGTCCCAATATCTGACTTGGCCACATACACGCCGACAACGTATACTTGGATTGACAGGAATGAGACACTGCGTATTCCGAATCCGAGCAATTGGTATTCCTCCTCAGATTCAGGTGCAATAGGCAAGTCCTGACCGGGCGTCAATGGCGTGTCACTCATCGACTTGGGAAGTCTGATGGTTGTCGGAAACAGTGGCACGGAGCTATTTCCCGTCTCGACCTGCTCGGCGCCGTCTTGACCTTGAATGCGGATCACGGACGGGCTGCTGGGGAATTCGGAGGGCCCATCAAGTTTGATACTGCCATTATTCAAATTTTTGCTCGTTATTTTGGTTTCTCCTTCTTTGGTTGTGTTGTTTGCGTCCTCCGGTAATCCGAAAGCGTTGGTTTTGACCATCCCATACATCGTGGCACCGCATAGCACGATACCGGCCGCGGAGAGCGCCATGCGGCGTCTGTAGTGCGCAATGGCAGCTTCATTCTGTGCTTGATTGGGCTTTCGTGCGGACGATCGAAGGGGGTTGACTTCTCCGACTGGTTTGCTGGAGGAACGCAAGCTGGAACCGGTGGACACCTGACGAGTCGATCGTTTTGCTGTCTGCTGAATTAGACGCGGGCGTATCTGCACCTGACGTAGGCATTGCCGACAGGCAGTTGGTGGCAGCATTGTGGCTTCTTCAGAGCTTGCTCTGTTGCTCACTCTAACAAGGCGTGATGTTCTTCCATGGACGGTTTCACTCGGAAGATGAGATGACGACACGCCGAACATCACTTGACATCACGTGATTCATCACGAGGAATATTTACCGCGCGTTAGGATGATCAGAAGACAATGTTACTCGAAAGAAATTTGATAGTAGTTGATATACTTTCTGATGTCTTCGCAAATAATACAATACAGTGTTCAGCAACATACTCATTGGGGTATCATATACATTATCTAAGCACCGTCTTCTACATCCTACCCTCGATAATCTCCATCGTCATCCTCTCCTCGACCCCTTGTGCTCCTTCGCGTCCGCCTGTTACTCTGACCACTTTCCTCAGCAGCAGTTGTATTGGCTGCCACCGGCGCTTGGGTCGTGCGCTTAGAGCCCACGCTGCGAGCCAATCTCGCCTCAAATTCATCGGTCGCTTCTCCCTCAGCAGGAGCATCCCGTCCATATACCTTTCTGACCAGCCCAGACACTCCACTTTCACCGACCTCAATCTTCCCTCTAGGCCCGACCATGTATTCAATGACCTCCTCTCCGCCATCCATCTCCCTGTTCCGGACTAGATACCCTTCCTTGCAGAGCCGTTGTAGTAGACGATCAGTACGGTCGATGGGTGTGTATTGTTCGATATTGGTTCTTTTCAAGTACCTATCCAGCCTCTGTTCGAGTATGGAACCACCTGATAGAGTGATGACGGATATGATGAATGTGTAAAGTGCTGTATAGGTACTGTCAAGGAAGGAAGTAGGCGCTTTTGATGGAGGTAAAATCTCTGGCGTTCGAAACGGAGGTGGTAGGGTGCTCATCACCATCCACGACTTGCTGGCTGTAGATGGTTTTTCAATACGTTGCGCCGCTAGAGTCAACAGTCAGTTGTCAAATACGCCATCTTGAATACGATTAGATGTATGCTTACCCCTACGCTGAGTGATAGTCACCTTCTCCTTTGCCGGCAATTCTATCATCTGCATGCCAAAGCGGTGTCGCAAAACCTTTTGTGCCTCGTCAAACACCAACTTGAACTGCCTTGCGCCCTGCTCGCCGAGAACTTTCGCGCTGATCTCTGTTCTTCGAATCGGTAGTCGTGCGTACTCGCTGGATAATGCCAGTCGCACCATCTTTTTCACCATGACATCTGTGCTGCTGGGCGCGCGATGACCCTCGTCTCCGCTAGTATCGGATGCAGACGCATTATCTTGAGACTGCCGTCGTCGTTGTGTAGGACGTCCTTCGTCATCAGAGTTTGCGTTAGTTTGTTGCTCGGCGTCCTGGGTAAATGTTAGATACGAATGCGGCGCAAATCAGGTCGCGACAAAGTTCTGTCAAAAGTACGTACAGCACGGCGTTTGCGTCCAGGAGGCATGGTTGCGATATATAGCGTTAACGGTACAGTAACTGTGGGGTGTCTTTTGGACTGCTTATGTCGAATGAAGTTGAAAAGTCGCTCTTTATCTGGAGAACAAACGGGAAGGAAGTCGATATCGAAGACGCGCGGGACGCGTAAATTGAAAGCTTGAACTGAACCTACGGCAGTGGGGCCGTCCGCTTTCCTCCTTTAAATAATCCGATCAACTACATACAGCTAGCTACAACTACATTGTTATTCTTTCAGACTTGCTCGTTCCATGCAAAAATGAGAAACTGATTGTTATTTCAAATCTCTACGTCACTGTCTATACACACTAACATCCTGCAAGGCCATGGACACCACCCGACTCGATGTACGAGCAGCTACCATTGCCGTACGCCGTCGCGTTCTGTGAGGGAAGAAGTTCCACGTTCTGGAAGTCGATGTTATAGCATGGATGAACATTGGAGCAAGAAACTGAAGCCATGTGCGAGGCTCCGTTCAAGTATCCTGTGAAGTTGACAAAGGCAACGTTCGAGATGGCCATGAGACTGGTCCCTTTGAAAGTGCCATTGTCTCCAGAGTCTTGGGTAATAGCGGGACCAGATTTGGCTCCTTGGACATTGAAATTCGAGAAGAGGATGTTCTCGACTGTACCCCAACCGCCGCCATTCAGCAAGCCGGCACTCTCGTACGAGCTTTGTAGGACTCGCCCGCCCATGTATGTCTTGATGTATGCCGAGTTGTGCATATCATTGTTATAACTGATGACCTGTATGCTGGTTAGGATCTGTCATAGTGGGAGGTCGTCGGCTCAACATACATCAACATTGTCTATCACCACATTCTTGACTGAAGCATCCTCGAGGTACTGGCCAAGACTACCAATGGCAATGCCATTACCACCATGACACAGCACGTTCGAAACACGGACATTGTAAGAGCGTGGTTTGATGGCGATGCAGTCATCTCCACCCTGGTACGTGAAACCATTCAGTTCGATATTGTTTGCATCCATGGTATCTATTCTCATTAGCTCAGTCCTGTGTCACAGTTCAGATATAAAATGTTCATACCAAAACCATCTGTGTTCTGCACCCAATTGGTACCATACGGAGCATTAATGGCGGTGGCATTGCATGTAATGTTGTTGAAGACCATGTTTGTTCCGTTCATGATGTTCAGGGACCACAAAGGAGGATCCTTGACGGTGAAATCTTCTACAAGGACTTCTGACACATTCCAGAAAACGAAAGGCATCGGTCTTCCAGGCTGCGTGACAGCTTGTTCGGCATTGTACCAAGCGTTACCATTGCCGTATATTTGGCCTGTCCCGTGTCCCTCGATAGTAATATGGTCTCCAGTTAGGACAAAGCCGGCATGGTGGTTTTGAAAGGTGATGGGGTACGAGTGATTGCGCCAGTAGTCGAGGTCATCCGAGAACTGTCACCATATTAATACAGGAGTATTCTCCACGGAGCGGATGCTATCACATACTGTCCACACGCCGCGCCAGTCAATTACAACATTGCTCACAACAGGATTGAGCCTAGTTGCAATCCAGTAATTCTGGTCCTCTGGGAAGACGATGGTACCATCCTTTCCACAACGAGAGAATGCCTTTAGGATATTCGGGACGTCGTCTCGCTTGTTTCCTAGAGCCGTTACTGTGCAGACATTGCCTTTTTGCGATACTCCTCCCTTGGAAGCAGCTGCTGCAAGAGCTGTAGAACAGATAGTAAGAGGTACAAGATTTCTGAGCCAATGCATCTTGTCTGCTGGGGCAACAATTCAATTGGTATGAGAGACGTATCTGACTTGCAATAACAGCAGATGTCAATCATTTACGTCCGATTTATTGATATTTTCTTCCCAATCATAGACGCTAACGACGTAATCGAAAGTCGAATTTATCCGTCTCATAGTACCATGTTCTCGTTTTCATTTACTTCGGTCTGCATTGACCCGACAAGTTTCCGACGAACAAGGAGCAAGTTAATTGGCAAGCTGGGTTGGTGATCGCTCATGATTCCGACGAAATCAATTGCGGGGGATAAGAATGGGGTTAGTCTGGGGTTGATCGCCTTTTTGACTTTCCTAATCGACGTTGCTATAATTTCGAATGGAAACATGGCATCCTATGAGAACCGTTCTGGATGTGCCGACTGCGTTAGGGTATGGGTAAACACATGGCCCCCCCAGCTTCAATATTTCCACCAATGATTTGGTGCATCGGCTTCTTATTTTTTATGCTTGTCAATGCGGCGAGCATCATTCACAGCGAATCAAAAGACCAACATGCTTAACAAGCATCAGTAGCTTGGTTTTAGTGAATGCTCTCGGGTTATTACTTCAAACATTAGACGGCAACAATTATGGCGAGGTCAATTGAAGCCCTAACCAGGATTTCGTATTAAGAGCCATGATCCCTCCACCGGAACCTGGACTGAGGACTGTGGGGAATTGGAGTTAAAACTTGCTATCACTTATATTTGAATAACGAATTGACTGATCGACTCGTTATGGTCTTGTTAAGCAAGATAAGCCTCGTCCATGTGTGGACGCTGGCCCTTGCTGTTGCTGCAGAGGCCGGCAGCTGCTGGAGGAACACCACCTGCACAGGTCCCACTGATACGTCATTTCCTGGTGCCTGGGAGAAGAACATCTATGCCCCTGAGTCACGTCTGGTTCGTCCGCAGAGTATACTTGAAGCATCCGATTCGCGAATGGACTTCAAAGTAGGCTCTGGCCACAACGTCTTGAAAGGAAACGGGTCTCAAATTATATTCGACTTTGGTATCGAAGTCGGCGGTATTGTCTCAGTGGATTACACAGCATCAGCTGCAGGCTCAGCCTTGAACCTGGCATTCAGCGAGGCCAAGAACTGGATTGGAGAGTTCTCGGACTCTTCGAATGGTGCTTTCAAGCAGGGAGATGGCTACCTCACTCACAATATCACCGCAGCCGGAAAGGGCGTGTACACCATCCCTGACAACAAGTTGCGCGGTGGGTTCAGATATTTAACCGTGTTCCTTACAGGCGACGCTACTCTGGACGTGAATGATGTCACCCTAGAGATAGGCTTCCTTCCGACATGGTCCAATCTACGCGCCTACCAGGGTTATTTTCACAGTAACGATGAACTACTCAACCGTATCTGGTACAGTGGTGCCTATACCATCCAGACAAACATGGTACCTGTAAACACTGGTCGTCAGATCCCTGCAGTGGCCTATGGATGGGACAACAATGCCACCCTCGGACCTGGTGATACTATCATCGTTGATGGTGCGAAGAGAGATCGCGCTGTTTGGCCGGGAGACATGGGCATTGCAGTTCCTGCAACGTTCGTTAGTATCGGTGATTTGGAAAGTGTGAAGAACGGACTCCAGGTCATGTACAATACTCAGGTATGCTTCTCCATGGTACAAGCCCCCCTCGTTTTATCTGTCGCGCTCACAGTTACCTAGGCCTCAACTGGTGCTTTTGCGGAATCAGGTCCACCATTGAGCCAGAAGGGCTCTGACACTTATCATATGTGGTCTATGATTGGAACATACAACTATGTCCTCTTCTCCAATGACACAGACTTCCTTCAGTTGAATTGGGCAAAGTATCTAAAGGCTATGGATTACATCTATGGAAAAGTTGGTTCTAGTGGCTTGTTGAACGTTACAGGAACCAGAGATTGGGCCCGATGGCAGCAGGGGTTCAACAACTCCGAGGCGCAGATGATGTAAGTTACTTCTATCATACCGTGGTATATTGTCGTAGTATCACTGACGCTATACATAGTCTATACCATACCCTCAACACAGGAGCACAGCTTGCCGAGTGGGCTGGTGACACTACTGGCCTGTCCAGCAACTGGACCGAGAGAGCAAAGGATCTGGCAGTAGCTGTCAATGCCGATTGCTTCGATGACGCATACGGCGCCTTCAAGGACAATGCAACTGCGACAACTCTACATCCTCAAGATGCCAACAGCATGTCCATTCTCTTCGGACTCGTCGATGAGGACCGCGTACAAGGCATTTCTCAACGATTGACCGAAAACTGGACGCCTATCGGAGCCGTTGCCCCTGAGTTGCCCGAGAATATTTCTCCCTTTATTTCATCCTTTGAGATTCAAGCCCACTTTGTCGCTGGGCAACCGGACAGAGCACTGGACTTAATCCGACGTTCATGGGGCTGGTACATTAACAACCCTAATGGAACAGAAAGTACTGTGATCGAAGGCTACCTTCAAAACGCAACTTTCGGATACCGTAGCAGCCGTGGATATTACTACGATGCTTCATATATCTCTCACGCACATGGCTGGTCAGCCGGACCTACGTCAGCATTGATTAACTATGTTCTTGGACTGTCTCTTACCGGCCGCGCTGGCTCAACATGGCAGTTAGCTCCACAATTTGGTGACTTGACCTCCGTCGAGGGAGGTTTTACCTCTTCCTTGGGTCGGTTCCAGGCTTCGTGGAGTCGAAAGTCTACAAAGTCATCGTCTTCATATGAGTTGTCGTTCAAGGTACCTAAGGACACACAGGGTACTGTTGTACTGCCGCCGGTCAACGGCAAAAAGCCTAAGGTGACGTTAAATGGAGAACATGTTCAATGGGGAAGCGAAGACACGAGTACGATCTCTATCACGAAGGGAGGCTCTTACAAGATTACTGTTCGCAGCAACTAGCAAGTACAAGCATGATTCCCACTGGGGTTTGAGGAATTGGCGAGGTTTTGGGGAAATAAAGTCCGATCATCTGAATACAAGTAACCCTGACCAATTGGGTCGTGATATTTCTGATAAGACAATCGTTTCTTTATGTATATGTTGTAGATCGATCCATCCAATCAGAATGTACGTTTAGATGTACAAATTTTGTCGCTAATGTACAGCCGCAAAATCATGTCAAAAGGCGCAACGGCGGGAAAACCACGACGTATAAAAGGGTCATTTCATTTCAATTTCTTCGAACCCAGATCTTCACTCGCAAACTAAATCATTAAACAGCCATGGACACGATGCCACCCAGTCAGTCACAGAAAAGAAAACCATGGATTGAAACTCCATTGATTGAATCAGCGGCGCTCTCAAAAGTTGCAGGATGGTAAGCATGATTTGAGTTTCATGAAAAATTACCTTACTAGGAAATTTTGTCAATCAAACTGACTCTTTTGAATCTATAGTCGGATATTCTTGAAATTGGACTGTCTACAGCCTTCTGGTAGTTTCAAATCAAGGTTGGTCGAACATCAACCTACAGTCTTCAGTTGACACAAAATATTGACGACAAACAGAGGAATTGGCAACTTGATCCTCTCGCATCTCTCTGATCCATCAAACAATGACAAGAAATTGCACTTTTACAGCTCCTCAGGTGGAAATGCCGGTCTCGCAGCCGTAGTCGCTGCACGCGATCTGGGCTGCGCTTGCACAGTCGTTGTACCTCATAGCACGAAGCAACACACAATCGATAGACTGAGAGCCGCCGGCGCAAGCGATGTATTACAGCATGGCGCTAGTTGGTTTGACGCTGATACGTTTCTGCGGGAGACCTTTATCGACGTGCCGAAGCAGCAAGAGGCCGGTGATGTCAAGAATGTATATGTGCATCCTTTTGATAATCCGATTATTTGGGAAGGACATTCGACTATAGTATCTGAGCTAGCTGATCAATTGCCGGCTCGCGAGGATGGGGACGATACTCAGTTCCCGGCAGATGCTATCATATGCAGTGTCGGTGGAGGAGGGTTATTCAATGGCATCATTCACGGGCTCAGTGAATATCACAAGACCCATCCAAAGAACGGGTCAAGAGAGAGGAAGTTGGATGTTCTCGCCGTCGAAACGAAGGGAGCAGACTCCCTGGCCTACTCTATGCAAAACGGAGAACTTAAATCTCTCGACGCAATTACGTCCATAGCAACTACTTTAGGTGCTCTATGTGTGGCGCCCAAAGCCTTCCAGAATGCGAGTCAACCTCCGGACGGTATCAGAGTTACGAGTGTAGTGGTTCCAGATGCCGAAGCGGCTCGGGGAGTGGTTACAATCGCGGATGAGATGCGTATACTTGTCGAACCGGCTTGTGGTGTGTCGATAGATGTTGCACTGGGTGCGAGGCTTAGGAAGGCAATTGCACATAGGAGGTTGGAGCCGGAGAGTCGCGTTGTGATTGTTGTTTGTGGTGGCTCGGCTGTGACGCCTGAGGTTGTTGCTGAGTATCGCACGAAACTTGCCCAGGGTTGGGTCTGATTACATCTAGACATTAGATCAACTTATTAGACAGTACTCGGGAGAGCTCCTGGAAATAAGTACCAATGAGGTGGATGATACCCTGCTTGTTATGTGCACTCGTAGACTTCTCATGTTTAACACGGTTCATGATAAGAATGTTGCTTTAATAATGACAACCGCTCTATGTTCGTGAGCGCCCTTCTCTATCTCATTTGCGCAATCCTTGCGAAATCTAGTCGCTCTCACTAGCACTGCCGACATCGCCCTCCGCCTCCTCATCATTCACCTGTATATTCTCACTCAAAATATATTCAGCCTTCTGAAGAGCAGATTTGATATCCTTATGATCGCCATAGACAAGGTCCGCCGGTTTCTGACCGTGTTTGTTTCGCACTCGTGGGTCGCAGCCAGCTTCGCACATCATTTCAATCATTTCTAAGCCGAGGTGGGGGTCCTTCTCGTTGGCGAAGCGAACTGCTACGTGAAGAGGAGTATCTTGATCGATGCGGGTTAGGGGATCGCATTCGAAGTATTGGATATCGAATAGGGCGTCCATGACATCGTCTAAGTAAGACATAGCATAGTTAGTGGCATGGACGGAGATTGAAAGGTCGGCTCGTATATACTTACAGCTGCCGTACATCGCACAGATATGGAGGGCATAATTGCCCATTCCGTCCTTGACGTTATTGAAGAATTCCGCTACCTCCTCGTTCGACTTTTCGGACATGCTATCAAGGACTTGTTCGATAAGATGTTGCTGGTCTCGTCGACAGGCCTCGACGACCAGTTCGCGGGGTGAAGCGCCCTGTCGAATCAATATGTTAGTGGATTGTGTAGTGACTTCAACTAAGTGTCCGAGCGTGTATACCTCGTCGTCTGCCATTGCTATGTTGCCTGGGCTAGGCAAGTCTATTATGAACCGGAACGCGAGGAAATATGCACTTTGCCGAGGTCAAAGACACTTTCTCTTATATGTCACTTATTGTCAGGAGACTCTGGTTATAGTAATGATAATCCGCGCTTGACGCTTTCCGAGAAGAATGTCGTCCGAAGCGAGGATGTCAATTGCGGAGGAGGGGTTGGCGGTTATACCGGAAGCTCGATTAGAGAATAGTTGTCGGAGAGGAAGCAGCTTCGGATACAATCCAAACTGGCTAGGTATCCAATGGAAGGATATTTGACTTTGTATCATATCAAATACAAGAAAGATTATTTCCATTTACCGGTGTCTCAGGCAGTAAACAATATGTCGCTCAGCGGAAAAACTGATTATCCGGTCTTATCGTCAACTTTCCCCGCGCCTAAAAATATGGCGGCTGCTTAAATCAGCGGCTGCCGCTAACTCGATACGGACTGCATCAGTGCTTTTTTGATGCCGTCAATCTTTTGCATTTGCATAATTTGGCGCGCGGAAGAACCTCATCTACTTGGCAGATAGAACGATACATACGCTTTCTACTGAGATGCCTCTGACATGTATGTCCTCTGCGCTTCCTGCGCACATCCCTTCAGGCCTTGCGAACTACAATGAAACTGACTGTCCATTGCTAGTTTGTCCTCACTGCAGCAATGCGCTGACCGTCTCTCGAGCCGACCCTTCCACAGCCTACCCAATGGGTGTGAATCGCTTCCAATGCCGCACTTGCCCGTATCAATTTGTGATCGATCGTCTCGTAAGCGAAGCCATATTCGTCGGATCTCCGGATACCAAGCATTATGCTGATAGCTTGATAGTACGTTGAGGAGAAAGTGTTGAAGCAGAAGGAGGTAGAGGTCGTCTTCAATGACGAGGAAATGTTCAAGAACGCCGATAAACTTCCAGGTATGAACCGCTCAACGTCGTCCTTTGCGCTTGTCCACAACGCGCAGATATGAAAGGGACTACTGACCTGTTTTTTACTCTCTAGTCCAATGTCCATCAGATACTTGCAACGGCGAGTATGCTTATTTCTACCAGCTCCAAATCCGCAGTGCTGACGAGCCGATGACTACATTTTTGAGGGTGGGTTTTGAGTTTATAGGTGTCCTATTTTCTGCCTCGACGTGCATGCTGACTCGGTTGTAGTGCACCACTTGCGCCAAGACATGGAGAGATTGATGGATGGAACGAATCGATTTTACGATATGATAGCATTGGATACATACGCATCGGAGAGGGTTTCATTTGAAAAGAGCTAGGCGATCAACTATGCGAATCCTCTTTTCTGCACTTGACTAGCGCGCGGCGTTGAAAAGGTTTTTTTATATACCCCGCATGAGTTATTGGCGTTGATGTTTTACCCGACACACAGCATGCATTTACAAAACAATTGAATTACTAACGTAGTTATTTTTTCGAGCAACAACTAATACTCGGGCGTACCTCCTTGCAATTTTAATCGAGTAGCAAGGCAATCTGTTGTATGTGATTCGGGTATCAAACAGTGACATACACTCTAAAACTCTAGACCATCTGTGGCAAGTTGCAAACAGTGCCAAACACCAGGTTTCTGCTCAGATCAGACAGAGCTCTCCAATCATTCAACATTGTCGGATTCACAAGATGTCCTCTGTACCAGTTCGAGTGAGTCAATCATCATAAGCGGAGCTCAGGCTGAGCAAGTGGAACTGCAACCGCCACTTAAAAGGCACGCCCAGCAACCTTGACGACAGCGCCGCAGATTTTTCCCCCCTAGCAACGTATATCATAATACGTAGGTACATTTTCTGCAGCGACTACGATAGTGGGTAAGCATCAATGGATCAAATTTTTGAGCCCAAACGACATTGTGGATTTGCATTTGACGTTTGCTGCCCAGCTTGCCTGCAGCAGGACCCGATCCAAGGAGAAATTCCCAGTTACTATGAGCAAGCATGTAACTACTAACTACTAACTAGTAGTCTGTATCTAGTATCTACAGTCGTATTTTAGCTAAAGCCACTGACACGCTACGTGTTTTGATTTTGCTACTACATATAGCAGCAGAGGTGAAAATTTGTTGTTCGGGATAGTGGGTCTACCGAGGGGTTAAAGGAGGGGTACTATTTCCTACGCATGTTCATTGTATAGCATCTTCTGTGCGGACGGACTATTGACAGAGGAAAGAGGAAAGAGGAAAGAGTAAAGAGCAAAGAGTTCATAGAATCATTCAAAGCCAGGCAATTCTACTACCGGTAAAGAGTTACTCGAACAGGAGGCCGATGGAAAACTTTTCGGGGCATATCGACGGATCATTGGGCGCGCGCAATCAAGGCAGCAGCAAGCAGCCCCTCCATGTCCAGGGAAAGGAAGGAAGAGCGCGAAAAAAAAAAAAATTCATCAAAGGAAGGTGGGGCGGGCGCACACTGAAAGTTGCAGCAGCCGTCGTTTGTCGGTCGCAGTTGCCTCTCGCTCGCTTGCCCCTCCATATAAGACTTTCCCCTCCCCCACCCACAGATTTTTTTCTTCTCTCTTTTCTCTCCTTGTCAGCTTCAGTACGTATAAACCCTCCCCCCATCAACTCTCTCTCCCTCTCTTCCATCCTTCCATCTTCCTCTTTTCCATCTCTTCATCTACTAACTCGTCTTTGCTCAGCACCTCTACGCATTCGGGCCGTAGTATCTGAGCAATTCCTAGAACTCATCTAGTCATCTCCAAGAAACTACATTAGTTCAAAAAAAAAACACACACAACCTTCACCATGGGGTGCGTTCTTCCATCAGCCTTGTCTTTCCCTGACAGCCTATTCATCATACTGACTGTTCTGCTCTCTCCTACAGTAAGGACGAGCGCACTCACATCAACATCGTCGTCATCGGACACGTCGACTCCGGCAAGTCCACCACCACCGGTCACTTGATCTACAAGTGCGGTGGTATTGACGCTCGTACCATTGAGAAGTTCGAGAAGGTTAGTCACAAGCATAACCCTGCAACACAAGAATCCAAGAACAACTTACTGACTCGACCACAGGAAGCCAACGAACTCGGAAAGGGTTCCTTCAAGTATGCCTGGGTTTTGGACAAGCTCAAGGCTGAGCGTGAGCGTGGTATCACCATCGACATTGCTCTCTGGAAGTTCCAGACTGCCAAGTACGAGGTCACCGTCATTGACGCCCCCGGTCACCGTGATTTCATCAAGAACATGATCACTGGTACCTCCCAGGCCGATTGCGCTATTCTCATCATTGCCTCTGGTACTGGTGAATTCGAGGCTGGTATCTCCAAGGATGGCCAGACTCGTGAGCACGCTCTTTTGGCTTTCACCCTCGGTGTCCGTCAGCTCATTGTTGCCCTCAACAAGATGGATACCTGCAAGTGGTCTCAGGGTGAGTTATTTTGTCGTCTCTTGTCATAACTTCCTTACTAATACACCACAGATCGTTACAACGAAATTGTCAAGGAGACTTCCAACTTCATCAAGAAGGTCGGATACAACCCCAAGAACGTTCCTTTCGTTCCTATCTCCGGTTTCAACGGTGACAACATGCTTGAGCCCTCCCCCAACTGCCCCTGGTACAAGGGTTGGGAGAAGGAGACCAAGGCCGGCAAGGTCACTGGTAAGACCCTTCTCGAGGCCATCGACGCCATTGAGCCCCCTACCCGTCCCGCCAACAAGGTTAGTACTTTCTCGATCACTTAAACTCTCTTTATACGTTCCGATTACTGACTGCTTCACAGCCCCTCCGTCTTCCCCTCCAGGATGTTTACAAGATCGGTGGTATTGGAACGGTGCCAGTCGGTCGTGTTGAGACCGGTACCATCTCCCCTGGTATGGTCGTCACCTTGTATGTATCCTGACCATCCCACCTGGCCATCGTCACATACTAACACACTATCCAGCGCTCCCGCCAACGTCACCACTGAAGTCAAGTCTGTTGAGATGCACCACCAGCAGCTCACTGCCGGTCAGCCCGGTGACAACGTTGGTTTCAACGTGAAGAACGTTTCCGTCAAGGAAATCCGTCGTGGTAACGTTGCTGGTGACAGCAAGAACGACCCCCCTGCCGGTGCTGCTTCCTTCAACGCCCAGGTCATCGTCCTCAACCACCCCGGTCAGGTTGGTGCTGGTTACGCCCCAGTCCTCGACTGCCACACCGCCCACATTGCTTGCAAGTTCTCTGAGCTCCTTGAGAAGATTGACCGTCGTACCGGAAAGTCTGTTGAGGACCACCCCAAGTTCATCAAGTCCGGTGACGCTGCCATCGTCAAGATGATTCCTTCCAAGCCCATGTGTGTTGAGGCTTTCACTGAGTACCCTCCTCTCGGTCGTTTCGCCGTTCGCGAGTAAGTTTACCTCCTCTTTTTGACTACTTTCTTACCCTGTTTCCCTCCTCCTTCCCCTTCTTACGTCTACCGTTTATTATATATTTTCAATAACGTGACTAACTCGAAAAAAAGCATGCGTCAAACTGTTGCGGTTGGTGTCATCAAGTCTGTTGAGAAGTCCGTTGGTGGTTCTGGAAAGGTCACCAAGGCTGCCCAGAAGGCCACTGGCAAGAAATAAAAATGTGCACGAATTTGGGTGAAAATCTCATGCGTGAACGAATTATTCTTTATGATCAGGGCTGGTTTAGCTTGAAAATGGACATATTTTAGACTTGTCTGAAAAATGACTCAATGAGAATTATGATTTCCTTTGTTTCTCAACTTTTATCTCCTATCTTGAATCCATTCGTAGCTTGCAACGAGGAATATTGACGGCTTTTTCCGCGTTGTGGTGGGATTAGACACTTATCTGAATTGGGTTAGTCTACTTGTCCTTGCCGAATACTGCCACCGCCTTTTGCCATACCAGTGTCGCCAAGGTTCAACACACCAGAATCGAAACATCAACCCTAACAGTAACAAGAAGTATAAAATCGACAAGCCTATGACAGCGGTCCTGAACGAACTCAGCTATAGTTTATCGCGCCTATCAATCTCTCGAGAATCAGAGCTACGCTTTCTGATGTCATGAGGGGAATTGATTCCTTGTCAGGTCCAGACTCACTATCGTACAACGCTCTGCAAGCAATGACAATGTCAATTACACATCCAGGTAATCAGTCCATTCCTTCTGTCAAAACGGGCTTTTTTTTTCTGACTAGCGCTACTTGTGCCCATGTACAATGACAACGGTATGCCTCGATCGTTCCGACAGCACGCACTACACTTCGTTTGCCGGCATTGAGCTTCAGCCATTCGAATTCTGCAAGTGTGGAGTGCTTTATGCCTACTATGCTGTAGCTAAAACACCCGAAAGGTCATAAAAACGGCCAGACAGCTTTTCCTTTGTGTCAGCAGACCAATATCTGATGCCTGGCTCCGATAGTCGTCGACATGAGGAACATTGCCCCCCTCCACCCCCCCGGAAGAAAATTTGTAATATCAGTTATGTTTCATCGACGTTCACAAAACAAATACGCAACTGCTATGATTGAGCGATCTGAGTTGGGGCCAGGTGTATCGAGTACAATGAGTTCGCATATCGCGAAGATATTTTCAACTCGTTACAGAAGATCGCAATGTTGGCGGATGGCTGAATTAGGGCTATGATGAAGCTGGAAAGTTCCATTCGTTGCTTGTATCCACAGTTTATTAGCACGGCAAAGACAGACAATACCACCGAAGGTCTCTGCAGAATCTGACTATCAATTGATGCATAAAACGTGTTTAGAGTTTGGGAAACCTCCAGTATTGACAGGATTGATTGTTACAGACTAAATATGATAAATATTGATAGGTACAAGAATGAAAGACAAAAGAGTGAAGGCAGTTAAAGAATGATGCTATGTACATTCGCAGAACGATAGGTAAGGGTGACCCCAAAGAAGGAAAAAAGGTACTTATGTTGATTTATTAGTACGGGGGTCGTCCGATACCACCGCTTGTCCTCCTGTGGCCACCAGTCTGATCGATGACGTTCAAAGCGGCGCTGTTGTTTTGAGGGAGGACACCGTCGAGAAGTTTTTCAATGTCGAGCTTGACGTTGTTCTCCGCCCCAGTGGAACCTTCTTGCTGTTGTTGTTGTTGTTGTTGTTGTCTCAAACTGGCTGCTTTGTGAAGACTAGTGGTCGATCGAGTTCGCTTGCCGCTTAATGATCGATTGAGTGAGTTTCCGTTACTCTTGCCTTTGATGGAGCCGCCGGATTTGATGTGGTTTGGCGACGAGACAGAAGAACGGCCATCCGAGCGCGAGGAGTTCTGTCGAGATAAAGTAGCCGAGCTGGTATCGGGGAATCCACCAGGGATGACGAGTCCTGACGGGAGAGGTGGTACTGGTGGGATGTTATCATTGTCGTAGTTGTTAATATTCGTACTTGACTGTGAGTTTGAATTCGTAGTCGTAGCAGAAGTGGCTTTCGGTGTCTCGGAGCCTTCTCGGACGGATTGCGGTCTACTTTCTGTATCGAAATCTGACGCAGAAAATGTTCCACTCACGAAGCTTTCGCTGCTTGAAGTGTGGACGCTACTGCTGCTTGCATCGAGACGACCTCGTAGCGGACTAGATCGGCGGACATTAGAGTTTCCAGTCACCGTCAGCATCCTCTTCAAGTCATTCACTCGAATCGTGGAGTCTCTGCTTGATATTCCAGAAGCGCCATCTGCTGCTCGGCTGTTTGAATAACGTTGATAGCCTTGAGAGCTAGACGAGCTACCGGGTCCCGCTCCTGTGGGAACCTGATTGTTTCGATTGAGGCTAATAGGTGACCCTCCATCATTGGATGTATTATTGCCATAGCCGTTCGGGTAATGACTTCCATGACTCCGCCTAGAGTTGCCGTTCCTAGACCCAGCCACAGATGCCGCCCTTGCCTTCTCCTGCTCAAGAAGTGCTATGGAAGCTTCTTTAGACCAGATAGAAAGCATGTCTTCTTTGACATCAATAGGCAGGGTCGGCGAAGTTTGAGCAATGTCCAAATATCCATATCCACTAATTTGAGGAGAGACATGCTTGCCAGGCGAGCCAGGAGGGCTTTGAGTTGCGGCGAGAAGTGTATTATAGGCGTCTTCGACTTGCTTGACGAGGTCACCTACAGCAGTAAAACCACGCAAAGGCTCCTCGAGATCTGGTCTGTCCAGGCTTCCGTTGGCCGTTGATGGAATTTGACTCACAGGAAGTGGTGGGAGCTGAATCATCTCAAGCCATGTGCCATTCTTCTGTCGCTTGGATACTTCGCTGAAAATCGCAGACCCAAGTCGAGAAGAGCCAAACTCGAATTTATCAGCCAATGCTGTCAAGTAGCCATACACTAAACTTCCAATGTTGACTTGAGAAGTAGCTGTGGTGAGAGTTTCATTCTGTAGCTTCAAAACCATAGGAAGCCCAAAACGCACAGCGTTGACACCCAGTCTATCAATCATTTGGACGAGGAGCAGATAGGCCAGTAATATGTCTTCCTGATTGTCGGCATATTCGACAGCCGTCTCATAGAGTGATAGATGCAAAAGTTGAAGGAAAACGAAAGAGGCATGAGTGTGTGTTTTGTCGACCGCTGCTGTTGACGCATTCCGTTTATAACCGTCGTTTTCACGCTTGGACTGAGCCCGAGAGAGTCTAGTGGACGAATCTGGAACTTTGAGGTCGATCTTGGTAGTTTCCAGTCGAAGCCAAGATACGAACGCGTCAGCGTATGCGTTGCGAACTTGACGATCAGAGTCACGTAAAAGCCATTGCGTGCCTTCCCAGACCTGTAGACCGACTTTGTTTCGCGACTCAATCTCTGGGCCACTTGTGGCCTTTCCCTGATTCGCAATCACCAGAATATCTTTAACAGCCTCAAGCGCAACGACTCTCGAAGCGGGGGAGTAAAAGTAGTTCTCGGCCTGTCGTTCTCCAGTCAAACTCGAAATATTATTTGTTGATGTATTGGGTCCGCTACTGATCTTGGATAGCGTGGCTGGTGAGACATCTGGAGGAGCTAAAGGTCGTATGCGCTTCAAGAGGGTCCGGACCATGTCAGAAATCTGATCAGCATAATAAGTATGCGTGGCGAGATCAGCAATGCATTGTTTCAACAGTGATGCCAGTTTCACATGTTCAGCGGTGAGCATAGATTCCTGTTGAATCGCATTGTTTGTAATCGCATCCATGGGTGCCGTCGTATTGATCTGGTAAGGCTGGCTCGACTGTAACGGTGCTTGAAGTAAACGAAGTATGTGCTGAACGAATCCAACCAACACATCAATCACACTCAACCCAATCATATTTACCGGTGATTTCAATAGCGAATCAATCAATGAAGCCATGACTATCTGTTGGCTTATGGGCTGTCCATCAGCCGAAATTCCTCGTAATATCTCAACAGCAGTAAAAAGGATGATGAAACGATCCTGTACTGGGCACCATTTTGTAACAATGTCCATCAAAGAGCTCGCCCACTTGCCAAGGTCATGGGGCGCCGTCTCAACCTTGTTGTTCCCATCCCTGCTCACGATGAAGTGTAGCACAAGGCCTGCAGCTGTTCGTATTTGTGGACGATTGCTGCTAACCACAAATATGCGTTCAAGACATTTGATGGCGAGTAATCGATTTTCCAATTCAGCTGCTTTATCAGCATCAGCTGTAGTGCCGGAAGCTTCGGCAACGTTTCCTTCTGCAGTATCCACAGTCTGAACGGTCACTGTACTCGCACGACGACGTCTAGCCTGCTCGAGTGTGGGTTTGTCGCTGCTTTGTGCTGTTCGATGTAATGAATCCAACAGCTCTTCACCGCCGTCGTAGACGTTCTCCAAAATGACAGGTACAATGCAAGCAAGCTGTTTTCCGCCATCAGCGCTAAGACCTTCCGAACTGACCATGCTCTTTATAGCCTTCAGTCCTATGTTCTTCCAGCGCATTCTGAATGGAAGACTAGTCGTGGCGGCCCTGGACGAAATAGTCGAATTGGAGGAGGCAAATGCGGCGTAGCTTCGGACTATGCTTTCATACTGTGTTGCATACCGTTGTTCAGCAGCCAGGACTGCGAGATCTTGGTGGCTGCAGAAGGTCTCGAAGGTCTGTAGAGTGTCTTCTACCATTGCAATATCATGAGAGTGAAGCACAGTCTCGAGAACATTCAGTACCGAGTGTCCGTAAAGAGGTAGTTCGCGGGGCAGCTTCTCAATGAGCGCCGAAAGGATTTGGAGAGTCACTTGAACATTCCTGGATTGTCGGAGCAGTCAGTTCGAATTGTGATAGACAGTGCGTTGATGCTTCTTACCCGATCCGGCCCCTTGACACGTCCCGCGCAGCTTTCTTCTCCAAAAAAGCGCCCACCTTCTGCAATTTGCTTCGACGCGTGCTAGCGTAGTATAGTAGGTAAGAGAGTTCACTGCCATTCGGCTTTACCTCGAGGACACCCTTTTGATAACGAGGAAAGCACTTGAGAATAAGCACTTGGTGCTTGGGACGACACTTCTGACGCACAGCCTCCATGATGATGATGACTGTTGTTGCCGTATGACGATTCGTGAGGCTGTAGCGACGTCGCCGCAATTGACTCCGGAGGGTATAGGGATGCGTCGGTATGAAAGGTGCTTTCGGGAAACCGAGAAGAAAGACGAGGCGATTATATACCGTAGGAACTGGACAGTGTTGATCCCACGTAAGGGTTCTCAGGTATCGGAACAGGTGGGAAAGAGGTGGAAAGTAGCAATGCCCAAGATTTTCCCCTTTCGGCGTTCAGCCGCTCCGACTGACTTTTTGACTGCCGGCTGTGGCAGCAAGAAGCCTAGGGTTTTAGTATAACAGTAGAGAGTGACTCAAGAAGAGGTTCATGATGGAGGGCACCAGACTGGATGCAGTGGTACGTAAAAGAGTACGTAGGTAGAAGCTGCGTGTCCTGCCTAGTTTGCGAGATACTAACTTAGTTAACACTTGGGGCGGGAATGACGGCGTGCTTTGACGCGTGCTGGCTCTGATTGGCTGCACTCGCAACTTGTCTGTCTACTCTTATTCTACATACTCATGATACCTATGAACAAAAGTGTTATATTGAACGATCGTAGATTTTTCTCGTGTTCTTTCTGCCGCTGGACGATAGACTGGATATATCATTGTGCATGAACGAGTCAGCGAAACAGTTGAGAATTCTCATACTGGCCAAATGCTCCTCCCCAAATTGTAACGCAAATACTCCTCTTCTTTCGACAGTGTAGCATACGTGTATCTGGGATTCCATATCGTAAATTGTGCATCCAGCTTGTGTCTAAGAGGCAAGCAGATAACTAAAGTTAGGCAGAAACCGCTGAATAAGAATGCGTATACAGAGTACCTAGGTATTGCTTTGAGATTGTTGGTGGGGGGGGGGGGGGGGTTATGGTGGGAAACCC
>JACVQZ010000063.1:301934-435839 GCA_019828575.1 Talaromyces thailandensis
GGGGGGTTCTGGTGGGAAACCCTAGCAGACTCCCTCGGTTGCACGTGCCTCCAGTAAACCGCACTGGTTGCGTCAAACAATTTCTGTAAAAGTGGTTGGAGAGGTCAAGCACGAAATCATCCGGGGGCGTTGTTCATAGCGTGACAGAGGAGAGGACTGTAGGACTGTTATGTATGAACTTGCGATCGATCCGCGGAAGGAAGGAAGTAATCGGTGGTGGTTCTGACCGCCTCCCCGAATACTCATAAAAGAGCCTCTAATCTTAGCACAGATGTTGTTCTTGGCGGAATGTCGTTTCTGTCAACTGCGGCATTATGAAATGCCCCTCAGTTTCTCCAGACGCTCTGATCATGGTGCTTGTATCCCGTTGTGAGGTTCGACCGCGTCCTCATTGTCCGGGCCGGTGGTACCCCCCTGCCCTTCATCTTCTCCAGCCAGCAAGCTCTCGATTACTTGTGGCCGAATGATATCGCGCCGAAATGAATCTTCCTGCAAGAGGCGAAGCGCTCGCAGTGTCGCACCAGGATGGGTGAGGAACTGAGCGTACTCGGGCGTCTTCCAGTAAGAGTAGAGGTAGGCAAGATATGCTTGGAACGCGCGGGCTTCTTTCCCAGAGGCAGACGATGTGGTTTCTTCGTTGGCTTTGTCGTCGCCTTTGTCGTCCACTGTTGACGTACCGAGAAGATTCGGGAAGCTGATTGCGAGGTGAGAGAGGTAGTATGGGTTTGCGAGTGATAAGACGAATTCCAGTTCTAAAGTGAAGCGGGGGTTCGTAAGCGACGGTGGAGGTGGTTGATTTTCCATGCTGATTCAAATTGATTCGTGGATGAGAGCTGTTCTTTATCAGTTCGTGGAGTGTTGAGGAGCTTGGTCCGCGAAAGCTGTTGGTGGAGACACCGCAGCTATGGGTGTGTCAAGTCAAAAAACCTCCGGGACACTCTCACTATGATCTGTAATTTAGTTCAATGGTTTGTCAGCTGAGAGGTGTCAACTGGTGCGTTTCGAGTTCATCACACGACAATTTGATCGCGAAGACAAAGGGCAACATATTGCGGCTCGGGTCTACGAGGTCGGAACATTGATTTCGCGCTCCGTGCATATCGAATTTAACTCAACATTCAACGACTGAACTGGCATACTAAATACTGTGATTATGTTACCAATATATTCATGGTCTGGCAGATACTGGAGTCTCAGATCTAGAGAAACATGCGCTACTTGTCGAATGTTGACATTGATCGTCGTCATCGTCGAATATTCTCCTAAGTTGCCTATCGTGACGCAAGCTGACAAGAATAATGAAAGAATCCGATTTCAGAGAAACCTAGGGGTCGAGGGGAAACCTGGTCCTTAGTGTTTCTCCATACTTGTAAAAGACAAACGGAAGAGGAGCGAAGGCCAGGCCAATGAAAGCTAACAAGCTGTTGCCCCAACCGAGACCCAGAGAGTCATACAAGGGGGTTCCTCCAAGGGGTAGAAATGCACCGAACAGACTTCGCAGGATTGTATTTGCTGCTAAGGCGGATGCGGCTGCTTCAGGGCCAAATGCATCAACCAGATACAACTGAGCGGGCATGAGGATGAGGAATGCGCCGAGGCCAACGAACATGGTACCAAGGATTGGAACAATCCAATGAGTAACTTGCTCTGCACTCCAACCGTACCAGAAGAAACCGATAGGGACGACAGGAGACGACCAAATCATAAGGATCAAACGCAGCTCCGGTCGTTCAAGAGTTCCCTCTCGCGGCTGCTTGAGAATTTTATCGCTAAGAATAGCGAAAAGAGCGATACTAATTATCATACCAACTCCGAGACCTAGATAGGCAAGACCAGAGACGCCGGTAGCGAAGCCGTATGTTATCTCGAATACGCCTGGGAAGGTGGTGAAGAGAAGGTAGATGAGACCGAACATGAAGGCGCAGTAAAGGGAGAGGGGGAGGACGATTGGAGACAGCAGCATTCTGAGAGGCCGTATTGTGGCGCGTGTAAAGATCTGAGCCGGTGTGCGGTCTTTCTTGAACGTTCGAGCCTTCAACCGATGGTTACCGGTAGCCTTGCGCATAGCGACAGCCTTGCGTTCAAGAAGAACGGGCTCGAATGTTTCTCGCATCAGAATAAAGGCAAGGATGGAGATGCAACCGGACTAGTTGTTGCTAATATTAGGTAGGGTCGAATTGATGTCATGTGGCATCTCACTCACCAGAATCAATATCAACCAAAATGTCCATCGCCATCCGAGATACTCAGTCACAAAACCGCCGATCACTGGGCCGATTACTGGGCCAAGCAGGGGACCAAGACCAAATAGAGCCATGGCTTTGCTACGTTCATTCGCAGGATAAAGATCTGCAATAGTCCCTCCCCCAACGACCATTGGAGCCGAGGCTGAGCACCCACAAATGAAGCGAAATACCAGAAACATGGCCGTATCCGTACTCAACGCGCAGGCGATTGTGAATGCGATATACCCGACATTGCTCAAGTGGTAGATGCGCAAACGGCCGTAAGTTTCCGACATGGAGGAAAGAAGAAGAGGGCCTAGGACGTAGCCTAGGAGGTAGATGGACACAGTAAAAGAGGCGACAATAGTACTGGTGACATGGAAGTCCTTGACAAGATCTGCAGCACCCGGAGCAAACATGACTGCGGCAAGGTTTCTGTTGTCATCTTAGTTATTTGAGGCTCGAAAAGCTGTTCGATAAGGGGCAAGGGATATGGGAAGATGGCAATCTGCACTTACGAGTACAATGTGAAGGCACTGACAAGGAGTACATGCTGTAGCTTCAGCGACTTCTTCCAATTCTGAGGGTTTGACGGGTCATCAGGACCATCCCAGTCTACAATGTCGGTCTTCTCTGAACCCGCCTCAACGAAAGTCTGGACCATGCTTGCTTCTGTGTCCATGATCGTCTAGCGCAGTTGTCAGGGCGAAGGAAGCTGTCTTGGGATGATACTAAATTGCATGCTACGGAATGTGCTTTTCTATGCGATATCACGGCTTTGAGAGAAGAAATGGATCGTTGTATAAATCTCAACGCAAATGGTTCACTCTCTAAAGATGGACCCCTGAAGGAAGACAACGGCGAAGAGGCTTCATCCGCGGACCATCACTCAGTGCGCAGCACCCCAACCGCCTAGAATAAAGAAAAACAGCATATGTAATTTTGTAAGCCGAATAGACTCCTGACCCTCCGCGGATGGTCCGAAACTCTCGGGGATCGTCCGGATATAAATCGTGTGTCATCGCCGATCTCCCGCTCTCTCGCTCGTGAATTTATAAACAACTGGAATTGATTTCGTTTTAATGATGCCAGACTCTGTGTACCATTCAGATGGAATGACACAACAAACAAGTCCTTCAACCACTGCTTCATCGCGGAGACTGCAGCCCCCACCTTCACGGCGTCGGGACAAGCCTCAGCTTAGCTGCAATTCCTGCCGTCGACGAAAGTAAGTTCTGTCCAAACATCGTCGCGCCTGGGAAGGCGTTGATTACATCCATAAGCCTTGTACATATGTCTCTATTTCTAAAAATCTGACACAGCTCGTCAGGACCCGTTGTGACCGTCAACGCCCATGTAGTAACTGCTCAAGTCGGGGGCATGGCTCCTCATGTGTTTATACCAACATTTCAAATTCAATCTCGTCCTCTCCTGCTGAATCGCCATCATCAAGCCATTTTCAGACCTCGGCCACCAATATGCAGGACCGCATAAATCAGCTGGAGAGTCTAGTTTTGGAACTCATGCACCAGACAGAATCGAATCCTCGTAAGTCATATATGCGGGGCTCTCGAGCTCCAAGTCTCCAACGAGCGTGGGAATTCAGATACTCAAGAGGTTCTTTGTTCGTGCAAAGTTAACTTAATTTCAAAAAGCTGATTCCGTCTCAGATGGATCACCATCAAGGGATCTTCAACATCTTTTAGCTGAGCAACGTGCACATGGCCACCAGGCCAATTTGCACAAAAGTTCGAAGCGAGCAGCCGAGGTAGGATATCCAGCGCAAGATGACGTCTCACTATCCCCTTCAGAGTATGGTAGCTTCAGGTCTCCAGAGACAGGTACAAATTATGTTAGCAGCTCGCATTGGTCTGCGATTCTGGACAGCATCGCCGATTTACGAAACTTTATCGCCAGGGACGAAGAGATTAGTCCTAGAGTGACACACCCCGTTCAACTACCGGCAGGTTTTCCCAAACCACGGTTATTGTACAGCTCTGCAATGCATGAGACCTCTGCCTCTATCCTCAAATATCTCCCTCCTCGCCTTACTGTCGACAGATTAGTGTCTCGCTACTTCAACTCCCTCGACATAGCCCCTGGTAATGAACTTCAAGTTCCCACCCTTTTTATCAATGCATAAGAGCTACAGTAAGACTGACTAGAACCAGGAATCGTGCACACTGGCAAATTTCTCCGTGAGGTATGTGCGACCTCGCTTTCACGCCTCACAATTTTCTATACCAATACCAGAAAAACTAATCTCTTGATAGTATGAAGAATTCTGGAAGGCACCTCATGAAACGCCAATTCTGTGGGTTGGCATCTTGTTCAGCATTATGTGTCTGTCAACACAGCTTCAACAGGCCTTTTGTGGTCTCGAAACTTCCGCTTCTTCATACGACCACTCAAGACAGACATCACAGGTTGGAGATAGTGAACGTTTATCAAATCTGTACAAAGAAAAGGCCATCCAGTGTCTGCTCCTTGGTCAGTACACAAAAGGTGGTCCTTACGTTTTGGAAACTCTTATTCTCTATTTTCTAATTGAGAACTTTCACCTCAAGGACATGGAGATCGGTATTTGGGTTCTGGTGGGCAACATAGTACAGATTGCGATGCACATGGGCTACCACCGCGATGCAAAACATTTCCCATCTATTTCGCCCTTTGCTGGTGAGATGAGAAGACGTGTCTGGGCGATGATTGTCCAGTTAGACTTCAGCGTTTCAACTCAGTTGGGACTTCCTAGGTTGATTAAAGAAGCTGACACCGACACTGCCGAGCCGCGGAACCTTAATGATTCCGACTTTGACGAGCAAACTTCTACACTACCGGATTCAAAGCCAGAGACCGAGGTGACGCCAACATTGTATGTCTTGGCCAAGCTACGAATGCTCTCAGTAGGAGCGAAGGTTGCTGATGCGGCCATGCAGCCCCAACCTCACCTATACGCCGAGATAATAAGACTTGACCACCAAATCGAAGAGGCTAGGAAAACAGTTCCACCAAGTCTGAAATGGACTGGCCTTGCGTCATCTCTCGGTGTTTCATCCCAAATTATTGTTCAAAGAATCTGGTTGGAAGTCATTATCCACCAACTGAAGATTGTTTTGCATCGGAGATTCCTTGACCACTCGCGCTTTGACCAGCAATATGATCGTTCACGCACTGCATGCCTAGAAGCTGCCATGAAAATCTTGGAGTTACAGCGCCTCGTTGACGAGGAAATCTCACCGGATGGCCTACTTTACCAGAGTCGCTGGAGGGTTTCTTCTGCTTTTACAAACGACTTTCTTCTCGCAACGAGTGTACTTTGCTTCTTTCTTCAAGCACATAATAAAAGGGACAAAAGTCCTAGCAATTTGAGCGGTTGTGAACTTGAACTGGATATCGAACGGATCAGAGAGCTCTTAAAAACTTCTCGGACCATATGGAGTCGGCAAAGTGCCACATCAAGAGAAGCTTGGAAAGCCGTCGCGGTTCTTGATTACGTTCTTGATGGCCCTTATGGAAGGTCCGAGCCCGTCATATTTGAGAATGCATCTCTATCTGCTGTTCCAGCCACATCTGTCTCTTACTTTTCAGGTAAGAATATTCCTTCATTTACAGCCGCTTCGATGGGTTGCCAACAATTCACAGGTCACATGGACTTCACCTCGAACTACAACCTATCAAATATGGCCCTAGGACCTGAAACGGAGGGAATGATATGGCCAATGTTCACGATAAATATGAACACCGACGAACAGTGGGTAGGCGAGACTGACTCTCAGCAGATAGATGTGGCAATGTAACCAACAAATGTGGGTGACTACCTAAGCGGTCCGGAACCATAGCCCCTATTCGAGTGGACAGGGTGAGACCATCGATCACCGGATTTGTTTTGGCAATTCTAGTTGCCTCTGTTCGAGGTCAGATGCTTGCGATTTGCTGTTCATGTAGAACTGTTCTCTTAAACCGTCAAGAAGACTATTTACTCGGGTGCACTAGTACCGCTGGAGACCGAATGAGTCCTTTCAGTAACGGCTCATCAAATGAAAACACGGTCATGTCGTAGCTATGACAGAACGTGACTGTGGCACGCATTTCATAGCGCATATAGGTCAGTTAACTACGCCTTCGCATCCAAGACTTTGCGCAGTACATCGAGAATGATGCTCAGGTTAGGGATATGCCGACTGTGAATCCCCTGTTTTGGTTTGCAGATGCGAAAAAGGCAGGGTTCAGATATTTGGCCACGGCACAGAATTTGATTATGAGTGATGGAAAGGAAGATATTGTTGCTCGACGAAAAACAATAAGGATGACTAGAGGGTCAATCGACAGTTAAAGCTTTGTGTAGAAGGATAGAAAGGTTTAGAGTTCGCTACTAATTACAGCGTTGCTGACTTAAACCAGTCATGTCATCTAAATGCATGTCTAAGTTGAAAAATCTGATAGTATCTTTATTTAATTATTATATGATCTAGCCTCTAGCTAGCAAGACTGTCTTTGTAGGGTTAATCATATGATAGTTAACTTAAGTTAACTACAGCCTACAGCTGCTCAGTCAGTGTTAGGGAAAAAAGTCCGGTCTTTACAAGAAGGAGGGAAGGAGGGAAGGGATATGCAGTCGACTCTCAACAAATGCATGAAAGCAGTAACGCTCATCGTTCAAAAAACAAGTATTGCGAGTAGTGCGAGCTATGTTTTAAACGGCCAAGGTACGGGCACGCTCGACATCCAGACTGTCTCGGCCAAGCAATACCGGGGACGGTGCTAGGGGTTTTCTAGGATTTGACGTTACGAACATTCTTCGCTCCAGCCACTTGGTCTGTCTTGTCTCGCAAATAAGCGGTTACTGTGTAGTAAGGCAACGACATCATCACCATGCACACGAGCAGCACGACTCTGTCAACCCTAGACATCTTGCAGGCTTAGCCGGGCCGACATACTACGGAACAGGATCACATATTTGATGGCGTAACTTCCAGAGAACACGACGGCTATTCGTCCGGAGCCTTCACCAGATGTTTTTTGCGTGAAAGGAGGAAGAGGAATGGGATCATCGGTCGACTCAGATCTAGTTCTGCCACGAGGACGGCCGTGGCGTCCCAGGTAAACACATGACAGGAATGTGATTGCTAGGCAAGTCGGCGTACGTAGTATCTAAAAGCAAGCATGTCGGATAGATGTCGTCACTGTTGAAGATAAGAAGAATCGCTTTATGTCTGCCAATTATGACTTTGAGACTTGAGTCGAAGGCCAGATAATCGGCGGATATAAGACAATGTAGGGAAAAAAACACCGGTCTCGCTGACGGTTTCCCCACGGCGCCACGTAGCCCCTCTTCTTTGTGTGGTTCACAGTTCACTGGCTGTAGACTTCAACTAAGGGGCTTTGCACTAGCCTTGAACAGAAAAAGCGAGTCCATTTTGACCCGCATTTTCGGCCTGGGGCCGTGCCTGAGCAGTACATACTATGTAGTATGTAGTATGTACTAGTATGTACTATGTAGTATCAGAGAAGGGTGGAAACACAGCACAGCGCAGCCTCGGCGAATTCGAACAATCAGTGAACAAGTCAGTCTACTCGACGGTACAGACGATTCGACAAGGAAGTTTCGTATCAAGACTTGATCAAGGAGATACTGGCTGCGATTCAGTTGCGAACGCCATGTCTCTGGACCCACGTCAGTCTCGGTCGAAGGTTCGAAGATGCCAAGATGCCGGACAGTTTAGTCTGATGATATGTACCAGTCTGCGCTGTGGCTGAAAGATGGCCACTACTACTGTGCAGTTCAGAGAGAGAAAGAGAGAGAGAGAGAGAGAGAGAGAGAGAGAGTTGAAGAAAGAAGGACAGTGTGCAATCAGCTCTCTGTCCCTCGGGTCTCTCCTTCCCCACCGCGAACCGAACCTGCCTGTCGTGCCTGTCGTGCCTTCCGTACCTTTCGGAGGCCTCAGGCTACTATGTAACTTAGTATGTACTCCGTACTCCGTAATAATAATTGAATCTGACTCCTTATTTTCCTCTTCTCGGATCCCTTCACCTCAATCTGTTTGAGTTCATGCCAGAGACCTTATTCTATTTCTTAGCCTGAGTTAGCCTCAGTTAGTTAGGGGGGGCGACTGCCGAAGTCTGGTCTGTGTGCACTGTCTGTCTTTGGTGGCTTACTCATCTTTGAGACCACCAACTTAACTAACTAACTAACTAAAAGGTCCCTCTCTCTCTCTCGTTCCTCGCGCTTCGACAATTTTATCTTCGTGACCACTGCCATCCAGCCTGCATCACCATCCGTAACATCAGCCTGTGTGCCAGTTGTCTTCAGCAAGCATATCGTCGATTGGTAACTTGCTACATGCCGTACTAGCAACCCTCCGGCGATCGTCTGATTGCGAATCCACTTTGTCTCTCCGCTCAAAAGACCGCCAGCCAACAGGGGCCGCCGAATGCCAGAAGGATATCTGTGCCTTGCCCGCCTTTGATCTTCCCTCTGCTACTGCAACATTAATCAAACCAAACGCTCTCTGTACAACAACAGGAGTGACTCTCTTTCATCAAGATTTTCTGCGGTCAGACAATATCCCTCGCCGTTTATCGTCCCGGTATCGACTTGGCCCACCAGCTACAGCGATAGCTAGTCTGTCCACTCGACATTTCTGAAACCTCCTGAGCACGTCAGGAGCGGCAATCGTTCCTGGCACATTTCAGAAAGTGTCCACTTCCTCAAGCCTAAATAATATCTGTTTCATTTACGCTGTTTTGCCGCCAGCACAGTGCGCCAAAACGTTTGTCGTCGCGCCCCCTTATCATTCCAATTTTGCTTGCGACGACTTTTTCGCCATCTGCAGAGCATTTTTATTATCGTTTTCTACCGTCCAATCGTCCATCGGACTGCAATCGTCAGCTAGGCAGCTATTATCTATATCTGATACAAAGAGGTTGACGCTATTGTACAAATCTCAAACAAAGCGCGCCCAACATGTCGCTCGCTCCGCTCTCCGTGCCTGGTAAGTCGAGAAATCTTGTTTTTTGGTATCTGCGTCCTGAGCAAATCGCCGTTTGCCTTGTTGATCGCAACGCTTGAGCCTTGGCCTATAGACCTGTCTCGCAATCAACCGTTCATGCTTGCCTCCTCCACTTTCCTATCTCATATCCACCGCAGTCAAACAAGCGACAAATAGTTCTTGACGCATGAAAAATGCTAACGAGTCACTTTGCTTCTATCTCTAGAGCACAAACCCGCGCAGCTCAGTATTAATCTGGGCTCCAACAACCCCTTTCGCAACCGTGCCGTTTCTCCTTCCAGCATCTCTCCTGTTTCGCCAGGCCCGCGACCAGAACGACCTCGCTCAACCAATCCTTTCTTGGATAATACTGAGATGATGTCGCCTCAATCTGCCCCGGCTGGGGCTGTTCTGTCACCCTCAAGCGAGAAGCAACCCTTTATCGGCAATACCGCTGAGCTATTTGTGAGTTTTCATCTTCAAAACATCGGCCATATTTCGCTAATGCTCGAAATCAATAGGAAAATCTTTCGCTCAACTCTAGTTCAAAGGAACGTCGACCTGCACCCCCTCCTCCAGATAAACCATCCTCATCCCGCCCCCCCGCTGCTCGGCCGTCTACCTCTCGACCGCGACCAGAGACTCGAGATCGCGAAAGAAATCGAGATCAGTCGAACAACAAGAAGCGCGAAGAAGATCCATTTGATATCTTTGCCGACCCTCCGAAGAAAGAATCTTCTCGTCCGCCACGACCTCGTGAAGGACGTCCTCGCCCTCGTCGAAATTCAGAATCTTCAATCATGGAACGACCAAAGGCCATGGATCCAGAGGATGAAAGGCGTCGACGTGAGAGACGACATCGCGAACGTGAGCGTGAACGCGACGGAAAGCCTCGCTCTAAGCGCGCACCCGGTCATCGGTTGGATGTAATTGACAAGTTGGATGTCACTTCAATTTTTGGCACAGGATGTAAGTTTTACCAAGCAGTTTGCATGACTGTTTCAACCAATGGAAGCTGATGCTCGGTCATATAGTATTTCACCACGATGGTCCTTTTGACGCATGCAATCCCAATCGCAACCGCAAGGGCTCCAAACAAGCGCCGATGCAAGCATTCCCTAAAGACTCCAAGAACATGGCTCTCGGTGGCGCTGGTCCGATCAACTCACGTCTGAATTTGGAACTCATTCATGGCCATACTGCCGAAGGATATCTGGATTATTCCGCTACTGGCGTAAAGAAAGAGGAAGCGTTTGACTCAGCTCGTGCCGAGATTATTCATGGTACTGAGAGCATGGGCCTTGGTACCAGTACTTTCTTGGAGGGCACACCTGCTAGCCGTGCAGCGATTCAACGGCGCCAGAGCGAAAGTGATCAACTACCGCCGGCCGGCGGTCTTCAGCGCACCAAGAGCCTGGCACAAAAATTCAAGGGTATCAACCGAACGGGAACCGTCAGGGTCACATCTCCAGATAGCACCCAGAGAAGTCCAGCTAGTGCGGGCCCTCCTAGTGGCTCCAGCCGAGTCCAAGAAAGGAATCCATTCTTTCAAGATTATGATGAAGCCTACGATGCAAAGACAAGCAGAATCGACGAGGCCAGAGTCGGTGGACGGAATCGAGCATCTAGCAGTCCGAGAAGGGCGGCTGGACTAGAGAGAAAAACCACGAACGGATCGATCGGTGCAGAAGAGAACAGACAGAATGGAAGTGGTTTCATGAACAGGATGAAAAGTTTGAGACGACCACGACCGGAAAGAAGGGCGCCTTCTGAATAAAGAGCTATTCTATTGTATTGTCCTTGTGTGTTGGTACCTTTGGTTCCTTAACACGTTGGGGCGGAAACACTTGCATTGACCACGGCCCGGTTTTTCATTATCGACTATTTTCATTCAAATTGAAAGCATTTCATGGAGATACATTGACGGGATCGTTGTTTTTGTGTGCAGATTTTGCAATGTTTCTTGGTCTATTTACTTCTTTATACAGGCGCATCATCGGGATGTTTTATCTGCGCGATCGTATTTTTTCTCGTATTAGATGTTTAGCGAGCCATTATTCGTTCTATCGATGTAGTTTAGGCAGTTACAGTTAATGGACTTGACATGCTTTTGTAGCAACACATTTGTTTCTTGTTGATACCAGGCTAGAAAAGGCGTAGCTTTGCATTTCGTCCATGTCGTAATACAATCCGTCAGCTGTGCATTGGGGTTAATCTGACAGACTATGGTCACTCGTGATTAGCTCCCCGAATACTTCATGTATTGACATCTCAGTCCGCACACTCAACCTTCACTTTTTGACCGCCCAAGCTTTCGACTTCGCCAGATTCCATATCCAGCAGGCGATCCATATCAAAACCAAAGGAAGGATGATCACAGACCAACAGAACGCGTACAGCAGTCACCCCGCTTTCTCCATTCTAGCATCTGCATTACTCCCTCCTCCACAGGGACACTCACAGCATAAGACTACGAAGCGAACATCGACATGGGATCTGGAAGCCGACATCAAAGCGTTCTCCAACTTATCAAGATATAGAAATGATCGACGGTGTTTACTTCGATGTGGGATTACCATGGGACTATCATATTCGAGGGAATGGGGAGATGTGAATTCGCAAGGCAGAGATTTGCTCGGTGATGTATTTATCGTTTACCTTCCACACGGAGATTGATCGCTGACGCTGACTGGATTTGCACAGGTATCGAGGAGGCTTTTGAACTTGTTTCTGACTGGTCTGCCATTGCGAAAGGAGGAGGAATCAGAGCAACAACAGCTCGACGAAAAGAAGACCCAAACGACAAGAGTTTTCATTATCCACCCTATACATTCAACCATGTTTGCGCCAGAAACATTATTCAAAGGACTTTTGGGTTGTCAAAACCTCGATGACATTAACAAGTCGACGTCAGAAACAGAAGCAATGAATCTCCTAGACCAAGTGGAATTGTTACCTGTCCACGACTTTTCATCTGCCACGCAGGCTATAAGTCAGGTCTCCGATGCAATATCCACCATTCGCGAACAGCATCGTCGTACATCAGTCGAAGACCTGGAAGAAGATGAAGATGATAATGAAGAAAGCGACCAACCACCAACAACTCTTTTCATAATCGAAGGTCTCGATACACTGGCCGAAGACGTAATACACAACTCGAACGCAATGCGTGGAAGTGCCATTTTGACGCCTGTCTTGAGGACGCTGACGCATTTGTCGCGGACGCATGCCTCTTTCCTATCTATCCTGCTCGTTGATACAAGCGCTTTAGGGTCTTTGCAACACCAAGCACAACGTCAGCACACCCCCGCAACACAGACTTCATCCAGCGATGCAGGTGCGCGAACCACGACGACAGGGACAGCAGGTGGTCTACATTCTGCTTTTGCGAGAGATTATACGCAAGGAACACCGCAGCATGAAGGACAGGTACAACCACTTCTGAATACACTTTTATCGAGGACGTTGGATCAGGGTATTGATACGCATCTGCTGCTGCAGGTGAGGAGGGGGCAGACTCTTGTCGAGGTTATTAAAGATCGTACGGGTAATGGATTAGGGAAGTGGTGCGTATGGAGATAGGAACCTCTAGAAAGAGAAGATTTGAGCACACTGTAGTACATAGGATGGATTTCATGCATGATCAGGCCAAGCACCTGATCACATATACCTAGGTAGTCATGAAGTGCATACCATATTCCAAAGAAACAAAGTGTATATAACTACATTTATATCTATCTGTCGTTGAGAAATTGTCCCCAAATACTCCCCGATTGACAGATCGAGTAAAAGATGGAACTCAACCAGCGTGTATCCTCAGGACGGCTCCCTCAGCAATCGCATTAGCCTCTTTCTCGCATGCCTCGAACTCGTTTTTCAGCATAGCCTCTTCGAATGCAATGTCTTGCTGCACGATTTTGACCCATTGCTTATGTCGATCACACCGTTTTTTCATGCACACGCCTCGAGAGAACTCGGCAAACTCGGCGTCTTTGGTGATATTAGTATTATTACGATTATTCTTTTTCTTCTTGTTCTTCCCGTCGTCATCGTCGTCGTCATCCTCATCGTCACTGATAGCCACGCCATTGCTTGCAAGGTTGTCAATCGGCTCGGCTTCGAGTTTGCCCTCTTCGAAAGCCTTGCGACCAATTTCCGTATTCTGGCGCCAATCGTCGAGTTCTTCCTCATTCCAAGACATGCGCGCGTCCCAGCCGCAGATATCTTTCCATCCACCTTTGGGCTCTTTGGCTTTGAGACGATCGAGTACCGCTTTTGCTTTCGCCCTCACTAGGCCCAACAATTCATTGCGCCGTGCTATCGTCCGTCGCTGATGTCGATATTGCTCGCGTCGCGCACGTAGTTCTTGTAATTTGGCTTCCTCTGCGGCTGAGTAGTGGACGCCAGGTGGATTGATATCTAAGCCCAATTTGTTTGACTTGAACAATTCTTCTTGTTTAAAATCATCCTCATCTTGAACTGCTGCATTATCTTTACCGTCTTTCTTCCTTTTTGATTTCGTCCCCACGATTTTATCTTCATCGTCGTCATTATCTTCCATCTTCGTTTTTGGCTCGATTTGCCTCGCTGGAGGCGAAGTTGAGGGTGGAGGTGTTATTAGTGTATTACCCAGTCGTCGGAATTCCACAGAAGATGATACCCCCATGATCACAGCCTTGAGATCGCTGACCGTCAGGATGCCACCTCTACTGCCCAGCTCTGCCGGTACGGATCGACCGCGATGATCGTGCTCGTCATCTTCGTCATTGGTATCCATGACAGAGTCGCCGTCACCATCGACACTGCGGCTATCGCGATTTCGACTGATCTCCCGAACACGATCAAGGGCCGACGGAGTAAGCGTTGAAGAAGAACCGGTATGCGTCGATTTGAGGTGTCCTGTCATCTGGCGCATGAATTCACGGCCGTGTTCATCTGAACAATATTTGCTGATTCTTGGCTTGGTTACTCGTGCTGGTTTCCTGCATCCTTTTAAGCGACACATTGGTTTCCATGTGGTTTGACCCTTCCCAGCTTCATGACAGTTGGGGCCTGTTATTGGGTTAGCTAAAAGTTCTTCCAATCGAGAACTGTATACTCACAAATATATCGCTCAATCAGTTCCTCGTCTTCTTGTTTGATATTGACACACTTTCCGTGAAACCAGTCATCACACCCTCCATCACAGCCAATCATCCACGTGTGATTATCAGGTCTGCGGCAGATACAGAACACTTCGTCAGGGTTCTCAACGTCGCTTCCACCCTCGTCCTCCTCCTCTTCCTGATGTTGCCCATTCGTAGGGGGAGTGTTCACCGTACTTTGTTTCAAAGAAGCCTTCTTGTTTGTAGGCTTGCTCTTCTTCTTGCTTTCTGGGGCTGGTGATCCGTTTACTGACGACGATGCTCGCTTCTTAGCAGTTGGCCCTTTGACGGAAGACGCAGGACTATTGGACCGTCGGTCGCCGATACTTTCTGTATCCAGGGCATCAATCTTTCGTTTCTTCGACGGAATCTTGGTCGCTATAGATGCTTTCTTCGTAGACACGGATGAGGACTTTCGCGCGTTAGGCCCGAGTTTCGACGGGATCATTGGAGCCGATGGCGAAGATCTATCGATAGACGATGCTCTTGATGTCGATCCGCGTTTTAGATCATGAATCTTCTTTGGTGTCGGGTATTCATCGACACCGTCATATTGTGGAGTGCGAGCCCCAGACTGCGCCGCAGGAACTTTCTCTATACTGGCCGCAGGGATTTCTGTTTTGACTCTGGGCTCGCTGTCGTTACCATTACTGTCCTGCATGCATTCTCCACTAGTGTCCAAGAAGTCATATAGATCAGCCCACGCCTGATCCTGTGTGGATCTTTCGCCCGACGAAAAGATGTGTGAACGTTCGGGTATGCGGAGTAGACGATGGATCTTCTTTGCTCGTTCGTGCCCAAAATAGCCGCTTTGTCGCCAGTTGGTTAATGCGACCACCTGACCGTTGTCGACTATGATGTTCGATCGCACCATGTCGTTATGCGTGAGACATAGAACCTCGTCCTCTTCCCTCGACGCAAACAGAATATCTTGCTCGACGTCGGCTATATCCGGTTGTGGAACGCCATTTAGGTCTTCAGATACGTACGACGGGGTTGTGGAATGATCATCGACTTCCGTGAGACGTTGTAGTATGCGCTGGCATTGTCCCTTGAAACTTTCCTTTTCACTAGTCGTTAGATAGTTCCATGCAACTTCCAGCGATACTCCAGGTATACGGGTTTCGATCACGGTGTTCTTTCTGTCGATTGTTCCACAGAAGAGTATGGTTGGTACAGCGACGTTCAAATCTTTCAAGTGTTGTTCGGCTTTCCTGGAGGCTATCAACTCATTCTCATTGAGGCGCGAGAATCGCTCGGTCGCAGTTCCTTCTGCGCGATCGCTATCGACATGTATCAAGACCTTACCAACTGCAAACGCCGCACGAGATCCGACAACATTCAGCGAATTTTTAGGTGTACAGTGTTCGCGCACGATCTCCGTCCAATAGTCTCGCTGTGTTTCGCCTTCGGGACTGTGCCAACCACTGAATTTAGGTTCAAAATCATCAGTCTCAGGGGCGTAGCGTCCGTAATGAGGGCTTCGACTGAGGTACGGATCCTTCTTTGGCACCCGCTTGGGGTCTGCCTCGTAGGGGTTCACCCCCATTGTACACAATGCGCAACTTTTGGTGTAGTGCCCAGCATCAGGATTATTGACTGGTAAAATTCATCATAGGATTTCAAAGAGACATGAAATATCGACACGGAATAGTTCCTTTGTCTGGCAGATTAGTTTCGCGGACCGCAGATTTGAAAAGTCGCGCAAACTCTCTGCGCAACGTCGGCGATAGAACCGATAGGCGCACGTTCAACCAAATCTTCAAGGGCCGCCTGTGAGGTGCAAAATAGCTTCGAATAGTTCGTGCTCAAGACAGTAAGTGTGTCGCCCGGATCTATTTCATTGCGCTCTCGTACGGCGAAAATGGTGAAGAAACAAGAAATTAGCGGAGAAATCAGGGATTCCGAGGCGGAGTCGTAGCGACACACAGGACGCGGTAATAGCGATGAGTTGGCTGCGAAAACAAATGTCAACAGGAAAGAAAAATTGTGAAACCCTTTATCCTCCTGAATAACACGTTTTTTTGTGGTTATATTGGCGATGTCAGAGGAATAAATGTATGGCTATGCCGTGGGAAGGGACCGCTGATCAAGCTTCAACTTTCAGCAAACAAGCACGGAAAAAAGAAAAGTCCGGCCCGATGGGGTCAGGTCGCGCGACCCCAAAATTGTCCGGTCAACGCGTCGCCGAGAATGCCGACAGGCTCAATTTTACCCCTTTGGGCACACTAAACCAACTGTTTTTTGCATGCTCCAGTATGTTCAGTTAATGCTTGTTTCACATAACGTACTATATAGTATATAGCCGGTGCATCTACGGTCATACCGGCTCTCCGCTGATTGCAAGCCCTCTCACATGATACTAAATTGCAAGATATGTAAATGTACATGGTTGCGTATATCCATGACTTCGTGCGCGCTCCTGGTATCGATGAAACAACAAAGCGCCTCCCAAAAAATCATCAAACGTGTCAAGTCATAATACATTACAATAATACATAAAGACTGGGCATCGAGCGTTTATGTCCCCAAGAAAACAGCCTCCTGTAACGCTGGCATAACGTAGCTCGTCGATGGGGCTTGTAGTATTTCGCGTCGCAAGTCGGTCTCCCAGGACCGCATGGTGTGCTCCTGGACCTGAAGGGTCAGGCATTCGAACAAGAAGTTGTTAAGTCGAAGCCATGACTGGAGTCCTAAACGCTTCGCAACTTTGAGCATTCGGCCTACAAACCACGGCCTGTCAAAGGGAGATTTCGCTACCTCGGAATATTGTGAAAAATCGCCAAGTGGCTGAGAAGCCGACGGTAGTGATAGTGGGTGCATGGGAAAAGGCACAGACTCGTTGAGAGGGAAGTCATTGCATGCCAATAGTATTTGCAAGAGAGCTTCTATCGAAGCATCTACGTTTACCTCACTATCCCGAAGCTGAAGTATGGCATGCTCTATAAAAGCCTCTGTACTAGCAACTGAATATCGGTAGTCCCAAAGTGTCGCATTTAGCATCATAAGAGCAGCCAGTCGGGTGATGAACTGCTTTCTATCCCCAGTGAGCGTTCTTCGCTTTTCCGCTGGGGATGCTAAGATGCGATGGAGGGTTGACCCAGGTCCAAAGGCAGAGTATCGAACAGGGGCGTCTTTTGACGATAGTGTCATTCGTTGGCTCAATGCCAGATGTTCGCACCGGGTGAGAAAGTCTAGGAAGTCCTCGCATTGCAAGGCAATTTCGTCTTTGGCCGTGTTTGGGAAATGGTGGTTTGTAGGTGAAGGAGTGCAATCTAAGGTAGTCGGTGACGCTGAGTTTGGCGGGGATGGGAAAAAGGTCGTAGATGGAGCGATAGGAGATGATTTGATAGCAAAGGAATGATACTTCTCGTCCTCAAAATGGAACGCATCCGCGTCCGAGACATATCCGGCCAGAATATAGTCCTGCCAGTTGATGAGTCTTGCCAGCTTGGTGTTTTGAAAGGCGATAGGACCACCACGCCGTCGTATTAATTTCTGCGCTTGACGCATATGGATCCAACTAATTTCCTTGTGTCCTGGCCGAGGATCAAAGTCTTCAAGAGCGGCGGCGCTCATGCAGGCAGTGATAACATTATCAGTTGTGTCATGAGGATACTTTTGCATGTGGTCGCGAAGCATGGAGATGGCAAGTTGTCGGTAACGTAGTGTGCTGTCCGTTTCGGTTTCATTACGAACCCAGGCCCAGGTATTAGCGGCGTGGACAAGAATGGTATTGACAAAGGTCAAAGCACCTTTCATGGCCTCCGGGACGAAGATTTCAGTGTACCAATTATGGGCTCGTTTCGTGCGGAAGTGATGTCCGTAAGAGACTGCCGGCATTTCGTTCACATAGAAATCGAACAAGCGCTGGTCTTCCTTTGACGAGTTCCATGGAAGGGTATCAAATGGGTCGGTTCTTGCGGCACTCAAGACAGTTCGAGGAGGTGACAACCTTGTTGACCGAGTCGTTGGAGGGGGAGTACTTTGATATCCAGTTCCAAAGTCAATGGCATAGTTGTCACCGTCAATTGTTCTGTCAGGATATGGTACGGACGAAGAGGCAGAAGAGGGGGATGACGAAGAAAACTCGCTGTGGTCGGAAGAGTGATATCGATGGCTGTTGCCGCACGGGACGGGGACTATCCTGAGACCGGCTCCTTCCTCTTTATTCTCCGTATCACGTGTAGTCGTTCGTCTCTGAGGTTTTGCTCCGATGTTCGATTCCTTCGTCGGCTTTGTCGTTCTAGCTCGCGAACGCTTGGTGTTCTTTTTGATCGAGTTTTTCTGGTCGCTATCCTTGTCGTCGCCCGGACGTTCTTGGTGCTGGGTTTCTATGCGTTTCTGTCGCATATACTCTTGCATCACATGGCGTTTGACTTGTGTAAGGTTATCGGCGCTGTCTTTCGATAAGTCGATGAACTGCCATCGACTCGGCGGCATGGTTGTCGCTCGGCTTCGCGACTGCGAGCGCGAATCGACGGGCTTGAGTACAAGGTTCTGCGATGCGCGAAGAAGATGGTTGGAATCGATACGCATGGATGACACAACTATCTGCAGACCACAGACAACAATGCCAGGAGGAAGCTGACGAGCAAAGACTGGGGAAGTTGGAAACCCCGATCAACCGGCCTTTGACTGCGTTGTATGGAGTCCCTTGGAATCCACAGTCCACTTAAAGGTTAAGAGGAGCCCCACGCTAGATTTTAGTTTCGTGAACAGTGTACAGCCTGTGCAGGTGTATGCATGCTTATTATGTATGTGCCACCGTTAGTTGATTGCCCCAGAACCTGGTCTTACTTACGTACAGAGAGCAGACCAATCTCTGCTACCTTGCATGTGGTGGTGCAGACGACGCTTGTGACAGAAAGATTGCTGGGTGTGCTCAAGGCTGCATTGGTGGAGATGGGGATGACTGGTGCTGATTAAGGCTTATTCTGCGATGTGAACAGTGTGGACGAAAGTTCTCACTCTGAGCCTAATAATTGCAATCTCTGGCTGATGCTGCTTTTAGCTTGCTTAGCCTGCCCTGACCTTTGAATCTGATTGAACGGTGTACAGACTCTTTTCGACATGGTGCAGAAATCGGGAAATCTTAATAGATGGGACTAACCTAATTCGTCAGGCAATCATGGTTGGTAACATTCACGAAAATGTATTTCAGCAAGTACAGTTACTACAGTACCGACTTAATGCCTAGCGCTTGATGATGTTAATCTTCTCGTGCCTGCAGATCGTCAGAATTTTACATGAAAGGTGGGTTGGTCTCACAGAGAAGATCAGCCATATTCAGCAATGTTGCTGAAAGCCCTACAGTCGCATGGTCACTAAAGAATGCCAATCCTACTCTAGTTAACCTATCAGATCTCTACAAAATAAACATTGAATCATATTTGATCTTTCTTCTCTCAACGTGTGGGTCGCCACGTAGGTAGACGGGATGTACAGAAGCCTTCTCGAATGTTTCTAGCCCAGGACTAGCATCAAAAGCGCACTGCATGGTCAGCGTTGACTCCATCGCAATCTACTCAGCTGCCTCTTATTGATTGTGTTCTGGGGACAGTGGGGAGTGACCGGGTGGTCAATTGAGAGTTTGAGACACTCCCAAGCCAAGGTCTGACGGCGGTCAAGCTAGTCGCTTAGTATCTTATGTGATTGAATCATCAGCAGAGAAGCTCATAAGCGTGACCCGTTCATATATCGATACACGACATGGCTGAACAAGTTGATTGGACCGATGGCCGAAATGAGCGGACTGCTGTAACCTCTCGCCGTTGTCGGCGTCAACTCAACGTCCGGCTATTCGATCTACAGGAGCTGAGACTGCAGATGTATTTACTTAATCAGGTACTCCGTAGTCCGTAACTAGTCGAACGCTCGAAAGGAAGGGGCCATTTCAGTCAAAGGCTAACGTCAATGTTCCTGTGCGTCCATCATTCAGCACCGTGCCTCGCTCGCGAAAGACTTTGCTAGACCTTGCAACATCTGCCCTGCAGTACAGCCGTAATTGTTAGTATTGCCTCTCCGGCTTGGCTTTCCTGTCAACGTTGCATCGACTTCCATCGAGCACCTTGACAGTCCGACACATACGTATGTGACATTGTTGACTTTACTCTAGTTGGTGCTTGTTTTGTAGATTCATCATCCTAGCCTCACCAATCTTGGCATCATCAATTTCCGGTCGTGCCATTCCCATCATGCCTACTAGACGTAGCTAGACGTAGACGGAGCTTATTATACCAATGTATATCTGGGGTGCATCCTTTTAATGACGGCATGGCCGAGCAGTGAACATAGATTGCTGGTATCTCCCCACATCACTGAGATCCTTACATATGTAGCCTCTCTCATCCCACCCAGGTACTTTGTGCTTAAGTGACGATACTTCGGCACACAAGATGTATCATCTTCTCCAATTTTCCCTTCTACTTAGCTGTGATAGAGGGATGACACCGACATTGTACAGTTCCACTAGCAGCACATGTAGGTGCTTCCTTACTCGATGTTTTCCTTGATCAATGCGTGAATTGCTCCCTTGGAATACCTAGCGAGTTTAGCGAGAAATCTGAAGCCACCCATGTAGACCACTGCGTCGAGAACGGGGGTAGTCGTTTATGAGCCTGACACAGGCATGATATTGGCCTACTCCCAACCCCATGATCATCCATCCACTAGAATATTGTTCATTTTCGCGAAATGTTCTGCCTGACTTTGCTATCTAGACACCTATTCGGAGAATTTTTCCATCGGTAAGCATTTCCAGCAACACAGTCGCGACCCATAGCCAACACAAGCTGACTGGCCTCTCGCCTCGCTCGGCCGCAGCTTGCAACTAGTTAATCAGCCTGCGGCTGCTTAGTCAGTGTCAAGAAAAAAATGCGGTCTTTATAAGAAGGGGGAATGCGGTTCACAATCGGGCGTTGCGGCTCGTGCGGCTCGTGCGGATCCACGGACTTTATGCTTATCTGATAATCGCTGATCAAAGGGGACCATAATTGGCGTGCATCGTGGTCTCGGATTTTTATCCTATGGCACAGCGCCAAAAAATGCTTCCATTGGTCAGCCTTGGGGATTCAATGCGAGAAAACAGACCCCGAGTCCCAAACTGGCGAGTAGTGACTGGTCAAAACTGCCGATCATGCAGCTGATTAATCGATTTGCTTTCCTGTAACTAACTCAACTCATTGCGCCTTTTTCTTGTGCAGGCTGACTGGTATCACAGGATCATTCAGAGTTTTCCTTGCATATGTGCGTGAACCCTGAATCGAGATCGTGCGGGACTTGGAATGACGTAGCAAGCTTTATGAGCGATTTTACGATTGTCAGCCTGTCGGCATAGTCACCCTCGAGCACGCCAATGGATATGAATGTTTACATCAGATCTGCATTGAAGCATGATGTGCAGAGAAGGAGGATACGTACGTAGTGAAGATCTTTGTACGATAAGTTAACTAGTTCTTCCAGAATTTCGATGACTGATCAGAATATTCAATACTCCGTACTCAGCGTTCTAGGCCCGGAGTTAAAGAAACTTGAAGGTTAATCTGAGCTGCGGAGAGTGGGCCCTCCAGACGAGAAAAACGAAAATGATGGCCAATCACAAGAATTTTCCCGAAGCTCAGGGTGCCAGCGTAGCTTCCCGTTGGTCAATTTTATTTCTCACGTATCGGCGTTAATACCACGCCGGTACAGAAAACGTGGACGTGTGAATTGTTACACCGCGGTTTCGACTCGTGGAAAAGGTATTGCCTGATGCTTGTGCATCTAGAAAGAAGAGAACATAATGGTTGAAAGGGAATTCGTGCGTTATGCTCTTGGAGACAGAATACTTGATAGAGTCGATCGGAATAACAAACCTAGATTCTATATTCAGCGGCGCGCTAGTTATCGAATTCCGAATTCCGTCACGCTTGTCGATTGATCGATCCCTTTGGCTGGGCTGCTTTACTTTACTCGGTCTAGTACTCGGCGCTACTGTCTACAAAAGTACAAATGAGTAGAACCAACAGGCCGTTAAATCATGATGCCTGCGGCAAACATATACTGTAGATTTATGATCTCATCCAGCGATATCCTTTATCTAATCGAAGCAACATTCAGCAAATATAGCCTCAAACGGTAACTTTATGGCTTGCGTGTCGGTACGATGACCGATCTGGCATGACGGGCACTAGACCAGATGCAGTCATGATAACCTTCCCTTCTTTTCTTTTTTTTCCGAGTCGGATTTAACATCGAGCCAAATTGGGATATTTGAAACAAATTTGAATATTTTGTGTGTTCTATGCACGTATGTAAACAATTACTTACATCCATGGTAGGAAAAGCAATCACTTGCATGACAAGAGGAAAATCGCTCGCTTGGATGGGGAGAGAAGCTTGTGCTCTGCGGTTTGCATAAACGAGGCCTGGTAAATCCGAGGAGGCTCATCCGCAATCAATTCGTGCCAATCCGCTGGGCAGTTGGCAATGTAATCAGCACAAACTCGAGTCCCGTGTTACCAACGCACTGGAACGTGAGCCGTCATGGAAACAACCAGTATCAATCAATCGGGAGTGAGTCAGTGTTTGGAATTGACTCATTACCAAGAAAGAACTAAGAAGGTAGTCCCGCCGTGGCTCTTGCCTATCGCAGCCAACGCCCGCCCACTTGCCACTAGAAGCCCCAGAAGGTTAGTTCCCCAACTGGGCAGATTTCGCCCGTCCTGGTTCGCTCTTTCCTTCCTTCTGACAATCGTAAATTACGTCTTTCTCCCTCATTTTTCCCTTTCTTCACTTTTATCAAACACGTTTGTTCTGACCTGGACTGACATTCGGCCTCCTTTTACTTCATTGGTGTCGTGGTACAGAGGACGAAGCATCTCAAGTACTCCATCCGTCGTATTTGGACGAATCCTTTCGGTACATCGTCCGCCGCCTGACGCTCTTGTGAGATCGGACTACTTTTCGTTCTTGGCGAACGTCCCCCGACCGTCCGTTTATATCGCAGCGACTGCCTGCGCAAAGCCTCCAATTGGGCTTCAAGCATCATTACTTTCTTGTGGAGCCGTCTTGCACCATTTACAAGCCTCGAATTCATCATCGGCAAGCTTTGTGAGGGGCTTCGACATCGTGCGGAAAGTCGCCGCAACAGCAACCTCTGCCGTGCCGATTTTCTTTGTGTCAATATTTATCGAAAACGCGAGCACTGACTCCCGCCTGACAATAAGGTACTACCGATTGCGAAATGCATCTTTGAGGAGGGGTTCACATCGTTCAGCACTATACGTTCTAGGTGTTGGATTAAACACGTTGGAAATTCTCGTCACAATGAATGAACAATTCAATACATCCCAGGCTGCGGGTTATGCGGGTGGAGAGAACGGCAAAAATGCGTCATTCGACTCGCAACCTCATATGCATGATGAAGGTGGAGACGCAGAAACTCATGATGAGTCATTAGAAGACAACCATCCATCGCAAACCGAACCTGGCAAGCTACCCATACCCATGCAAAAGAGACGGAGAGTAACCCGGGCTTGCGACGAATGCCGTCGGAAAAAGATCAAGTGTGACGGAAAGCAGCCATGTACGCACTGTACAGTGTATAGTTATGGTAAGACTTTGCACCATTCGCGCGGCCCTTTTGGGATGCCCTTCGCGTACATCAACTGACACACAACAGAGTGTACCTACGATCAGCCCTCGAATCGTCGCCGAAATCCTACCCCACAGTACATCGAGGCATTAGAATCGCGACTGCAGAAGGCCGAAGAAATCCTTCGAATTCTAGCTCCAGATCTCAACTTAAACGATCCGCGCTTGCTTGCCGCCAGTCCGGAGCAGATAGTATCAGCGCTTCGACGTGAGGACTCGCGAGAAGGAACAGTCGCAAACCCGCATGCAGATGAACAACCCAAACAGGAGCCAGATTCCTCGTGCCCAGACGGATCTCTTCTTGAGACTATGATGGAAAACTCTGGTTCTTTGGATCTTGACGATCAAGGCCATTGGGACTACCACGGTCATTCATCGGGTATTATTTTTATGCAACGTCTTCGAAAACAGATCGGCAACGTCATATCAATGCCTATCAGACCATTGCAGAACAAAACTGCACCCCTCTTTCAGATGCTCGACAGTCCCAAGTCACAGTCGGAGTCTCCGCAGGAACTTAGCAATCCCAATTCGCCCCCTACGCAGGACCTTCCTTCCAAAGATGTTGCAAGAAGGCTCTGTCGAAGTGCGCTTGACCACGCCTGCATTCTCATGCGACTTGTCCACGAGCCATCTTTCTGGGCAACTTTTGACCGTATATATTCTACTCCATGGTATCAATATACGAACGAAGAACACACTTTCTTGCCACTTTTGTATGTTGCGATGGCTACAGGTTGCCTTTTTTCCGACAATGTTGAAAGCACTTTAGATAAGTCGGGGTACGAGGGTGCTATTGGCCAAGGGTATGTCATCAACTATTACTTTGATTCTGCAAGTCGCCGACGGTACTAACGTGACTTTCTACTTCCGCAGCTTCCAGTATTTCAAAGCGGGCCGTCAGCTGCTTGACATTACAGACTGCCGGGATCTAACCACTCTTCAAGCGATCTGCTTTATGATTCTATTCTTGCAGTCATCCGCGAAGTTGAGTACCTGCTACTCGTATGTCGGTATCGCTTTGCGCGCTTCTCTACGCCTTGGTCTACATCGAACAGTCAACGCCAATTTTGACCCCGTAGAGAGCGAGCTTCGAAAACGTATCTTCTGGCTTGTCCGGAAGATGGACATCTATGTCAGCACGCTTTTGGGCTTGCCACAGATGGTCAGCAATGAGGATATTGATCAGGAGTACCCCTTGGATCTAGACGATGAATTCATCACACCTACAGGAATCCTTTCCATGCCCACTGGTAGGACGTCTTTCATGGCAGGCGCAAATGCCCATACTCGTTTGGCCGATATCATGGTGAAAGTGGTTAAATATATCTACCCGGTGAAACTGACCAAATCACAATCCAAATCAGATCACACTTACATGGTCAGCCATTCCAAGATTCGGGAGATCGAAAGAGACCTGCAAGCGTGGATGGAAGATTTGCCTCCAGCTCTGCGACCAGGTAGTGAAGTCAGTCCCGAGTTAGAACGGTAAGTGTTTTTTCGCCCTCTGATATCACGTCTTTGACCAATGCTAATGAGTTTTTAACATTAGTATGCGACAATTGCTTCGAATCAGTTATGCTCATGTGCAAATGGTGATGTATCGACCTTTCTTACACTATGTGTCCAACAGCTTTCAGGCTCAAGGTATCGACAAGAGATCTTACGCGTGCGCTGCTGCCTGCGTTAGTGTGTCACGAAATGTCGTGCATATCACGACAGGCATGTATCAAAAGGGTCTACTCAACGGCTCCTACTGGTTCGTCATGTATACAACATACTTCGCCATCCTGTCGCTAGTGTTCTTCGTGCTCGAAAATCCGGATTTGTCCACCGCCAAGGATGGCATTCTGAAAGACGCTTTAGAAGGAAAGACCACTTTGGGAGGACTGGCTAAAAAGAGTATGGCTGCTGATCGATGCGCCCAAAGTTTGGCTGTAAGTTATAAAGGACCAGAATCGGATCGTTTGTGCAAATTTGCTGACTACGCTCAGGGCCTCTTCAAGCAGCTTCCTGAGAAGTTGAAGAACCGACAGACTTCCGCGGCAAGTCATGTGAACCTAAAGAGATCGTCACCCTCGGAGAACGCAGCTAAATCGAGGATGCAGCGCCCTGCATCTATGTCTTTGCCGTTTGATACACCACAGCGATCTAATTCTTTCCCAACAAAACTAGCGGCTTTGCATTCAAGACAATCACAAGAGGCCAAAAGTGCAGTTGACGATACTCGCTTGCCTCGGCGATCGCAAACGTGGCTCTTGGACGGTCACTCTGATTCAGCCGACTCTACCGCATCACCTTCATCTGCGTCTGCATTTTCTCACGATCAAACTGCTAGCCCCGCACCCAATCAATATCCAAACCAACCGCCCTCGCAGCAACCGTTCACCTCATCACAGCAACTTGGTGCTAGCCAAATTCTACCGGACCTTACGCCCATCATGTTCCCGTCTGGCGATCAGTTCGCTTACCCTGCGCAACCTTTGACGACTCTTGAGGACGATCATTTCAAGGACGAGCTTTCAAACTCGCCCATGCAGTATACACAAGAGCCTTACACATCACAAGGGTCAAATCCACTCACCGGCAACTTTTCTCGGCCCATGTCAAATGGATTCGATGGGCTGGCCGGTATCCAGGGTCTCTCCGGACCTTTTCAACCATCGTCTGCTGCAACTCTAGCTCCGCAGCTACAACATCTTGGCCTTCAGCAGACGCCCTCAACACTCTCTTCTACACCTGATAATATTCAAAGCCCTGACTTGGTATCATTACCTCGTAACTACATGTGGCAAAGTTTCAGCCTCTCGAATCCTGGTATGTCGAATGAACAAAACTTGAAGGAACAATCAAGTGCCGGAGGAAAGATGACGATGACTGAGAATGGAGGGCTCGATGGGATGTCCTCCCTGGGGATGGGATTTGACATGGATGTTAATTTTGGCGACATTCTTGGTAATATTGGAACGAATTCCGGCACTGCGACGAATATGAATGACGAATGGAGTCAATGGATGAATACTGGCGTCTGAGGTGATGTCTTTTCTCGTCGCAGTATACCCGTCTTCATGTCTAATGTTTCATGAAGTTCCCGATTTGGCGTCTCCTTTTTTTTGTTTATTCTGCATTGTGCGTATTACTTATATCCGATGTATATTTTTTGACTTTTGTACATTCTTGCCTTGGCTTTTATTCCCACAATGTGGCGTTGGCATTTCGGTGGATTCAATTATGAGGGACAAAAAAAAAAGGTATTTGCATGGCATGACAGAGGCATCTGTGAGATATCCAATGTAAACTGACCGAGTGTCTGAATGAGCTTTAATGTATAATTTGATTATAATGACTACAGCTCTTTAAACAAAAAGCTAGGACGTATACGTAGTACCTAGGTAGGCATTTCAGAGAGACATCTGGAAGCTATCTAAATCTAGACCCACCTAGATGTACTTACTATGTAGGTACAGGTACACCTTGGCGGCTTCTGGCCGCAGGTTGAATTCTAAACATCCCTCCGATCTTCTCACATCATGCCGACTACATCAAATATAAATATATCTACAATCATTACTTGGTTATTTTACCTTGTTCCAATATATATCTTCCTAATTGCACCGGGTCTGCGTGTGTTGTTCCCATCTACGGAGCAGCAAACAAAGGATGTGAACCCCGTATTCGGTCGTTTCGAATTCGACGATGAAGCGGACTACGATCAATTGGTACCCGGATTGAGGGTTGAGGATGACAGCTTTATAAGCCTCGAAGAAGACCTGGATCAGCTCACTTGTCGAGAGGATGATTACCGGGTGCATATTTTTTCGCATAATCCGTTGATCATATACGTTGAGAATTTCTTTACGGATGCCGAGGCGGACCATCTTGTTGCCGTCAGGTAGGACTCTCATTGCCGTCCTATGAAGTCCAATGGCTAACAATGATGTTCAGCGAAACGAAATGGTCACCTTCCATCATCTCCGACGGAACCATCGAACGGGTCGATCCATCCATCCGTCGCTCTGACCGCGCCCTCCTCGACCGCGACAACATAGTCCGATGCGCCGAAGAACGCGCCCGCGCCTTCCAGGGCTGGCGACCATGGCTGTACATTGAGCGCATGTGGACGCAACGATACAATGCCTCTGGTCATTATCGTCACCACTACGACTGGAGAGGATCAGCGGCGCATCGGGGCGGTGATCGGCTGAGCACGTTCATGGTCTATCTGGACGCGAATTGTACGGGTGGAGGGACGAATTTTCCGCGCTTGAGGATGCCGCGGAAGAGCCAGTGGTGTCGGTTTATTGAGTGCGACGGCGGTCAGACTGAAGCGACTGCTTACGAGGGCGTCACGTTCAAACCGAGCAAGGGAAATGCTATTTTTTGGGAAAATCTACGCCCTGATGGCACGGGATATCCGGAGACATGGCATGCGGCACTTCCGGTGTTGTCGGGGACAAAGGTTGGGCTGAATATTTGGAGTTGGTATCAACCTCCTGTGCGGAGAGATAGAAACTAGAGACATACGCGCATGTAAAGTCGATAGTTAGCTAGACTGTACATTATCCTACTAGATAGACAACAATGACATGCGCCTACATAGTGGCCAATACAAAGCCAGCAAGCCCACACGAGGGCTTTCATAGCAAGTCGAAATTGAACACAAATGCCACAGGATTGATCTCATTTATCCACCAATGCACACCTTCGAGAGTATTTTTGTCTAGTCACAATCACGAATAGTGAATAAATGTTCAGTCCGCCCGGCGCCAAGAGTGGCTGCGGCCAAATACCCAGACAAAACTGCGTCAATATGGATTTCTTGGATTGGCTTGGCCCCTTGGCCGCTGGCGGAGAGGAACGTCCAAGAGTGGGCCAAGAAATATTGACACAATGTATGTCTCTAGATATCCCACTAGATACTCCATACAGTGTACACATAGTTGGCTAACCTCTGACACAGCCCTGAAGGCTGAAGAAGCCAAGAGACATGAGGGGCTTGCACTCAGGATGGTATCATGATTCCCTGTGTGAGGGAAGCAGGTTTTGCTTTCACTTGGTGCAATGTGTATGTGTACTGGTCGCTACAGAGTGGTATCCGTACTCTAAACACTACCTAGTACCTAGTACCTACTACCTAGTACAACCACGAATAATAACCCCGCCTAAAATCACTCCGTACTCCGTAGTTATTGGACAACCGACCTGCCCTTTTGAAGTACTATGTACGTGCTCCGTACGGATCACTCCGTATGGCCTGATGCTTCAGGCTGCTCATCTGGCTTGGCTCAGCTGAGCCTGCCAAGTGGGGGGATCTCTGTCCTCTGATTGGCTCGGTGGGCTCTTGGCTGAGACTTGGCTGGCACCAAGACCCGCCAAGAGTCCAAGACTCGCATTGACTTGGCAGGCTTCTCTTTCTTTTCAGTTTTCGCTGGCTTGTCGCGAATCACACTCATCCGAAGCTCGGATATCTGTCCCTTTTCAGTTGGAACTTGGCCTGAATTCGCCCCTCGTACACCGCGAACCGAGACTAGCGAATAGAACAGCAATGCCAAGCAAGGTGTGACTGATTTCGCGCGAACGAGAAATTCCCCATCTTGGCCCGGTCTTGTCCTCCTCCCGCGGTCTGGGCGATTGCTCGGCGCGTGCCAAATCCTCCCTTTCCTCCCTCTTGGCTCTTTCCCTTTCCCCTTCCCCTTCCCCATCCCCCATCTCTGTTGTCTTTCTGCCCACTCTTTTCCATAACACGTTGCCAAAAGTCTCTCTTCTTGATTGATCCCACAGCATCTTGACTCGCTGCTAGAACGGAATTTCGCCCTTTATTGGTCACGTCGGGCGCTTCGCCAAAGCACTCACTCAGTCACGCATCCCGTCTCGGGCAGGAGTCTTATTGTGCACACAGTCCTCGCTCTTTCGCCGGCCATTTCTCATCGTATCCTGCAGCTTTTGGGGCCAGATTATTCAGTCTGCGATATACAAAGTCTCAGCTACTGCGATTCATCCGAACAAGGCCAAGAAGAAGTGGGCCATCCCAACTAAGCCTTGTTGTTGTTTTCTCTGGCCACCTCCGACCTTACGCGACTCGGTCTTCCTTTTCTTCTTTCTCCCTTTCCTTATCCTTACTTTGAACTTCTTGCAAACATCACCATTGCCACCCGACAGAACCATACCTCAGTCGGGACCTAGAATAAGTCAAAGAAGACAATACGGCTCCTCTTGTTTATTTGATTTCGTCAAAGTTGATCTGATCCGGGGTCCTTCCCGCTGAATACCAAGACTCCCTCACGTGGCTTGGCATCATGGCAGACACTGCTCCCGCTACAACAGCGCCTCCAGCTGCTGCTACCACTGCACCAGCTGCCGCTCCTAGCCAACAACAATTCCAAAACACGACTCAGTCTCAAGCTGCAGAGACCTCATCAGCACAGTCGCCAAATGCGTCAACCGCGACAGCTACTAACGGGCAATCTCAAGCACCAGCACCAACCCAATTTCAGAACCAAAACCAAACCCAAACCCAAACCCAGGCTCAGGCTCAGGCTCAAGCTCAAGCTCAAGCGGCACAAGCACAGGCTCAAGCAGCAGCAGCTGTAGCTGTGGTCGGTAATCAAAGCAACACCAATGGCAGCGCCGGTATTGAAGAGTTCCCTTGCATGTGGCAAGGATGTACAGAGCGATGTGCTAATCCTGAGACGCTCTATGTAAGCTACCTCTCTTTTGATGCAAGCGCCAGACTTCTAATATGGATATAGGAGCACGTTTGTGAGAAGCATGTTGGTCGCAAGTCCACCAACAACCTCAATTTGACCTGTCAATGGGGCAATTGCCGTACCACGACTGTCAAAAGAGATCATATCACTTCACATATACGGGTCCATGTGCCCTTGAAGCCTCACAAGTGTGAACTATGTGGCAAAGCTTTCAAGAGACCTCAGGACTTGAAGAAACATGTCAAAACCCATGCAGATGATTCCGTTCTTATTCGGTCACCAGGCCCTCCGAACCCGAGAGGCCAGGAACTGCCTTATGGTATGATGAACAATCCGAAAGGTTAGCTCTATGCACATAGAGCAGCTTGCTCTGACTTTTGTGGAATTTTGACTAATTTGATATCCCAGGCTTTCCCGCTGGACCTCACTACTTTGAACAGCCAATGAATCCAGTGCACGCTGGTCAAGGCTACCACCCGCAAGCTCAATACTACCAGGGGCAACCACATCCTCAACCACAAAATGCAGCTTACGGGAACGTCTATTATACTCTAAATGCAGGTGATAACCATACCGTATATGATTCACGAAAGCGAATCTTTGACTCTGTCAACGCCTTCTTTGGAGACACTAAGCGCCGACAATTTGATCCCACGTCATATGCTGCTATCGGACAACGTCTTGGTGGCCTCCAAGGCTTGCAACTACCTCTTAGTGCTGGTCCCGCAGCAGATTATCACATGGGTGGTGGCATTCCTGTAGGCCCAGGTGGTGGCTATGGACCGGCTTTGGCAGCACCAGTATACCATTTACCTCCAATGACGAATGCCCGCACCAAAAATGATTTGCTTGACCTCGACCGCATGCTTGAAACCATTCATACGACGGTCTACGAAAATGATGACCACGTTGCTGCGGCAGGTATCGCTCAGCCTGGAGCTACTTACATTTCTCGGATGAGTCAGGGTGGTACCACACATCAGACACCACCCATTACACTTCCATCTAGCCATGCTACAGCAACCGTCACCAATATGTCGAATGCCTCTATCGTAGCTGCAACGTCGCCAGGTTCCACGCCAGCTTTGACACCGCCGTCAAGTGCAGTGTCATACGCGTCCAGCCACCACTCGCCTGGTTCTTACTCGCATCGCGTCTCTCCTCCACATGATCAAGATATGACCATGTACCCACGCCTGCCGTCAACTACTGCTCATGAGATGGCTGGTGGGTACACAGCCTCGACTAACGCGGCTCCTCCATCCACACTCAGCAACAATTTTGACTATAACGATCGTCGGCGATGGATGGGCGGTGTTTTGGAGAGAAGTCGTCCGGATGATTATGCCAAGTCATCTATGGGCGATATGATGGAAGATGGCGAGCGAACTCCCACGCGAAAGGACCCTCTTGATTATGATAGCAATGAGGGCGATGATAAGTTCAACCACAGTCTGATCGATCCGGCTTTACAGCAAGAGATTCGCTCGTCATCATCACCAGATGCCGAAGCGGCCAAGCGCGCTGCCCAAGCTGCGCAGGCTGCAACTCCAGCGGCAGAACGGAGCGATCAGGAGTGGCTGGAGAACGTCCGCATCTTGGAGCAATTACGTGCTTATGTCAGAGATCGACTTGCCCGTGGTGATTATGAGGAGGAGGAGGAAGAGGGAGAGTCCAAGAGTGACAATGCAGCTTCTTCTGGAGCTGCAAGTTCTGAGGATGACCATATGGAAGGTGTGGAACATCATTCTACAGAAGAGGGACAAAAGGCGGAAGACTCCAATCCACTTGCGGCACTGAAAGAATTAACGACGTCATCACCACCGTCGACGCAAGGCTTATATCCCACACTGAAAGGGGTGGAAGATGATGTTGAGAGTACGAAGATGGAGTGACCATCTATCATTATTTAGTTCTATATTCTTACTTTGTTGATTGTTTATGGTCAATTGCAGAAAGTCATATATGATTGATTGAACCTTTAGCAAGAATTCTATTTTCGCATGTTTTATACTTTGGCTGTTCGATGTCAATACTTTCCATGAATTTGGGGGTTTGTTACTTCTCCTTCCTTCTCAGAAGATGTATGATTGCGGCTGTTCGATCGATCGTGTAACGTCGTCTCAATTCAACCACCTGGCAGGACAGAAGAATGTTTCCAAACAGTCGGGACGGTGTGTTAAGGGTCAGGTAGTAGGTAGAATTCTTCCTGTTTCCGATGTGCTACAAGTGCTGGTAATCGCGAGGTCAAATGCATGTCATTTTGATAGGCCGCGATAGGCTTAGCCGCATCTACTCGATAGATCAGATCTGTGGATCGATCGAGTTATACAAGCATAACAACAAAAAAAAAAGAGAGGAAGAAACTAAACAAATGCAACGATGCAAAGTAGATTGAGCATGTAGCTAATCAAGTCACCTTCTGGGTTTGTCTGGACTCGTTCTGGGACAGCAAAAGCTGGCATGGGACCGTTTTCGGCGATGGAGCCAAATTGCCAAATGCGGACACACAGAGAAAAGTCAACAGTAAGTATGCAGTCACTCTTGGTGAGTTTGCTTTTGCGACGAATTGCAACAAACAAGGAAAATAAGCTTTTTTCTTCCTTATGCATATTCTCAGATTAAGATGAGCCGGGAATGTGGTCCTTAGCAGCGTATCTGATCTCGATAGTGTCGTATTGAGTCCCGGTCATGTAAGCATGTTGCATAGATCTTAGTCGTCTTCTTCGGATCCTTGAAATAGGTCTTGTTTTTCCTTCGCTTAGTTCATCTCTTGGTTTATTTTTTATTTTATTTTATTTTATTTTTCTCTCTTGTTATTGCTTGTTTGGTCTGGTCGTTTTCTGGTGAACCCAAACAGTCGGGTATTAGGGCAAGCTGAGATCAGATTGACATTGGTCGAGCCAGACTACAGAGCCCAGAATCTGGTTAACTGTACCAGTGTACTCGACTCTACCAGACAAACAACACGAAAGGAAAGAAAAAGATCAAAGTTTGGTTCTGTGTGGCAAAAGATCGAGAAGGAAAAAACACAAAAAAAAAAAAAACAAACAGACAGACATCATCCCACTGCGATCGGGGCAAACTTTGTCGTCGTCGCCATCGCGCCGTCTGTCTATCTTTCCCTGTTGCGTCGATACATCATACACAAACAAATAGTTACAGTGAGTATTTTTTCGGTCTTTTTGCGCATGATGATCAATGTGGGGAGAGGCCTGCCATGATTCATGATTCATGATTATGATCCCTCACATAACCATTTTCTTTCTCTCGATCTCTCTCTTTGTTGCAATTTCTGCAGAAGTACAGATGATGTATGTATGTATGAATGTACGTGCATATGTACTGACACACGACTAGCCCTAGCCCAGCCCAGCCCAGCCTCATCAGTTTAGTTTAGTCTGCCGATCTATTTTGTTCTTTCTTCTTTCCCGCCCGCCAACGGCTTCTTCCCACCACTCAACAACAACAACAACAAAAACCACTTTATTCATACTCGGCCAAAACAGTCACACACACCCAGCCCTCATCCACAATAGAAAGCAAAACAGAGTATTGATCTTCGAGAAGGAAATACCCCGATCAGCACTTCGATCCACATCCGCTTCTGACCCGCTGGCCTCGCGCGGCCTGTCGGAACCCAAACATGCCGCTCTCGAGTAGGCGTCGCACGCGCCGCAAGGATATTCACCTCCAAGAAACGTCCGATGCGGACGCTCCAGATTCCTCCCCCAGCCGCCCAGCCAGTAAGAAGCGCAAGGTGAGTTTTATTTTCCCAGGCTTCGAGGCTTTATGAGATAAAGTGAAGAATGTACGGGGAAACTGACGCGGTCGCAGGTTGAGGCAAGACCGTCATCGCGACATGTGCAAACACCAGATCCCGCCTCTGCCGATGACGCCGATCGATCTTCCCCCGAAAATGACTTGTCGGCAAACCAGGATCTAGTAGAGACCGTGATCGCATCATTGAATGTGTCGAGAGACGAAGTGAACGTGTTGCGCGACTATTCCAATACCGAGACCGAGAATAAGCAATCCATCCAGGCATATGCGAAAATCGCCGGTCGTGATTGGACTTATTATGTCAAGACGGCCCATGTCAACATTGGACGTCCCCCGGACCGCGAACAGAAACTCGATGAGCAGTCGAGTCCCGTCTCGATCGCCGCTCGTGCGCTGCCTGAAGTGCATCTCGACTTGGGTCCAAGCAAGTTTGTGTCTCGACTCCATGCTGAAATCTTCTTTTACGGCGAGGACGAGGAGTCTTCTGCCTGGCATATCCGAGTCAACGGCCGGAACGGTGTGCGAGTCAACAATGCCATGCTCAAACGAGGATCGGACGCTATACTGAACTGTGGCGACATAATCGAAATCGCCAACACCCAAATGATGTTTGTTACTCCCGGCGACAAAGCAGTCATTCATCCTGCCTTTGTCGAACGCGCTCAACGTATCGCTGCTGGCGAGGCAATACCCTGGGACAGTTCGCAGCATGCGCACCCTATCACATACGATGCACAGCAACCCGGTCGTGCTGTCGATAACGGGGCATATGCTGCTGCCACAGGCGCACAGCCTGGTAAACCGTCGCTGGCTCCCGCTCCTCAGTTCCTCAAGCGCCAGGTCACCCCGCCTCCGCGGTCTCCAGACACCGTTGGGGGCCAGACGGCAACAAAGCAATCGCCCTTGTACAATCGCGGCATGATGATGGAAAGCACGGAAGAGATTGACTACAGCCAGGATGCCGCCAAGGATCTGAAACCGCCATACAGCTATGCGACCATGATTGCGCAGGCTATTTTCTCGAGTGAAGAGGAGAAACTCACACTGAACAGTATCTACCAGTGGATCATGGAAAAGTACGCATTTTATCGCCATTCTCAGAGCGGTTGGCAAAACTCGATCCGACACAACTTGTCCCTCAATAAAGCGTTCCAGAAGGTACCGCGTCGAACAGATGAGCCTGGTAAGGGTATGAAATGGATGATAGCGCCAGAGCACAGACAGGAGTACTGGAAAAAACAGTTGCGTAAAGGAAACAATTCATCTGCACCTTCATCGCCAGCGACAAAAGAGCCTCCGTCTTCCCGCGGTGCTCACGGGCATGCTGGCTCAAGCTACGAGGGAATCTTCTCCGCGACAAAGACCTCTCCTCAAACGACCTCACCTGGATTCAGCTCATTTTCAGTGGCTCCAGTTGAAGCTTACACACCGGAAAGAGGATCCCGGCTAGGACAAAGAGGAACCGATCTTGCGCGCAGTGGTCCGACCACCGACTTTGACGAGCAGTCTCCTCTCCCTACAAGAATTCGAAACACTCAAAACGAAAATGGAAATAGCAGTCAAAACAATAGCGCCAGTAACGTCAACGACGGCTCAACAACTCGTGCGTATGGACTGTCGGGAAACGCTACCGGATCGCCTCCAGTGCTCTCTTCATCTTATTATGATGAGGGCCCTTCGTCGATGATCACGCCAGCCCCTCAACGGCATCAACCCCGACTGCCGCCACCAAGCACGGCTCAGATTCCGTCCAAGTTCATGCCTATGAGCTCGCCAGCGCAGTTTTGGAAATTCGCCGATATTGGAAGCACGCCTGCACGACTGGTGCCAGACATGAGTCCGTTGAAGGGAGGAAATGTCGGGGCACTCGGAGACGGGTTGATGCCGAGCAGTAGTCCACCACCACCGAATTTTGCTAGTCCCAGCAAACCCAGCACTTCGAATGTGCGTGCTCTTGGCCCGATCAAAAGGGAGGAAGAGCCCGAGCAGATTCGGCATCATCGATTAGCGGCTCCAGATGATGAAGAGGAAGAGGAGGGATTTGATCTAGCGAGGTCAGTACATTTTTATCACTTGCCTACAATGAATTAGTAACTAACGCTCAAAGTAGAGGATTCCAACCCATCGGATCATATCATCGACAGTTGAATAACTCTGCACGAGCGAGCGCCACGTCTTGATGTTTGACATATTTCGCAATGATTTCACGTGCTGTTACGCCATTTCGTCAAGTGCTTCGAGAGCAATGTGAGCAATGTACTTATTTCTGGGGGGTTTTGTCCTGGCGTTTACGGTTTTCGGGAGCTTTGATTGATCCTAAGATGGTTCTAAGATTATTTGCATGCTTGGTGTTTTGTTGTTTGCTTTTTTGTCTGCTCGTCATGCAGCTGATGCATTATTTATTGTATTTTGACGGTACAACTGTATGATAAACCAGGTACCTAAGTAGAACTAGGTTCCTCAATGTGACATACTACATACTAAATCTATTTGAAGCTCCAGCCATTATCAGACCCATCACTAACGATCTCCACACTCCTCTTCTCATCCAACGACTTCCGACCCGCATGCAAAATCGCAGTGGTGGCGATGGTATTCCGCAACGTAGGCAAACCTCTCTTGTCGAGTTCGTCGAGGGTAACGCGTCCTTCGTTGAGGGCAGTGACGGCATCGATGAATTTCTCGAAACTGATGTAGCCGTATCCTGTCTGGCCGGCGAAATTGCCTTCTTCGTCGGGGGCGTAGCGCATGTAGAATCTTTGATCTAATTAGCATTGTAATGTCCATACATCGGATTGAGAGGGAGGGAGAGACGAACGGGTTGTACCAGACGAGATGACCTTGCTCGTCGTCTGCGACGTCGTAGCCACGCTTGGCTTGGTTGATGCGAATCTCACCCTTGGATCCCATATCTACATCAGTCAGCAACGACTCAAAACATGAGACAAAAGAAGTAGGACGTACAGTGAAAGTACTGATTCGAATGAACACCCGCCTTCTGCGGCGCCGTCCAACTCGCCGTATAAACGCCCGTAGCCACTCGCGACGGATCAGACTTCTTCCTCCATTCCACGAGCAACGTGATTGTGTCTTCTGTCTCGGCAACGCAGCCCAAATCCCACGCTGTGCCCGTACTAGCCGACGCCGTGACCTTTACAGGAGTGTATTCCGGAACCATACTCTCGCAAACATCGACATGGTGCGAGTTGAGGTAGTATGAAATATCACTATCCTTACCAGCCCAGGCTTTGAAAGTCTCGAGCTGGAATTTGGGTTGGCTCATATAACTATAGAAATAGTTGAAGTCGCCTAGCTTTTGAGCTTTGGCGCGCGCATCGGCATAGGCAGGGTCGAAGCGTTTGTGGTGCTCGATGAAGACGAAAACGCCGTGTTTGCGTGATTCTTCGAGTAGTTTCAGATGGTCTTCTAGAAGTTTTGTGGCGGGTTTGGTGATCAAGACGTGGATTTTGCGCTGGATGGCGTACAGTGCAATTGGGTAGTGGGTTGTGTCCGGGGTGAAGATGGTGATTGCTGAGCCGGGCTCGAGGGCGTCAATGGCGGCTTTGTATGCGTCTGGGTCTGTCTGGTCGTCGGCCGGAAATGATTCAAAGGAGACGTCCAGGCCGTTGTACACTTCGGAGATATTTTTTTGAAGATGTTGCTCTATCCACGTCAGTACCCAGTCTTTATTTTCTGCTTCAGGCTTAGAGGAACGAACTAATGGCAGGGAACTTTCGACCAGATACACCCACCATGCTCAATTTTCCGACTTTGCCTCGTCGTCGCAAATCGAACATGGTCAAGCCGACCACGCCGACTTTCTTGTCTGAGCCTGAAGCGCCACCACCGACGAAGCCAGTGGTATACTCGCCAGTGCCGACCTGTTGCCGTCAGTTTAGCCTGATTATCTTTTGGCGGTAGACTCACCATGAGAACACTTGGAGGAGCCATTTTGATGCTGCAGGCTTTTTCTAGATTTGCAATTGAAAAGAATTATTTTCCAGAAATGCCAAAGAAAATAAAATGAAGAAAAGAGATCGATTGATTAATGCAATGCGCACATGACGCGACGGATATTTTAAAGCTTTCAATAGCCGACGGACTAGACGTCAAGCTACTATGCGGACCTGATTGTATGGACGGAAAATACATAAGTGACCCTTGGACAATCTGTTTCTCATTGGCCTGATCTATGAGAGAATTCAGTGAGGGAGTCCATTCTGTGATAATTTCTCTCGTTTCATCTTGTACTCTGTATACTCCTGAGTATGTATAGATACTATCGGCTTTTGAAAGCTACGATGCCCCGCTTCTAATACTCTTCTCTTGCTCGCTAGTATTCCCACGTTCAATGCAAGTAAAGTATTGAGAATAATAGACAGATAGTTGGTTCAATTGCACATCAAATACTGCACTGGAGCTACCAAGCGCAAGTGAAGAAAAGAAGCGTCAGATTGTAAATGAGCCTGGATATACCCCTCCAAGTGCCGCCCATCCCCGCACTGCGTTCTGGCCGGCATGAAGCCCGGAGCGAACACCCATTGGCGGAGACTTTATCTTCCACCAATAGAAATACATATGCGTGAGATATTCTTCCTATTTGGCAGTCTGTCTAATGCGGAGATTCTGAAGTATATTCACAGTGTTGTGTAGTAGTGCTCGGAATAAAACCACCGAATTATCCGTGACTGGGTGATTTCTCTGATTTCTTCTTCTTTTCTGCTTTTGTTCTGTTCTTCTATTGTATTTTGCTCGTCTATACATCACATTCAACTTCCAGTAAGTGCGAGTCATTTCAGTGTGACAAGATTAATGTCTGACTGGTCAATCTAGATAACCTGAAAATGGCAGCAAGAACCCCCCTCCGCCCAGGAGTCTATTGTCCTACAGTCACCTTCTTCCATCCCGAGACTGAAGAACTCGACATCCCCGCCATCCGCAAACATGCAGTCCGTCTCGCGAAAGCCGGTCTCGTGGGTTTAGTCACAATGGGCTCCAACGGCGAGGCCGTGCATTTGACCCGCGAAGAACGCAAGACCGTCACTCGCGAGACTCGCGCTGCTCTTGATGAAGCCGGATACAAGGATGTTACCATCATTGCCGGCGCAAGCGAGCAGAGCGTTCGTGGCACAGTTGAATTGGCCAAAGAATGTGCTGAGGCTGGTGCCGAATATGTGCTTACTGTGCCACCCAGCTATTACCGCTATGCTGTCGGTAATGATGAGTCAATATATGAGTTCTTCACTGCCGTAGCAGATCAATCACCCTTGCCGGTGATTCTGTACAACTACCCCGGCGCCGTGGCCGGTATTGATATGGACTCCGATCTTATTATCCGTATATCCCAACACCCCAACATTGTTGGAACTAAGTTCACCTGCGCAAACACCGGAAAATTGACCCGAGTTGCCCGCGCCCTCGATGCCATCACCCCCAAGTCTCCATTCCCTACGAAGCCTGTGGGACCCATCACAAAGACTACCGCCAATCATCCTTACATCGCATTCGGCGGTATCGCCGATTTCACACTGCAAACGCTCATTTCTGGGGGCTCAGCTATTATCGTCGGTGGCGCAAACGTGATTCCTCGTACTTGTGTTCAGATCTTTAATCTCTGGAGTGAAGGAAAGATTGCGGAAGCATATGAACTTCAGAAGATCCTCAGCGCTGGCGACTGGGTCCTCACCAAGGCGGCGATTCCGGGTACGAAGCAGGCGATCCAGCTGTTCTACGGATATGGTGGCTATCCTCGCCGTCCGTTGGGTAGATTGAACGAGGCCAGTATTAAAAGTCTCGAGAGCAAGTTGCAGGAAGTCATGGAGGTGGAGAATGGCCTCCCGGATTTCGCATGATCAACATCACGTGGAATCAGCAGTATCGCGCAGTCATATAGATTACACAAGCAATGAAAGTGTATGTCTTTCCTAAATGTATCTTTCTCTTCATGAACAGAATAATAAACGTAGGGTCAAAGTCTCGGAGATTCGGCCGATAGGCGATGTTGATAAAGATCGGATGTCCTCCGAGTCAATGGCCTGCGCTGACGATGTGATTGGCTGGTGCAGATATCGGGCCGGCGGGAAGAAGGCGGGATTGTTTGGATGACGTCGAGAAGTCCGAGCACTGAAGTGACTGAACAGATACACAAAATTTTTTTTCAAGATTCCCCCGCGACCAACTCCGTGCACCACTCATGGTACTATATTGGTACGTAGAAGAAGAGGGTTTGCAGTACCCACATCCTTGACAGAAACTCTAAATAAAATCGTGACTGGCCAGGTACAACGCAGAATCCTTTCCGCGCCTTGTCCTCGCCATCGCCTGGCCCGATCGCCAGACCTTCGCATGCGATCAATTCAATGAATTGCGTCAATGGTGTCAACGCAAAGAGATTTGACTTGGTCCGTACCTGGTGATTAAGATGGCAGACATTGGAACATTGGACATCTCGCCGCAAGATGCCCGCCTCGAAGAACTTACCGCTAAGAACGTCGAGTGACGAAGAATGGGTGCCCCGCTTGCTCGTCAATCGCTTTCAAGTTCCCGTGGCTGCGTAGTACGTACTACCTAGTTTTGGGAGACTCGATGCCGAGTACATGGTTCCTAGTGCAAATGTCGCATCCAGATCAGCAATTACTTTCAAGGCACTTGATAAGACCCCATCTGGCCGTCTGCGGAGCATGTTGAATAAGAATCGCGTACCCCCCGCCAGATCAGAATCAGAATTAACTCTTAATCCAATCCAATCTCTTCTCCAAGAACCAGGCATATAGTACCTCTTAGCAACTTCTGACATGCCTTACCCTGAAGAAGCCCAGGGTTTCATGATCGATAGCCCCGACACATGGCTATCTTTCCAGAAGCGTCATGTAAGTGACTCAAGGAAAAGAGCCTCGCGGTCGAGTGCTAATTCAAGTCGCGCAGTACAAATTGAAACCTTTTGAAGATTATGGTAAGAACCCGAAGTGATTATTCCGCAACGACATCATGACTAACGAATGATTTAGATGTCGACGTGAAGGTCGAGGCATGCGGTATCTGTGGAAGTGATGTTCACACCATCAGTGGTAAGTACACTCAGTCCGTCAGCTTATCGAAGAACTTTTCACTAACTATCACTCAATAGGTGGCTGGGGAGCCAACCAAAACTGGCCTCTGTGTATCGGACATGGTACGTGCAATCCTACTCGTCGCTTCTATTGACTCGTCAATCGCTCATATCTTATCTTTGTAGAAATTGTTGGTACGGCGATTAAAGTCGGCCCCAAGGTCACAAACGTCAAGGTTGGCCAGAGAGTTGGTGTTGGCGCACAAGTATTCTCCTGCGGCGAGTGCAAGCAATGCAAGAACGACAACGAGACCTACTGCCCCAAAATCATCATGAACACATATGGCTCCAAGTGGCCCGAAACTGGAATTATCAGCCAAGGGGGTTACTCGTCCCATGTGCGTGCCCACGAACACTGGGTCTTTGCCATTCCTGAGAAGCTCAAGACCAATTCTGTCGCTCCTATGCTCTGTGCGGGTATTACTGCTTTCTCTCCTCTGGTGCGTAACGGCGCTGGGCCCGGCAAGAAGGTCGGTATTGTGGGTATGGGAGGCATCGGACACTTTGGTATCATGTTTGCCAAGGCGCTCGGTGCTGAGACCTGGGCCATATCTCGTACCAGGGCCAAGGAGGCCGACGCTCGCAAGATCGGTGCTGACGGGTTTATCGCTACCTGCGAAGAGGGCTGGGAAAAGGAACACGAATTCTCTTTCGACCTTATTGTCAACTGCGCCAATTCATCGAAGAACTTTGATCTTGCCAAATATCTTTCCATGATGGATGTTCACGGCCGATGGGTCAGTGTCGGTCTTCCCGAGGAAGAGGGACAAGTCATCAAGGCTCAGAACTTAATCTCGAATGGTGTTCTGATCGGTGCTAGCCATCTCGGTAGTCGCAAGGAGATGATTCGCATGTTGAACTTGGCCGCTGACAAGGGGCTTGACAGCTGGGTTGAAACTATTGACATCAACGAGGAGAATCTCAAGGAAGCTATGCAGCGTATGAAGAAGGCCGACATTCGCTATCGGTTCACATTGACTGGATATGACAGGGCTTTCCCAGAGGCTTAGACGAGACAAGTACATATAAAGATAAGCAGATAGAAATGGCAATGCAGAAATATATTTCTGTTGAATTTGAACAGTGATAGTATTGGTAGTAGATGGGTAGGGAAGGAACTAAACAGGATCCCAAGGTCCTTCGATCTTTCCAAGGTCCTGTTCCCCAGTCACATGATCTCACTCTGTCTTGGATTTGACCCCCCAGCCGATGAGAAAACAGACTCGCGAGGTCAGACCAAGATAGACAAATGGAATATTGCCCCAATCCATCGAGTTCCATCGAGTGATATCGCAATAGATACCCACGCCGAGAGGTGCCACGCTGATCAAATGGCCGATGTCAGCTATCGCAAGGTTCATGAGGAGAATTCTCCAGATTCTTTGGTCGGTGGTGACTCGGAGAACCAGTGCTTCGTTCAGGGCGAATAGCAGATACATGTTGGCTAGCTGTCGGAGCGATACATGGACACCCAGGGGGAGAATACCCATCGACGACGGTAGGTGCTCGGTCATGCCGAGATAATGACCGGGATACAACCCGGCGCAGATGGCCCCAAAGAGGGCGAATAGTGGTTCAACGAACAGAAAAAAGACTTTGTAGTACACGGCAATGTCATTTGACGCCATCCTGTTTGCATATAGTTACGATGTTTCATAGATGGTTGAATATATGTGTAGATTATGATTATGGTCGAGTCTAGGTCCACTCCATAGATTAACCCCAGGTTTTTTTTTTATTTCGATGTTTGATGAAACATCACTAAACTGTAAGCAGCCTTGCCGGCCCCAGACCATAGACCCTTGGCCCTTGAAAGGGAAAAGTCACAGGATATCAGCTGAACCAATTGGCCACTACGTAGTTGAAGTTCAGTCGAGCATATGATTTGATGCTGACAGACTACACCAGGTCGGATCATAAATCTTGCCAGTACATCCCAGATACCGACCTGCCTAGGAAACGAAAAAGAATCTCTTCTGCCATCTGGCCCGGACGACTCCGTACGGACATGCAAGTAGGTACAGTCGGTCGCAATCATAGAATAATTGAGTCTTGGCAGGACGAAGAAAAAAAAAAGGGGAAAAAACAAAGCAGGTTACATGTGCACGGAGAAGGACAGAAACGGAAGAGGCCAGAGTGCCAGAGTTGAAAATTCTGCGTGTTAGAGTTGACGAATAACCATGGGGAAAAGCGAAAAATCGAGATGCAGCGGCAGATTGGGCGGTGACTTTAGCAAATTGGCAGCGCCGAGAATCAAAATTTGGGGCAACGCCACCCCGGACAAGGGGGGGCATCTTGCCTTCACATCACTTCTCATCTTAATTACTTCTCATCCCATCTCGCTCTCTCGCTTTTTGTGTTCCTCCCTTTTTTTTTTTCCATTACTTATTCCCAGACTTACGCTCAGCCTGTCTGTCGTTCTTTTGGTTTATATATTCTCTTCTTTTTCCTTCGTCCGCGTCCGTTTCTTATCGGCGTGTTGGCCATCTGTTTCGGTGGTCTTGTCTCGCTTCGTTTGTTCGGCTTCGACTTGGGAGGGAGTTTCTGGAGCGCCTCCTCGTTGCCCTTTTTGAATTCATAGACCCATTTATTTCCCTGGCTGGCATACATATTATACTTGCACCCTCACAGCACCCCTTACATCCTGCTCGAAACTCATTTATACATTCTTTCTCCACTTTGCACTTTTTTATTTAGATTGAGTGCTCGCACGAGCACTCGTGGCCGTGCCATCATCAAAACACCAATTTCGTTGCTGCCTCACCAACCACCCCGACGTCCGTCTCGATCATGACGCTGCACGATTCATATCCTCACCGTCCGGCCCGGAGACGACCCTCGTTGCTTTTACGTGCTCGACCGAAAACCGCTGGACCTGGGGAACTTCCTGGCGCAGGTGTTCCTTGGATGAACCCTGGCCCCTGGGCCCTGAATCCGTCCTTCAATACCGGCGACGACAGTCAGATCAGCCTTTGTCAGCAGGAACATGAGTGCAATGACGTGTTTGAAGAGATTTCTGTCTTTCCCGAACCGACGCCGCGGCATCGCACAGCAAAAAGCTTTTCCAGCATCCGTCATGGCGTTGACGGCCTGCGTGCGCTCGGCCGACGTCTCTCCGTGACGATTCGAGGAAAAGTTCCGAAACACAATCCACATGCACCCCAAGGAAACGATCGATTCGGCGACGAAGAGAAAAGCTCGGGCGTTGTTTCTGAGGGAAGGCACCGCAATGCTTGGTTCAAGGGACATAGTATCAACCGCCGTCCATCGCTCCACAGTGTTTCTGCGTTGCACTCTTTCTACGCACCGACTGCAAATGTTGCCAATTTCATTCCTGGCATGGGTTTCGAGCCTCCCGTTTTCTCGGACGATCTATCTGGAGGTGCTGCCGCTCGGGCTGCCGCTGCAGCCCAAAACGAGATGGCCAAAACAGGCCGAAGTCTTTCCCCGGGAGATTCGAAGATTTTCGATGCGGAGAGTGGAATTGGATTCGATCTGCGTGACCGTTTCGACCTGTCGGATTCAGAGACAGCTGTTGTACGATTAGGTGAGTTTAATGTTTTTTACGAGCCGTATTTTTGCGGAGCCAGCTAACACAATAGCTAGATCCCGTTGCATACCTACCCGCCGAGCTCATTTCTCATGTATTCTCATTCTTGAACCCTGCATCACTAGTGCAGCTGGAGGCTGTTTCGAAAGCCTGGAACAAGGCAGCTTCGTCGCATCATGTTTGGCGTAATGTTTTCCGTCAGAAGTATGGCTTCCGATCGTCTAGATCGTCATCCTCATCCAGCGCGACAAGGAAGATCCAATCGGCTGGATTAGGCAAGACACTGCCCAATCAAGATTGGAAGAAGATGGCAATGGTTCGAAGAGCTTTAGACCAGCGTTGGAAAGACGGCAAGGCAGCAGCCATCTATCTCAAAGGTCACACTGACACTGTATACTGTGTCCAATTTGACGAGTATGCCGACTCCACCCACCTTATTGTGGTAATTGCTGACTGAGTACTGTTACAGACATAAGATTATCACTGGGTCCCGTGATCGTACCATTCGCATCTGGGATGCTCATTACCCGTGGCCATGTCTTAAGGTTATTGGCGCGCCTGCGACACATCACCAACGCCAGTCACCATCAAATAACGCAAACCCGCAGCCTGTGAACAATCCGCCCTTTCTTTCTATTTGTGCACCGAGCCAGAAGTGGACTGATGTGGCCGACCAGTCGATTCCGTTATCCGAGTGTCACAACGCTTCGATTCTGTGTCTTCAGTATGACGACGAAATCATGGTTACTGGGTCGTCTGATTTCACCTGCATTGTTTGGGACGTCAAGAACGATTACAAGCCGATCCGGCGTCTTGTGGGTCATAGATCAGGAGTTCTAGACTGCTGCTTCGATGATCGATACATTATTTCATGTTCCAAAGATACGACGATATGTGTTTGGGACCGAGAATCAGGCAGATTGGTCAAGAAACTGCTTGGCCACCGTGGACCGGTCAATGCACTTCAGTTGCGTGGGGACCTTCTGGTCTCAGCTAGTGGAGATGGTGTAGCCAAGTTGTGGAACATCGCATCTGGTGTCTGTGTCAAAGAATTCTCGAGCAAGGACCACGGGCTTGCCTGCGTTGAATTCACCGAAGATGGCCGAACCATCCTGGCTGGTGGTAATGATAAGGTGATATATCAATACGATGCCAACAGTGGTGACATGGTTGGAGAAGTTGATGGTCACAATGGGCTCGTCCGGTCTTTGCATCTGGACAGTCTGAACAACCGCCTTGTCAGCGGTAGTTACGATTTCAGTGTCAAGGTTTTCGACGCGACTACCGGAAAGATGTCCATTGATTTTCCCGGTTGGACGACTAGCTGGATTTTGAGTGCCAAGTCAGACTATCGTCGTATCGTGGCTACGAGTCAAGATGCTAGTGTCGTTGTTATGGATTTTGGATATGGACTGGACGGCATAGAATTGCTGGAAGAGTAGGATAGATCTCGTTTGTTTTTGCTTGCTTTTTAGATTCCCCTTGAATGTGCTGTCATTCTACGTTCTGATTCTGCCACTTTTCCTTCTTGCATTGGCGATTTATATTCCAGCCTGTTCTGTTTCGTTGATATATATTCATTGCTGCCCTTGTTGGGGAAAACATCAGAATTGGAGTTCCTTGGTTGGGATTCCATTCTTCACTACGCACCTATTCTATCTTGCCTTTATTCCTCTTCTATCTCCCCTGTCCTTCGATTCTTTATAAACATGCATTTGTACCCAAAAGTTGTCTATAGACATGGCATGCGATAGAATCGCTACATATACCTGTTTTTTTGGTTATTTGTTTTCATCATACAGATACATCATTCTTTGGGAGAGCAAATAGAACTGCTTGGTGTGAATTGATACCCTATTTCTCCAAGATTGTACAAATAACAGAAGGAATTCGCTTTTGTATATTATACATGTAGAAATGACATCTACCGGTGATTGGCGGCAGTGTTACATAGGCTTGGCGCGGATTTGGATCTGGTGGGGAACAGCCAGCCTGGGTTGTCAAAACAAAACAAAACTTTACCCTCTCCTTATCCCCCTACTCTATTCGCATCCATCCTTCAAGACACCCCGAGACTCGTCTCGCCTATAAACACGCCATTCGTCTGTCCAGCTCTTTAGATAGTCTTAGTCTACATCCTTTTCTCTGCGTCTGCGGCAAAAAGAGATCATCAAAGTCATTTGTTTTCCTTTCTCAAAATTCATCTTGCACATACCCCGCCATGAGTGAATCAAGGTACGTCGAGTGTTCTGTCACCTGTTGCGACTATCACTTTGGACAGTCGAGAATGTACTTCAAGATAGGCGGTGGTATTAATCATTGCTTAGACAAGAGCTTTTAGCATGGCTGAACAACCTCCTTCAGCTCAACATCACGAAAGTTGAGCAGTGCGGCACAGGGTGAGTCGAATTCTTGTCTCTAAAGGAAGGGTGTATAGCATGATTCTAACAATTCTGGCGATGATTTCAGAGCTGCTTTCTGTCAAATATTCGACTCGATTTTCAGTTCGTCCACCCCGAACATCCCTGCATCGCTCTTGATATAAGGAAGCACCTGTTTGTTGAGGCCATACGCATACTGACTGGAACCGTGTTTCAGTGGACGTGACTATGAACCGTGTCAAATTCAATGTCAATACTGAATATGCATACCTCCAAAATTTCAAGGTTCTCCAGAGTACGTATTCAACCCATTCGAGAATTCATTCTGCTCCATAGGGTCTTACTAACTGTCTCTTGACAGATACTTTTAAGCGCCACTCAATCGACCGACCAGTCCCCGTCGAGTCTCTAGTCAAATGTCGCATGCAGGACAACCTCGAATTTCTCCAATGGGCCAAAAAATTTTGGGATCAACACTACCCCGGCGGTGACTACGATGCCGTCGCTCGTCGCAAAGCATCAGGCGGACCAGCCCCATCGGCAGCTCCCATAACAGCTGCACGCACCAGCAGCGCCGGCGCTCGACGCGGCACCACCCCCACCGGCGCGGGAGTTAGACCTCGTGTAGCAGGCGCAGGCGCAGGACCAGGCGTTGCGGCCCTAAACCAGGAGATTGCGGCACAAAAGGAAGCCATTGCGGGATTGGAGAAGGAACGTGACTTTTACTTTGCGAAATTGCGCGATATCGAGTTGTTGTTGCAGACTGCCGTCGAGGCTGATCCGGAGTTGGAGAAGGATGAGGACTCGTTGGTGAAGCACATCCAGGGTATTCTATATTCGACTGAGGTATGTCGCATTGCTGCTAGATATCAACATGGAGGACTTGCTAACAGTGGCTATAGGAAGGATTTGAGATTCCTGCAGAAGCCGAAGAGGGCCAAGAGGAGCTGGAGACGTTCTGATTACACGACTAGCCAAACTCCCATTGTTGTTCGCACTTCTGCCTTAGCATTCTTACCTTTGTCCTCTGATTATACTGTCTGAATACCCTCCTCCTCAATCACATCGCCCTCTCGCAGCATCAGCCTCTGTATTTAGCCTATTCTACATCTTGTCGCAGTATTAGACTGTGCTTGAGTAGTCTCCTCAGAAAAACGCATTCATCTTCACTTGCTGTCTCTTCCGTGTAGAGGGGATCATTGTGCAGATGTTCTCCCCGTAATAAAGCCTTTTGGTCAAAGCCTCAACGGCCTTGAAACAATTCAGTTCCCGGAGTCACGGGCAAGTGACGTCGGCTGAAACGGTTACGCACAGAGGTACGTACGTCGGAGTCTTTTGTTAGGTAATGCGATACATACATAGTAAGTACTAAGACGTAACGCCAATACGGAAAGAAACTAAGAATTGCTCTTTACGTAGTACTATGTAACTATGGCGATGTACAGAGTCCTTACGTATTTGCCATCTGACATCCCCTCTCTAAACTTTGTACACCAGTCATTCATTCAATACATCACGAGATCTATGTCGTAATAACGTCTAGGCGAGCTCGTAGTTTCCATGCTACGTACTCAACGAGCCTAGGCTGCCTAGACACGAGGGCATATCACAAACACTGGCAAACACTGGCAAACAGAGAGGAGGAAGAGTGGTAATATATTATTCATAATCTTACGCAGCAAGGATTATCTAATTAAACATTGTACTGTTTGCGGTTTTTTGCGGTTTAGTGCCAGGAACAGTGGCTGCCAAGACTGGGTCCGGCGAAGTTAGCTTAACCTCCATACACTCATACACTCATACACTCATACACTCATACACTCATACACTCATACGTACGGAGACATACATAGCAGATAGACCCTGAACAAACACGTAACTTATATGGTACAGGAAGTCATCTAGAATATAGTCTATATCCTCAAATGATATGACGACCAGTTGCAGTTATAGCTAAAGCACACAAGTTGCACAATCCTCGGTCCGTCAGCAATAATCAATAATTTGCAGGGATCCCCAGTCCGTACGGAAAATTACACAAAAGATGGGGTCATTGGACGGCGCTGATTGGCTCGACCACGGGCACACGTACGGTCCAGAACGAGACACGGCACCGCCCGTCGCTCCTTCTTCTCTGTTCTGTCTCTCTGTCTGTCACTCTTGTCTCAATTCCAACTAACCACACCAAACGCTCCTCTTTTCTTTTTCTCCCTCTCTCCTCTCCTCTCCTCTCCTCTCCTCTCCTCTATCTTGCTTTCCCAACTTAGCAATCGCTATCTCTGCTTCAAGGATGTGCTGCTTGGGTCAGGTATCTTCATCTACCTCCCTCCGTGGCAGAAACATCATGTGTTAGGTATCCGTGGATACGTGTCGCTCCTTCAACAGTCACTCCTTGGTTTCTTCTTTTCTAGGGTCCGTCCGCTCTCCGTGTGTTTCTTCCGCACGTATTGACTATATAATTTATACAGATTGTCCGACTTTCCTTCTCTCAATTTACCTATCGAACCTTTCTCCTGTTGGAGTATCCTTTCTTTCGTGACAGAGTTTAGCTGCAGGTTCATTCGCTGCCCGCCGGACGTCCACTCCTTGTCATCACATCACGGTCGATATCTTTTTGCGATCATACACTCCTTCAAATTCGCAGTGCGGCTTCATAGTCTCAATTACCAATCTACGACTTTATTTTATTCTGTTCGATAACCCGACCTACTGTTCTACAACACTGATTGAGTATTGTCTAATTACGAATGCTGGAGTCCACGGTGTACAGTCTGGATTGCCGCTCATTGTTTGAGGCCGGATTGCTCAAAAGAAAGAAATCACCATACGACAAAGAGTCTTAGGAAGAAAGTTTGCTGGAAACGGGCAACGGTCCCGAGGGTCGTGTGACCGATAATGACCCACCGTCACCACCACCACCATCACCGTGGAGGGCAACAACCCCGTGTGAGTGCTGAAGCGAAGAGAAAATCGAATACACCGGCCCCGGAAGAGGACAGTCAGCCCAACTATGTACAAACGCATGTCGACAGCGCTTTTACAAATGCACCGCTTACGGATTCCAAGGAACCATCGATCGACCAATTCGACATTGCAGACATAGACCGTGATTTGTTCCGAAGAGATATCAAAGTGACGCAGACTGTGACGGCGGTTGTGGCCACCGCAATTGATGTGATTATCGAAAGCGGCTCGCAAACCATTGCCCAAGTAACAGTCACATCACTTCCAGCAGTTGTATCGGTTCCGACGCTGGGCGTAATCACTATTCCGGCCGACTCGAATGCTGCAACGGCCGTGGCAGCAGCAGCAGCGACTGCCGGTCCCGAGCAACAGATACCTCTTGGATCATCAGCCACGTCTGCTATAACAACAGTGCTCACAACACAAGCGTCTTCGTCTACTCAAACCACTCAATCAGACTCATCTTCATCGACCTCATCACCTACTAGCTCTGTATCAATCACTCCTACCCAGCCCGATACATCATCCACGTCTTCATCATCATCATCATCAACAACGACCGCATCACTCACACCTTCAGAATCTTCGACCACATCATCCTCTTCAATATACTCACCTACAAGCCCCTCACCGACAACATTAGCCGGATCATCAACCGGTTCTTCTATTACGTCTTTGTCTGATTCGGGACATTCAACCACCAGTGGTACACAACTTCCTTCATCCACCTCAACAGCATCAGCAGCGACCTCTTCAGGCAGTGGCTCTGATACAGGAAAAATCGTCGGAGGTGTAGTTGGTGGAGTGCTTGGTTTATTAGCAGTACTGCTCTTAGTATTTCTGCTTCTGCGATGGAAGAGGAAACACGCACAAGCGGCTGCTGGTGCTGCGGAGGGTTCTTCAAGAGATGTGCAAGGCGATTCCGGCCCTCATACAGCTGAATTGATGTCCCAACGTTCGAGTAATACCCCTTCAGCAGCTGCCGCCGTCCTAGGTCGCTGGGCTTCATCGTCTTCTCGCCGCTCGGGGCAGCAAGAAAACCCTTTCATGGCACCAGGCGAGCGAGGATTTCAGAAAATATCCGGTCGCAAAATCCCCTCTGTTCTTCATACAGGTGGTGATGGCTACGGGGATGAAATAGAAGAAGAAGCAATTCCAGAGTTACGGACTCCACCGCTCGAAGCGACCAGTCCAGTATCACCAGTCAGTGCCATTGGTGGCGGAAGTCATCGCCATGCTCCAATGCGAGATGATTTCATTCCGGCGGGTGTCGGAGCGGGCGCATTTGTATTGCGACCATCGCCAGCCCGGACGCCGACAACGAGCTCAGTTGACCTGACAGCTCAATCGCAATCGAGTCAGTACGGGACCTCTCCGGTGCGACCTGATCCATTAGGACGAACACTGTCACGGTACGACGGTAGCCGAAGCAGTCGCTTTACAGAGGGCATCTGATCAATCATTACCACCTATATCATACGAATCACGACCTAATCTATATTCTGGACATGTCTTCTTGCCTTCTGTATTCCGTTTTGACACAGCTATGGTACTTTCCACCTCCATAGTTGTTCTACATACCCGATATCTTTTAAATGTTTATAGTGTCAACAGTCGACCTGTCCACTCGACTATCTACTTGCTGGATGCATTGTACTTTTACTTTTTGGGGTTATACCATTTAATCCATTTATCATTTTTGGTATTTGTATATAAACTTTGCGCATTAAAAGCTTATTCTTGATACACTTTCGCTTGAATTTATTGTGTCAATGGATACATGTACAACCCAGGGCAGTGTAACATCGAACATTTCCTCCATCCCTTTTGTCTTAGATGGTCCGTAGGAATGATCGAGTACCCCCATACCGACTTGTAGCACGTTCATACTTACTGTACAGTTTACTCTATGTACGACGGGTCCCATGTCTGTGTTGTACATGGATGCAATTTGAGTTTGAGGTGTCAATCAAAAACATTCTAGAATATTTCCTTATTGGTTGTATATAGAAGGCTCAACTTCGACTGAAGAATAGAAGACTCTTGAAGTAAGAAGAGACGCTGGAGCCTAGTATACTTGGCCTAGTTGCCTTCATACAGAGGCAGCAACCAGTCAATAAGCACAGCTGAAAACCATTATTGTTACGCTGTGATGAAGAACAGTAAACGGAAGCTGTCGGAAATCACAGGATGTTTGTAAAGGAATAGGTTATAGGACTGCATGATTGCTTAGAAGACGAGCTTCGGTTATCTTGACGAAGAGGGACGGACGCTATCGACCATAAATATCTAAAAGGGAAGAAAGAAAATGCAAAATCTATGTCCACAATGTAAAAAGTAGAGAAAAACGCAAAAAAGAGTGTCATCTATCAATGGTTCGACATGATTCCTTCCTCGGGTGTCGCAGCTTTGGATTCTTCATTGGTTGCGACTGCATTTTCAGAATCGTTGGCAGTTGAAGAAGCAGGAAGACTCTTGGATCCCATTTCGGGAAAGTAGAATCCTGGGGCGAAAATGGTGAGAAGCATAGCCGGGTAGAGGATCATACTGTGATATCTTAGTAAAAAAGGGCTTTGCGGAAAGATATTCATCAACTTACGCTCCCTCGAGGACATAGAAAAGGGGCTCGTTACGCATGATTGCATTTCTGTGAGATTATTAGTATGCAGTACAGTACCTGACTGAGGGTTCGCGAAGACAACTTACCCCCATCCACCGGCCATCTCGGCAACACTATAAGACCGTCAGCTTAAAGATATGATATGATAGCGCAAGGGAAGAGCATACCGGTAAATACACCTGATCAAAATGCCCGCATACGCACACGCAATTGCGGAGCAGAAAACCCTAACCCTCCTGGAATACCAGATCCGGGCCTCCGCCGAATTTCTCAACTTCTCCGACGGGTTCTTGAAATGCTTCCTAGCCGCAACAAAAAAGTCAAGTGAAAATAGCCCAAAGACAACCAAATTGACGACTTGCAACGCAATACCAGCGATAATGATGTCGTTTCCGGTCTTGAGGGTCTTTTCGTCGACGGGTGTTTTGTCGGAGGCTGCTGCATCGACACCACCGCCGACTCCCTGCAAGCAGAGACAAAAGACGTCGAAGGGGATGAAGATCCAGGTGTAGAGTCGAGGCGTGATGCGAGAAAAGCTCGGGCCCACTGTGCGCGCAACGTGTTTGAGGGTGAGATATATGCCGGCGCAGATGAGGGTGGGTGCAAGGATGATGCAGACGAGGTCTAATTTGAAGCCCGGGTCGGACCAGGGGTTGGAGTGCATCAAGACTCGACCGATGTATCCTGTGCCGGTTAACTGATAATTCCATTGAATCTGAATAGTCAGTTGTGACTAACCACATGTTTCCAGGGCGAATCCAGCAAAGACAACCACGCCAAAAACCCAGGTCTTTTTCCATAATCCGATACCCAATGTGAAAATGGCGCAAAGTGCATACATAACAACGAAAAATATATTTGCGCCCAAGTTAGGGTAATAACCCAGTGTGGTCGCTGAGACCGGGCATTCCGCCGAGACTTCGGTGCAGCTCGCGTGGCTGGAGGGCATGGTGATGATCTCTCCGTCTAACGGAGATGATTTTGATGTTGAATATAGATCAAATGCGCGAAAGGAACGACAGCCAACATTCAGCAGTCAATTATTAGCATGAAACACGGCTGAAGTGAAAAGAGAAGCGAATTGGGGTTGGGTTGATTAAGTAGGTAGGTATGATTAGTAAAGGAAATTATACCCATAGTTAACTAACTATTATAAACATGGGTCATTCGTATATGTCGCATCGCGCTGCGACTGGACAGCCAGCTCCTACTACGTAACCCAGGATAACGATGAAATAAACATAGACTTCCAAGGTTCATCCCTACGTACTTAGTAGCAAGTTACTGCTTGGCGCTCGCTCTGCCACGTTACAATCAGCCAACCAAGATTCGATGCGAGATTGTGCATGCACCCATACAAATCAATTCGATCACCGCGATACGGAGTGAGACTGTGAGAGCCGAGACTGGCGGAATGAGATCTTGGTGACCAGTCACATCGCGCTCGTTCCGTGGTGGAGTATAGTTTTAGTAGATTTTAGTGCGTTGTTGACCTGCTGGATACGATAATCGCGAGCTGTACGGAGACTGGTCTGTCGTTTCAGCCGGTGCAATCAATACATATACAAGTTACTCCGTATGAATATTCCACGATATTCTGTCATTATCATCTTGCTATATTAGTATATTTCCAGACGGAAAACAACCTGGCTGCAGTGAGTATGATTTGCATCGAAATGTTCCGAACATTCGCCCGTTTTGCATGGCTCGTATTGCTCGTATTGTTCGCGTCTGGCGTACTTCCTTTTTCGGCGGGACCCCGAGATTAGGGTTAGATCTTTACCCTGATAACATTTCTATCATGCCAACAGCACTCTATGATTCATTCCTGCAGAACACTAACTATCACAATCCGACAAAATCCAGCTAGATCAATTTGATTGCAACTCCATCGCATGACGCCATGGTATCATACCCATCCGAACAAACAAATAGTACAACAACAATATAATCAGTAGAGAATCATCATCGCCGTCCACCGCCCACTCGTTCTATGCCATCCGGTGCTTTCTTCAGCTTCACGCGACACTCGGGACAAAACCATTTCGCGCGTCGGCTGGGCGGCTCTTTAAGACCAATGCATTCGAGATGGAACCATTCACCTTCGCACTGTAATACTGTTAGAATCAAGTAATCAATATGAGGATTCGCATAACCTACATCAGGGTTCTCGCAATTGATCATCATCCCAAAACTAACATCCTTGCAGAGACAGTATCGCGGCTCGTTTGGGTCGATCTTTTCCAGAACACCGTCCTCATCAATCCGGTAGTCCTCGCCCTTGATGGTTTCCTTGCCTGGTGCTCGTCTTTTAGGTTTAGATTTGCGTTTGCCGTGGCTGAGTGTCGCCCCGCCTTCTAGACTAGAAGAGACAGGTCCCGGCGCGGGTCGCTTCTTCCGGCGAGCGCCTGTGGCTACTGCCGTAGTGCCTGACTCAGGCCCTGGCGTCTTAGAAGCTGGAGTGACACTCTTGCGCCGGAGGTGATCACGTGATACTCCAATGTATGCTGCATTCATCGCGCTCCCTGGCTCTATAGAAGTCGCGGCCGAACGCCTTCTAGATGGCGGTCGAGTTGTTGGAGGGGTTGGGGTCGCTGCGACTTTGAGAGTCAGTGAAACCGTTTCTGGGACATTTTCGAGTGTTGTAGAAGCAGCCGATCGTGCCCTGGTTGGTGGTGGGCTGGAAGATGACGGATCAAGAGCCTTGGTGGTAGTATCCAACAAAGGTTGAGACAGATCTGCCGCAGCGCTTGCCGCTTCCGCCGGGAGGGCTTTACCTGTGTTGCGTTTTTTGAACGGTGGTTTCGCCGATGCGGATTGATCAGATCGTTCTACCGAAAGCTCTTCTTCCGCCTTTCTCTTCCTGGTGGTCTTCGCCCTGCCCTTTGCAGGAGTTGCAAGCGCGCCATTGCTCTTTGCAAAATCCGTACCAGCAACATGGTTGGTTTCGCCTGGCGTAGAGAATAGACGCTTAAAGGTGGAACCAATATCACTTATCCGTTTGGCGGCTAGCTCTGCTTCTGCCGCAGCTGCGGCCGCAGCCGCGGATGCCGCTTCCTGCTCTCGTGCCAGATTCTCCCGCTTCAGTCGTTTGGCCTCATTCAGAATCATACCGCGGTTGCTGGTTTTAATCTCTTCTGCTGCAGACATATCAGCAGTCGCCTCGCTCTTGCGGATAAGCTTTCCCGGTACATAAGTGTTTTCGATGTCATCACAATCGATAAGTTCTTCTCCAGTGGCCTGAGCTTTCGCTTTCGCTGCCCGATATCCTTCCCAGCCTCTTCCGCCTGTCGCAAGTTCACGATTGATCATGATTTCACTTGGCTGCCAAATCGCGTTCTTTTTCATCTTCTTCCGTAGCTTGGTCATCTCCCAGTCGGTAAGTCGGAGCCACGGCAGATCCTCACTACCAAGTTTGGCCCCTTCAGGAGGCGGTTTCAGTAGCGCGAGGGCATTGCTTGTCGAAATTCCTGCAACAGAGCTGTGCACGTTTGTACCCACTCCTCCTACCCTTTGTTTGACGCGCTTCTTGTCCTTCTTTGGCTGCAAAGCCTCCTGCTCAGGAAGAGTCACATGTCCACCACGGCGAGATCGAGCCTTGGGGGTTTCGTTGTCCGACTGCTCCGTGCTGGCAATAGGCGAATCCGGATCAAGGCCAGCGATCACCGAGCGTCGACTTCTAGATTTCGGTAAGGCAGATTTGTCAGGTAGCTTGCCGTCGACGCGTAGCGTAAGGCGAGTCGCGCCCTTTTCGGCCTTCCGACCACCCTTTGTACGCTTCGGAGGTGGCGTGGCGTCGCGAGATGCCGGTTTGGGTAGTAGCTCAAGTTTTCTTTTGATATTTCCCAAGCGATCGTGATGACGGTCAACAACATCGTAGATTCGACACGCCTCTGCGTACGAGGCTTCACGTGCGTTGATCGCGCGATTTAGGTGAACGGAGATTTGCTCGCGTAATTCTTGCGGATTGCGTCGGGACTCAACTGGCAATTCTGGAAGCTGGCCATAAATCTTCGTAAGCTCGTGAACTTTCTGCGTGGCATCCAAATACGTTTCATCCAGTCCACGGATCAAGGTTAACGAGCGGATGAGGTCAGACGGTAGGTACTCTGTGTAATCAATGAAGTCTGTGACGGTGGCCTGGGCGTCAGGGTCGAAAGGACCCTCGAATATCACCCCACCGCTATCGTCGGTATCATCCGTCATCCTGAGCATGGATTTGATGGCGGAGAGCGTCCATGGACGGAGGGAAGCAGCTCGGTTTGAGAAGTCCATTGACTCGTGAGGTTGAACCGCCTGCATTGATAACACGCGGATCAATGTTTTTCCGTCGGCCGACACGGCGTGATTGGCTGGCAAGCTCCTGCCTGATAGACAGCTTTCTAATTCGACAACTTAGTATGTACTTCTATATCGGCTGTTATGTGTTCCCGGTCCAGGACATACAAGTTGTGAAAGTGTGTTGGTGCTCCCTAATGGCCGTTCACGGTGCTTCACAATGGTCGTCACATCATAGAGTTGCAGGAGAAAGCTAGTCAACACATATATTGGAGCTTCATCTCAAATTCCAGTCAAGTCGAACGGTCTGCAACTGGCTGGGTAGGTATCATGAGGAACATGTAGTTGTCTAGGTAGATAGCGGGTTTTGTTACTGCAGCCCATATTTCACTGGACTGACACATTGCTCCCTTTGTTGTGAGGGCTGATCATGAAACAAAGCCAGACAAACGGGTAAAAGACAGATCCATCAGAGACAGTGCTTGCATCAAATTTCGGCAGTCTGTCGTGTTGAAATCAGATCGGGGAGAATCACTTGCAAAGCCACGGGGTGCTGCTCGCTTCCTTCCTTCCTTCCTTTCTTTTTCACCAGTTCTGACGCAACGTGCCTCCTTCCCTTCTTCCACCCTCCACCCAACTTTATTCTAGTCAGATTTCTCTTCTGGCCCTCTTTCGTCTCGTTTTATACCTTCTTCTGGTTTGACAGGACATCGTTAATTGAAAATGGAGAAAGCAACACAGAGGCTCAATCTTCTTTTCTTGAACAACCAGCCCCTCCTTACCAAAGATACTGGCTTACGTCTTCCTGTCTCCAAGCCAAAGCCTGAGGTTGAGTCTACTGTCATCCAAAGTCCCGCCAATAAGAAGAGAAACGTACCCAAAGTCAATATACCAAAGCTCCCATCTGGTGTGGCTGTCGACAGTCAGCTTGTGGCGCCTGACCGGGTTGGCGCGCCTCAAATTAGATCGAATCATGGAAAGAACAAAGAGGACGACGATGAGTTTGACGAACGCACCGCTTTTCAGTCGGGGTTGGAGGCATCTCCGTCCTTGGTTGCACAGTCATTCTGCCCCGCCGCAGCCATCATGAAGTTACCTTACAAGTACATGCGTGGTACAACAGCGGAGATTATTGGAAGGCGTTTCTTTGACAAGGGCCAGTTCTGGGCAAGAGAATGGGACCTGTAAGTCATCGGTACTCTTTCGAGTTAGACGCCGGTCTCTAATTCGGTTTCGTCAGCTATTACGTGTTTCCTCCTCGTGACCTAGCACCAGGCCCTCTGCTTCTATTGCCTGCCGCTCAGGTACAACAATTCCTAAATTTGATCAGCAAAGATTACAAAATCCGTCTGACAATCCCCATGGATCCAGGATTGGGCTTGCTGCTCTCCTTTCAGGAGGAAGGAATGCCCAAACCACAATACTTAGGCCAGTCAACGGATCGAGATGTAAAGGATGATCTGGTCTCCACGATGTCATCTCTGGCAAGATATCCAATGAATTCCATTGACCAGCCATCCGATGGCTTGGTGATATCGGCTGACATAGTCAATGCATTTCGTGAAAAGATGGAAGCTGGGCTCAATGCCACAAAGAAAAAGTCCAAAGCATCCAAGGAAAAGAGGCGGGCTGTGAAAATCGAGAGACAACGAGAATGGGTGCGGTCCCTTAAAAGAGCTCAATGTTACCTTGGGCTACATCCTCGTTGCGAGGGTCACATAAGCCATGGTTCTGCCGAAGGCGAGCTGGCGGCCCCTCTAACGCCTCTCCTCTTGGAAAAGGTGGCTCCATACCCATTTGCAGATCATCCTATCTTCATAAGCATCGACGTGGAATGGAACGAGCGCCAGCGCAACCAAATTACGGAAGTGGGCATCTCCACCTTGGACACCCTAGATATCGCTCATATTGCTCCCGGCCCAGGTGGCAAGAACTGGCAGCAATGGATTCGGTCTCGGCACATTCGCATCAAAGAGTATGCTCATGTTGTCAACTGTGAATTTGTGCTAGGTTGTCCCGATCAATTCGCATTTGGCAAAAGTGAGTTTGTCCCTCTTCAAGACGCTGCTCGAGTGGTAGAAAGCTGCTTCAAACCACCTTATTCTGCCCAAGTTCCTGTAAAGTTCGTCGATGAAGCTACTAGAGGAATACCAAAAGTCACGATCGAGACAGCTATTGAAGGATACAAGTTGCGCCCTCGCAACGTAGTTCTTGTTGGTCATGATTTACATGCCGACATCAGTTACCTCCGCGCTCTTGGTTGCGATATGTTTTCTGATGAGGTCTCCAAGGTACAACTTCAAGGCTCCTCAAATGTGTCGGTGAGAGAACGGTTTGATCATAGTGCAAAGTCCCCATTTTTCGATACGCTGGATACAGCAACGATGTTTCAAGGGCTTAAACGGGATATACACTCCCGTGGTCTTGAAAATGTGCTCGGTTCTCTGGGTATACTTGGCTGGAATCTTCATAATGCTGGTAATGATGCCCGTTACACCCTCGAGGCTATGGTGCGCATGGTCATCAATGCGAGAGCCGCTCTCGATAGGGGCCCCCAGGAACTTTCTGGTGATTACATGGATTGGGCAGTGAGACCGGTTGCAAAAGAGGACTCTGCACAGCATGAGTTAGCTTGGCAAACAGAAGTTGATCGCCGTGTCTCCGAGGCGGTGGCTGACAGGGAGGAGCAGATTCGAGATGATTGCAAGATCTGGGAGCTTGTCACTGGCTGGGGCAGTGGGAGCCCGCTGACTTCCCAGGATATTGATGGCGGAGAACCGAAGGGGTTTGTCTTCAATTGAGCTTGGAAGCAGAGAATGCAAACATAACATGGAGTACTCGGACGAATTGATATCTCATTTTGAAGCTCTGTTATGGTGCCGCGCATTCCAGATTTTCCATGTACAACATGGAAGTACTGAAAATTAATTCTTACTTGTACCTCAGCTAATTCTTTTGCCTTGTTACACATTTGGGCATACTCACCAAATCCATAGACCCCGAAGATGTACCAATTTTGACGTCATCCAAAACGTTGCCCCAAGTGGCCAAGTGACGATACGAAAGCCACGCCTCTGAGCCTTGAGGTCTCTATGTGCAATTTGCGTTTATTTTCTTATTGTATACATAGACAGACGTATCGGATATGCAGTGATTTGAAACCATTGTAGTACTTCGTATTCGGTAACCCCGCTCTGTGCGCAACAACTTGACTGATCCCGTCCATACCAGATCACACCAGAGCAGTCGCAACAACAACTTTTCAAGCGATTGCATCTTACATGACCTCCATTCACAAATCAACATACTTTTGGTATCTTTGGTTCAATTGATATCAGCCGTTCAACATGGCGACCATGCCGCTTACCAGCTTGCTCAGGATAACGAGCAAATCTGCCTTTGAAAAAGCCACGAAACATCCCTTCCTGGAGGCAGCTGGAAAGGGCGAGATTCCCAAAGAGAAGTTATCACAATGGCTCGCACAGGACCGTCTATACGCACAAGCATACGTCCGTTTTATCGGAGGCTTACTCACCAAGGTCGTGTTGCCCCTCCACGATCCACACAGCAGACCCAAACGTGAAGTTTCGATAGAGCAACATGTCCTTGACATTCTAGTGGAAGCACTCAACAATATCCAACGCGAACTAAGATTTTTCGATGAGGTGGCACTGGAGTACGGCCTAGATGTCACCGCGCTGTCTAATCAGCAGAGCGAGAATCAACATTTGGGAGCAGGGTATTTCGAGCCGTTGTATATTACGAGAGCATATATCGATTTGTTCATGTCAGCATCCAGTCCCGGAGTGACCTTGTTGGAAGGTATGACTGCTCTATACGCAACCGAGTACGTCTATCTACATGCCTGGAAGCACGCTGCAGCTGTCATGTCGAGCACAGCGATAAGTCACGAGACCCTACCGTCTCCAGCGTCATTTTCAACAGGCGCTGAACGAGACTTGGATGGGGGTGCACTACGTCGAAAGTTTATCCCCAACTGGTCGAGTCCCGAGTTCGAGAAGTTCGTGATTAGGCTTGGTGAAGTCCTGGATGAGTTGGCTGGGTGTGTAAAAGGGGCGGATGTCATTGAGAAGACGCGAAGTCAGTGTATTGGATGGTATAGGCATATACTGTGGTTAGAGGCGCAGTTCTGGCCTGATGTCAACGAGAATTGATTTTATCGAGATCAAAGCTTGTGCTTATTTCAATGTTCTTAGAGCTAGGTCGTGTCTGAAGCTAAGCTGGCGACACAGTCACCTCAAAACATCAAAATGAGCCTCGTATGGTGATTTCCCAGTTGAGATTCATCCTGTTTGCCATAAGACTGCAAGCTTGCAAATAGATATATCTGTTCACAGTATTGTAAATTAGGGTTGATAGTATGATGGGATTCAATGTTGCTGCCTCAGGCCGTGAAAGTTGGCTTTGCTCCACCACTGCCGCGACATCATCTCCGCATTGGATGCTTGTCAACAACCAACCCATGCTATCATTCTGCGTTATACGTACGATATTCCCGCTTACCTCTACAGAAGACACCGAGTCCATAGCAAGCGACGGAAGAGCCTCTTGAATATAGTGCGCTTGCGCCACTACCGTCTACCTGACCGTGTATGTATCAGGATCCCCCGCGGTCAGACCGATCGGTGCCTATCGCTAATCGTGTCCAGCAATTGAGAAGTAAACTAGACCGTCAAGACCTCACACACCAGGAGGAACCAAAAAAAACAAAACTTACGGCCGTCAAGAGCGTATCCAATAGTCCCAAAGACCACCTCTTATCCTCCCCCACGACCGCACACATTCGCCCAACATGGCCCAAATAAACTATCGCACCATCAACATCGATGTACTCGACCCGGAGTCATCCATCAACTTCCCCATGGACACTCTTCTGCCAGGAAACCTCCCCGAACCCACCAACTCCGGCGCCGCCGCTTCCGTCGCGCAGCAAGTGCGCCAATTACTTCGAGGCGGTGATCCTGAAGGTGCGCTAAGACATGTGCTTGATACAGCTCCATTGGGCGGCGATGCGCAGGCAAAGGAAGTCCATTTGGCTACCGTCATCGATGTGCTTCAGGGTATCCGACAGGGAGAGATGCTCAAGGTTTTGGAGGGTGTGATAAGTGGAGAGGGTGGCACTGAACGAGCGGATTGCTTGATGAAATACATGTGCGTGCTTTCTTCTTTCGGTCGTGTTGTGATGGCATGAATTAATTGTGTTTGAAAAATAGCTACAAGGGCATGGCCGTACAGTCCTCGACTAGCAGCGCCCAATTCTCTGCCTCGCGTAAGGCTCTCTCTCCGCAAGCTACTGGATCCGGATTCTCTCAGATGCAGTCACGCAATTTTGGTGAGGGAGGTGGCGGTCAACAGATGAGCGTGTTGCTCAGTTGGCATGAGAAGCTTGTGGAATTGACTGGTCACGGAACTATTGTTCGGGTTCTTACTGATCGCCGAACGGTGTAAGGCTGATAGGAGTTTATAGATCCAAGTCATTTCAGTTGCGTGGTTGTGTATCTAACAAAAAATAAGATATAACTTTTGACGCCCATTGTATGTTTTTCTTCTGCCTGAGGGATGTCATACTATGACTATCGTACAATTGCAATTTATGCTGGCTAAAGTCATGCTTCAGTCTATTGTTTTGGCTCAAAGTCACCTCCACCCAGAATATCCTTAAGATTAACCTCCCCGCTACCTCTCTTTAAAGGCTCTGGTTGCCCAGCTCCTTCTTTCCATCCTATCATGAAGATAATCCTGAAAGTAGCCGGGATACCGCTTTGGCCATGCCTGGCATCTATTTCCTCCTGGTGCAAGTCGCGGTAAATAGCCTCATTTGCCAAGAGAACATCCTTCGATAGAGTACCCATCTGCACAGTCGCATTGCTCTCACCCATAGCCTGCAGATCTTGCATTAATGCGAAAGTATTAGGAAAATCAACGACAATATCTTCAACATCCACAGTCAACATCTTGAAGCCCGCTTTCGTCAACAGACCTCCAACATCCCTAACGTCAGCCAGAGGTGAGATATGCGGAATCACACCGCCACGGCGTTCCATATTTGCCAATTGCAGAGACGAACGCAGCTCAAAGAGCGTATCACCACCAAACATTGCTGCAATAAACGGGCTGTCGGGTTTGAGGATGTTATTGATTTGCGCCAAAAGGGATGGGAGGTCATTGATCCAATGTATGGAGAGAGACGACAGGACGGCATCGAAAGTGTTTGCTTCGTAGGGCAGTGATTCCAAATCGGGGATTACTTCTCGCTGGATAGCTATCTGGTTATTGAACTCATCATCCGCATCCCGATGTAGTAGCGCATGCGACGTATCGATGCATGTGAGAGCGCCGATTCGGTCGGATAGAGGAGGGGATATGTCGACCGCGGGGTCCGGGTTGGGAGCTGTTAGAGCTCTGGCGATGTTGCAGCTATTTGCGCCGAGGTCAAGAGTATTTGGGAAGGACCGTTTGATGTCCTATCAGGCAAGAAATTAGTACCGAACTGAGGGACTAATCCAAGGCATAGATGTAAAGGCGCACCAGTAATCTCTCACATAATCTCCTTGCGACCTCGTCTTTAATGTAATCTACCTGGCGACTCTGTTCGACATTTCGAGCAGCGCGATCCTTCTGCATATGCTTGACTGATCGGTTGAACACTTCGAAGGTTGGCCTTCCTGGCGCTTGTACGGCATAATTCCTTGTTTGCTTGGAGAGTCTGAGTGACAGCCGCCAGCGGCTCTGAAGTTTTGTGAAGGTAGATGGGGCGGACATGTTGCCGGTGTTGCTTGAATGGATTGACCTCGTCGATTTCAATTGTACATCGTCATGTGAGAGACTGGCAATCGGTCGGTCTACGATGAAAAGAGGTGAGTTTTTGAATGACAGAATCCAATGATCATTCTTCGATATGTAAGAAGGTCCACTGGAGCTCCATCAATTCGCTATACTCCTTAGAGTTTAGTCCATCCTTGAGCTTAGCTCCGCTTGTTTTCCGCCAACACTCTCCGCCCCGCGTACTTTGTATTCAACATCATTGCGCGAGCTTTTCAACTAAATGGTCAGTACTCTGCAATAAGGAACATGTATTGAATACTCGTCAATTAAGGACAGCGATCAGTGTCACTGGTCACTTCGACTCAGCTCCAGCCTACTCGACCAATACTTCAAATTGTCACCGAAGTTTCAGGGGTTGCTCGACAACGACAATACTATGAGATAGATACACACGCACTTCAACGGTCGTCGGATCGTCATAACCGATATATGCCACGGCTTCGAACATGTCTCGCCCCTTTCCGTACACGTTCATATCCTGTCCATGCGCGCAGCAAACCAGACCTTCCAAACTCCCAAAACGGAACTCGCGCGAACTATCACCCAAGAAACAACCCTCTCCGCGCAAGCCTACGCCGAATAAACAACCAGTAGAAAACTCAGATTTGGACAGTGACGATGGTGACGAAGAATCCGAACAAACATTTGATCCGCGATCGAACCGTGCCAACTTCTCGCTATACCCACCGGAACATTTATTATATTGCGAAGATTGCCATCAGATCAAGTGTCCGAGATGTATAACGGAAGAGATAGTCTGTTGGTATTGTCCAAATTGCCTGTTCGAGACACCGAGCAGTATGGTTCGAAGTGAGAGTAACAGGTAGGTTTCTCCTTTAGAGATACTAATTGACAAAGTTGAACGGTGTTATTGACAGTGAATCATGAATACAGATGCGCTCGAAATTGCTTCAATTGTCCTGTCTGTACCGCACCACTCTCAGTAACCACACTGGAGAGTACTATGGAAAACAGTGCACAACAAGGTCCTTGGATATTATCGTGTGGGTACTGCATGTGGACAACCCTAGACGTAGGCATCAAGTTCAACAAACCCACCAACATCCGCGCTCAGCTTTCCAAAATCTACGAGGAGAAAGGACATGGAGGGATCGTCTCTACTGGTGATTCGAAGTCGTCCCTATCCATGGGCGGTAATCTCGATGAGCTGGAAAATTCCACAACGGCAGATGCCGAGGACAAGGAGGAGCCTCTAGCACCACAAAGCCAACATGAGGTTGAGCTAGACTCCAATGCGAGATTTGCAGCCCTCAAACGCTTCTACACGAAACAGATTGAGGATACTTCTGTCTCAGCTACGGACCCGTTGGCATCAGACTTTGGAGCAGCTTTCTCTTCACCTAGCGCATTGAATCGGATCATGTCAATTTATACATCTTCGTCGCATCTATACGGAGGGGGGGCAAAGAAAGCCAAGTCAAAGCCTCCAGTGATGCGAGAAGCTCTTACTCCAGGTGAAGGTGTCAAGGTAGCCACTGGCGCAAAAGAGCGCTCCATCATCAATCGTATGGCATCAGAGGATTGCACATGGGACGATATGCTCTCCAAGGAGCAGCGAGCATTCCAGGATCCGGAGGCACGATTCATGGAGGAGCTTCGTCCACTACCTGTTCTGCTACGAACGAAGCGATCCAAGCGCTGCAAGTCATGTAAACACATTTTGGTCAAGCCTGAAATCAAACCTGCATCGACACGATTCAGGATCCGACTAATCGCACTAAGCTATATCCCCCTTCCTACATTACGACCACTTATGCCGGCAGCATTGCCAGGACAATCGGTATCCGCAACATCGCTGCTTCAGCCGAATTTAGACTCTCTCACACCACTTCGACCTATACAATACCTTCTGACACTAAAGAACCACATGTTTGACCCAGTCAAAGTGACGTTGGCCACTCCATCAGTGACTCCTGGACGGATAGGGTCAAAGGTTACCATTCTTTGCCCGCAGTTTGATTTAGGCGCAAACAGCGATGTATGGGACGAGGCTCTTCAAGCGGGACCAGCGGCGCCTACTTCCTCATCAATAGCAACCTTAACGTCAACGGGAGCGCGAGCCGGCATCGTGGCAGGCTACGAAAAGGTAGCGGAAGCAGGGAAAGTATGGGACAAGGGCCGCAACTGGACAACGGTCGTCTTAGAGGTCGTCCCAGAGGTCTTACCGGGGACGCAACAGCCGGGAATTCCATCCACGCCAAGCAAAGCCAGCAAGAGGAAAGACTCCGATGATGGAGACTCCGATGAAGACGAAATCGATACTCAATTACGTGAAGACGAAGACGTTCTCGAGATCCCTGTTTTCGTACATTTGGAATGGGATGCGGAGAATCAGATGGATCAAGATGATGGAGCCGGTGGTGATAAGAGTCACCCTCGTGAAAGAGTCGGAGGAGACGGCGAGACTCAAAAGTCAGACTCGATTAAGCGTGAATTGGCGTATTGGATGGTGCTCGGTGTGGGTAGAATATCCCCGAAACTTTTTTGATTGTCATCCCATAGAAAAATGAATCATGTATAAGCTTGGTCTCTACGACGCCTACCTTACCATTCGTGCTTATGGCTTCCACTAAAAAGACTTGAAGAAAGTTGAAGATTGGCAAGTAGGTTAAATTCAGGTATGTCAATAGCTTTTAGAATAACAAAACCCCAGACTGTCAGGGGTCAGGTATCACAAAAGCCCCGTATCCTCATACATGATCTATATGGATTTTGCACTTTTTTGGTTTCTCATGAGGAAGACTTCAGTATCTTTCTCGCTCCCTCTCCCAGCTTTCCCACCTCGCCTAGACTTGGGCATCGAATCCATTCTCCACTTCGTACTCTCCATGTAACTGTCGCATGAAATGTGAAGAGAAAAGAATAGAAACACCCGGCAGAGATGATTGATTGATTCGGAATTACCAACGAAGTAAAAAAAAAAAGGGCTCCCGTACGTTAGAAAAGACACAGACGCACACACACGTAATAAAAAGGATAAATAGAAATAGGAACTGTCATGTTTTCTTCATTCCAAGTTTTTCGTTTTCATATTAAATCCCTTCTATTTTTTGGAATCTAGTATTCAGCAGCGCTGCTTTGAGGGAACTCGAAAACAACGTTGCGGCCGGTCAATCGTCGGTAAACCTCGCCATAGGCATCGAGGCGGTGGTCAACACCACCACGCTCCTTCTCATCGAGAACGACCTTGATGGTCTTGCTGCCGTCCTCCTTGGTGCGGACACGCTTGCCAACAATCTCAACGGGGTAGACGATGTCGGAGAGGATGGCGTCGTGAACAGCAGTCAAAGTACGGGAACGAGGACGCTTCTGGGTGAGGGTGTTGCGAGACTTGACGGAGCGCTTAGGGCGGGGGAGGATACGGCGAGAAGCAATGATGATAACGTGGCGGTCGGAGAACTTCTTCTCGAGCTCACGGGTCAATCTGTAGCCTGTCAGCTTTTGCCTTGTCAAGCTTTTGCTTTGTCAAGCTTTTGCTTTCAATGTCCTCGCAAGACATACCGCTGCTGGATCTTGTGGAAACCCTGGAGGAGAGGGACGGGAACGAAGATGGCAATAGCCTTCTTGCCATGGCCGACCTCGATCTGTTAATCAATATGCGTTAGCGAAAATTCTCCAAGTCTGCATTTCCTCCGTTGTGGTGCGTAATTGGTGCCATCCATATTCGTTCAAAAGCGCGAACAAGCCGATGAATTCTTCACATATACTATCACTCGTAGCATTCTTCCCGATTTGATGCGACTTTTGTAGCCCTCCCAGATGCACACCGAATTGACACGCACAGAATCGGAAAAAAAGCATAATTCGTGCTGGGGAGAAAATCCTACCTCACGAGCAGAGACGAACTGGAGAGGGCGGAGGGAAGCCTTCAAGTCCTGGGTGTTGCTCTCAAGGTCGAAAAGAGCGTTGGCGAGGGAGGACTCCAACTCGGAAGGGCTCTGCCTGGAGGGCGAGTTGGCGGCGATTTTGTTGAGGGCAGCCATGATGTGTGTGTGTGTGCGAAACGAAGATGGATATGAATCTCTCCTCTCGTCTTCGTGGAATTTGTCGTGAAGGGAAGGCGTCGTTCGTTCGGTCGGCGGAGAAAGATTGAGATCGCGGATTAGTTAAACATACAATCTTTGGTCGTCTCACACAAATGTGCGTCGGCTTCTGTCGGCCAATCGCGTGGCAGGGCTCTCGCTTAGGCGGGTTGCTAGTTTGTTTGTGGTTAGACAACGTCTATTTGGGTATAGTGGATCCCGTGATTTGGCCCGTCCTGATATCAATTCACTTTCACTTGTGTACAGTTGTATACAGTACTTAGTATGAATGACTAGGCATCCAAGATCGATCAATCAAGTTGACGCTGGAATAGACTATAAACAATACGGGCAAATGCTTGGAAGAATACTCGGTTGTAATAGTAACAGAGGACTCGGACGATATCAATAGTACATTTCCAACAGTTGTACGCCGACGAACAATCAACAGGGGCCAAGCAAAAGAGTGACGCGGTAAATAGTGGTATGGAGAAAGACAAAAGAACACAAAGCTGGTCGTAAACATCTCGAGGCAAAGATCAGCATGCGCAGCCATCCTTTGGCGTAGCAGCTGCACGGTCACCCAGGTTGACTCTAGAAGAATCATCGCCTGAACGAGCTCCTCCACCAAGATTTGTTTGACCGCCTCCCGGTCCAGATTTGGCACCTTTCAAGCTGGTCTCGGGGATAGCGTTGGCGATAGCCGTAAAAACTTCTGTGACATTGTAGCCCGTCTTGGCACTAGTCTCGAAAAATAGGAGACCCTCCTCCTCAGCATAAGTGCTTGCTTCCCGAGTAGAAATCTTTCGCGCATCCGTCGTGTTAGAGAGGTCATTATTTTCAACTTCTTCGTCGCCTTCGGCATCGGGACCCGGTGCGCCATTGTTCTCAGCATCCGTAGCATCATCTTCGTTCTCTTGACCACCTGCCCCGGAATCGGTCAAATCGAGCTTGTTCCCGACGAGCGCAATGACGATGCCGGGACTAGCTTGTCTTTGTAGTTCCGCGACCCAGTGTTTAGCCTTGATCAGCGATGCGGGCTTTGTGAGATCATATACAACGAGTGCGGCCTGGGCGTTTCGGTAGTACATTGGCGCAAGGGAAGCGAATCGTTCTTGACCGGCGGTATCCCAGATTTCGAACTTGATCATGCGGGTTGGAAGAGAGCATTTTTGTGTCAGGAAGGCAGCTGTCGATTTCGCGCATACATCAGCATTTAATATCATGGAGCGATGGAGCATGCCACATCATGCGGTACCTACCGCCTATCGTCGGTTCCTTGTTCTCTTGAAAATCATTGTTAACGAATCTCAGGACCAGAGATGACTATCTTAGGTTAGTGTTGATTTTGCTATCGCGACGAGAATAATAAACCTTTCCAACAGCAGCTTCTCCGAGCAGGACCAGCTTGACGCTGCTGCTCGGTTTCGTTCCAGCGGGGGCTGATTCCGGCATTGCTCCCGGTTGTGGAAGATGTTTCTATGCGCTGGTGGTCACTGGCGGTCCTGATGAAGTCGACGATCGTCAGTACTTTGTCTTCGATAGAATGTGGCCTGCAGTTAATTGGTGAATCCAGAAGCCTACGCAATAGTAGACATTGACATGAATGCAGGCAGCGGGATTCTAAAGTTTCGGGAATGACTGTACCTGATTGCTGTGGAATCGGGAACTTCGGTGGATATGAGGGCCAAGGCAAGTCACCCTGCGTATATTCAGAGCGCAGCGCAGGAATTCTTGCGATATAGATCAGAAATAAAGGTTGAGGTTCAAAAGTTGATCTCCAGATGACAATCCGGGTTTCGGGATGTTGTTGGAGCTGTTAGACTAGAGACTAATTCGGATTAGTCAATGGCTGACGTCGGCCGGGTCACGGGACTGGACACACTAAAGAGGCAGGTTGACATCATACATTTAAATCGCAACTTTGTTTAGAGAACCTCTTTCATCAAGTCAAGTTCTAGTTGTTATTCTTCTCTTGCATTGTTTTAAAGGTATCCTGTAGAGTGAAAAAGTGTCTTGTAGTCATTCGCGTTAATTGCACCCTCTAGTCATGAATTGACCACTAGTTATCGGTGCTTCAATTGTCACAAGTACATATGTACTTCAATGGGTCTAGACCTAGCCAGGGCTGGCCCATAACATACGTTCTGCGCGTCTATAGACAGAGGAGGTATGTGCAGGAGGCTGACGAGGCTTGAGGCTGGCTGCTTTTACTTCAGACGGGACAGTCCCAGCAGTCTGGATCGCCTTTTCCAGATCGGGAAATCTTTTGCATGATGCTTTTGAACGTAACTGATATCAACAGGGATATCTTACACCTTTGGCTCGCGTGACTTTATTCTGCCACCAAGCCAATCAACTGTGACGGGCCAAGCTATCAAAATAAGTATCTTGTGTGCTCGATTCCAGTTCATGCACGTGGCGTGTTTCCAGTAGAAGACAATTCGGAACCGAGCCGACATTGTTCAAGTCCAGCTAAGGATGAGTGTTGAAGTATGTCTATATTGTGAGATAACTGTGACCAAGCCCCGAATGCAGTAGTAGATATAATAGATAAGAAAAGGAAAATATCGTGAATACATGTCCGCTAACCCTTGAAATCCTCCATAATGAAACCAAGCAATTAATAATATGATAAAAAACCAAACAGGCCATCGATGGGCCAAAAGAAAATAAACAAAAAGGGTGTAAATATCCTGTGTCCCGCAATGCTTCCAAATATTGTACATGAGTATCACAATTTGACAAATGGTGAAGATGAGGAAGAAGATTCAAACGAAATAAAAAGAAAGGTGACCGCGAAGTCAAAAGGTTCTAAGATCCTGGTATCTCCCAATTTTGCTGTCCATGAATAACCGCCCAGTCTATATTGTTGAACGCCGTGTAGTTGTAAAATCAAATCCGATGCCGTGTGAGGAAAAACTTTTGTGTAAAAATGCGATACAAAGTGATGTAGAGGTTCCGAAAAACGCAAGATGTAAAAAAGAGGTCGCAAATGAATCGCCGAAATCGAGGTATTGATACAGGGGAATGATGGTTGATTAAAAGATCGGTAATTCGAGTTGAGAAATGGTGACCAGTCCGGGTGATCCAGTCATTGCCGGGTCACTGTCGAATAGAATGTAAAGAATGAGATCTATGAAGAATTATTAGTTTCCGAATTCAGATGACCTGGTATCAAAAGTTCGAAACTCACGAAAAGAAGACGCCGCATAGATGGCTGTCCTCATCTTGATATTGACAATCTTGTTGGGTCTGGAAGTCGAAGACGAGGGTTCATCGATGTGGACTCGCATGTCATTTGCGAGCAATTTATGCGCGCTTGGGAGGTTTAGGCTGACCGGGCTTCTTCACACCGGTAGTATCGTAAGCGCCACGACCCATATTGATGTTACAGGATCCTCGAGTAATCATTATAGAGACTGATTGAGAAAGTTGTTAGCCGAAAGTATGTAAAGTGGTGGAGTGACGATCAATGTATTGTGTGTTGAAGAGTTGTAGTTGGTGATGTAAGAATAGATGAGATGAAGGAGGAGGATGAGGTGATATTTATGTTGAAGTAGAGCTGTGGTGACTCACCTTATGTGATTGAAAATATGCGAGCAATCGCTGTTGTAAACAGTGAGATTGAGATTCCAGAAGGAGTATCCAACAATAGAGCAGGACCCGTAACGGCCAAGCTAGACAAACAAGCGGTGGAACACAAAAAAGGTTCCCGACAGAAGTAATCCTAGAACAGAAGAGATACCGAGACGGACGGAGAAAAAAGAAATAGATCGGAAGGAGAAGACGATCGTTTTGAAGGAATTCTGGAGTCAAGCAAGTAGACCGTTCCGTCTGTTCGGGTGGCACCTAGGAGAGCTCAGGCAGGAATGTGACGCCAACCCAGGACAGTAAATAAAGTATTCGTTGTTTGTGGGCCAGGGGTGGTGGTTGTGTGAGATCGCTTATGTATTGTGTATGTTTGTTGGCAGCTGGTTGGGCTGGATTCCCTGTTCCCTTTGTTTTTTTAATTTCTGGATAGGGCACAGCAGCTAATCGTAGTATTCTCCTTTCACGGTTTTGTTTCTCGCTTTTTCTCGGAGATAGGGTTGCGTTAGATCAGCCCCGAAATAAAGTGTTCGACAAATGCAAATGAGTTGCAGATTTGGGTCCGGATCAAATGCAGGTATTGTTTTTTTGTTGTGGAGCTTGGAACCCGACAAATGCTATTTGTGTTTCTCGGCGAGATGAACGTATGCAAAAGCAAATAAAATATTGTGGGACAGACACAGGCACAGGCAAGGGAGGCGTGTGCAGATAGATTAGGTGTGACACGGACGGCGGCGGAAGGCAGGAAGGAGAAGCCGCTGGATCAGAACTGATATATCGCAAGGGAGGTAAGGTATTCGTGGTAAGTAGATTAAAGACCAGCAACAAGGGAGATGGGCGTTTGGTGGTCTAGGCGGTCGTTCGTTCGTTCGTTCGATGGATGTAGGCAAACAGCAGGATTGGAGATCAGACTGCGGATGTACAATGTAGCAGGGAGCAAACTAAGGTTGGTTGCTTGTTTGTCTGCTTGCTCGGATTGTTGCATGCGTTGTTCCAATAATTATGTCGCGGAGGGCGGAACGTTGACCGAGGGATAAAGTTGACTGTAGGTCGATGTGGATATAAAAGGAGCAGACGAAAATCGCTAGAAAGCAGGACACGCAATGATCTCAAGGAGAGTGTGTGAGGAAAAAGGAAGCAGAAGTGCGATAGAAATAAGCTATCATAATAACAGAAAGCAAAGAAGAGCAGTCACACCAGGAAAAGAATACGTAAATGAGAGAAGGATCCGGGGGGGATAGCAAACCCAATATATTATACATATACATAATACGTATTGAATCGAGACTTGTCATTCGTCTTATTTTTTATTTATTTATTTTTTTCCGTCCTGTTTTATTTAATTTTCTAAATTCTTACTTCCCTCGTTCCCCGGGGCTTTTTTGACCCCTGCCTAGTCTAGCGTACTTAAATTCATTATTGATGGACGGATGATAAGTCAAGGCCCGTATGTCTTTTTACTCTATCAGGGCTAGTCAGTCCCATTCGTCCTTTCTTTTTTCCCAACTCTTCACTAAGCTCGCAGTGATTTCATCTTTTTGTGTCTTCCGAGTAAGGTTTACCAGGTGGGTTACCTGAGTGGATCAGCGCCGAGCGAGTCGCAAGCTCGCGGTGGATTGACTGGTGATGATGTATGTATGTACCTGGCAGAGTCATCAATGAATCGATTGTACGGAGGAGTATTGACGGTGAAGACAGCCACCACCAGTCATACAGGTCTTACGTACAGATCACACTGAAAGCTAGAAGTTGGCAAGGAAGCAAAAGGAGATTATTACCTCAACGGGGTTGTCTCAGTGGATTTTATCTGGCAAAGTTTCCCAGGAGCAAGGTTCGTTCCTGGACGAATCCATCGTCCTAAGGAGTAAATAGTAAGGCGCGCTTTTTCCCCCCTTGCCCCCTGGACGGCAGCGCCTGTCTTTTCTGGGCTAGTGCGGTTACCGCAGTGGGTATTGAATCTACTACGTATTGATACTAGGCCCGGGAGGGAGATACACAAAGGATATGCCAGAGTAATACCGTATCGCCGTGTATTGGTATTTCTGGTAGTCCGTAGTCCGTACTCCGTACAGGAGAAAGAATTACACGCTCAATCCATCGGTCCATTGGAGTTCGAACGATGCATTTAATTCTGGGCGATGGAGATATACACTGATACAGGAGTCATGAAAGCACGACTTCTACTCCATGGTGATCTGTCCTGATACTCAGGTTCAGATAGCGATGATCCCACTGAGAGATGTGGAACCTTTCCGACCAAGAGAAGCGCCCCATTTCTGGAACATTTCCCAACACGGTGATTCAATACATCCACCTCCTCAGCTGCCGGGCTTTGGTCAAGTTGATTGACAAGGATACACTGTCAAGATGAACCTACGCATAGGAGAAGAAATTCTTCCTGTTCTGTATTACTTGGACCTTCATACACCCCGAATGGCTATGAATGACAGGGTCAAAATCTCACCGATGGTGTGCCGGGAGTTCTTTTCGGCCCCAACGGTGTGTACTACGTATATTTATTATTCAGTATTCCCGGCAATGCAGCCATGCAGCTACGATGACAGTTCAGATACGAACAATCACGAGGCGACAGGTTTCCCATGTGAAGCGCCCATACGGAGCACATACGTAGTACGGGTAGTAGAGAGAGCCGCGGTGCCTAGACTACGTACGACTACGACCAGAAGTTGGACGGCACCCGAGCCGCCCTGATCTAGTGTCCTCGCGTGGCTGCCACCCACTTTTTACGCTTTCATCTTACATAGTACAACTTCCGGCCTGTACGACGTACCTTGTTGGAAGTTAGCCCTGAGTGCCGCTGCTCATTTTCCTGACTCAGACTGTCCGTCTGGGTGTGTTGTGTAGCGTTATGTGTTCTCCCTTCTGGCTCCCCTGTCGCCCATTCCTGGTTTCTCTATTGGTTTTGTATTGTACTCCGTATTGATTGCCAAATTACCTCGGTAGCCTGGACGGGAAGTCGGATCGTCATCGTCTAGCCGGTTCGAGCATGATTTAGGAATTGTGGAATCCTTTAGTTCTCATTTTCTATCGCCGTATTGGATCGGTGCCGCGAATCGCGATGCGATTATATCCAGAACTGTGACTACTCCTGTGTATAGTAGTTTGCTGGTGCATCTGCAGCCCTATTGGGGGAGTATTCATGACGGTGCTTCAAGTGCCGCTCTGTACTCCGTAGTCCGTACACTATCTACTACGCACTACCAGTATTTAGTGCAAACCAAAGGTAAGATCATCGTTCTCAAACATAGTACGTACGTAGTGTGTATTTCACTTCTCGGTGCTACCTAGCACGTTGACTCCATTGACAGGATCGCATCCTACTGGCCAGCGAAGCCATGTGGCTCCGACAAGATTGCGGTAATTCTCGTTGTTTCACCATGCACTGGGTAACTAGGTTTCACTGCGTTACCGCGGTACTACCCGTCTGGCCGTTAGTTGGCCAGGGGAAATCCCGTTCCTTTTCCAATCCCACAGTGAGCACTCCACACTATCCACACTGTCCACACTGAGTCCACAGGTCCACTGAGTCCAATGAGTGAGCCCAGTCCGGTCTCCTCTCCTATTCCTGGTGATTCCATCCATCCGTTGGGGTGCATAAGGATCCCGCTCCCGTGTGCTTCTAGGCTTCTAGCGATATTCTAGCGCTGTTCCATACAGCAACCATTCCCTTGGATACTTACTTCTGGAACATCGCTTTGCTTCTTTTTACAGTGCACGGAGTAGTGTACGTAGTAAGTTATCTCCAATAACATAAGCCATGTGGCATAACTAACTTAACTAACGCGATTGTAACGTGTAAACGTAGAACAGTAGGGCTACTGGGAAATGCATCTCCATGTCAGCCGACACGAGGCACACGTGCTAAAAGGGAATATCCGATGGCTGAGCACCCAACACTCGGCCACTTCGGAGCGCACATACGGCTGTAGATAATCTGCAGTTACGTATATTCATGTTTCGCACAGCAGGAACTCAGAATCCGAAGTCTCCCTAACAATGTGCTCATGGGTATCGTACTGGATGGAGTATTGCCTGTTGCAAGACGCTACCTGGATGTCATGGAACGATCGATTGGTTACAACTTAGAGTAATTACTGACTCCGTACGTCTTACATACCGGTTACACCAACGGTCAACGGAAACGTGGCAAAATCTAGATCCTTTTAATGTCGGTGCGGACCTGTCGGGGCTCTGTTACTTGAACCCAGTTCTGTAGGATGCCGACCGTTGTTGGCTCTACTAAATAGTAAATACTACAATGTAGTAATGTAACTACTAGGTATATTGCTACATTCGATTGGGCATGAGGCGTATCAGCCTGCCACACAATCAGATTTTTATCTGTTGTTCGGCTTTTCATGTTTCAGAACACGATCCATTGCCGATAAATTCAAAATAACTCCAGGCTGAGCGGCTATACCCGCCTTTTGGCGTGTCTTTTACCGTTCGTTCATCGAAGGATAACGAAGGGGTAATAAACTAATACTACATAACTGCAAAGTATGTCATGGTGCATTCGCATGCATTGGAGTAATTCCGGGCTTGTGCCTACCCAGCAAGTGCGCAGAAAAGGAATGCTGGGGAAGATCCTGCCCACGTAACGAGATTTGCAAAGTGGCAAACAGTGCGATCGCATATTGTGTACCTATGGGTGCGTGAGTACCTACTACGTACCAGCCTCCTTCATACGTCTACCAGTTGACGGTGCCTGGCAAATTGCCAAATTGACCCATCGCAGAGCGAAACCAACAAAACATTTAAAAAAATAAAAAAAAAAAAAAAAAAACAAGAATGGGTCTAGTGGATACATAACACATAATAAACACCTCGGGGAAGAGAAGCCGGCGCCCGCTACGGAGTACCTACTCAGGCTACTACATAGTACATAGTACATAGTACATACTACATAGTAGTGATAGTACACTCCTAGAGTCCTACATGCCTAGAAATGTTATTATTGGTAGCAATTTGGCAAACCCAGCATCCTGGTTCTGTGGGTATGGATCGTCCAAACTAAACCTCCCTAACCGCGTACCTGCAGATTCTTCTCCTTCTTGAGGCTACCTCTTTTTGAGGCCAGCCTGCCTATGAGCTATCACGTTTTCGCCCGTCATCTTGGTTATTGGTACCTGTCCGTTTACTAGCCGTGAGCAGCTTAATGCAAGGCTTCCCGCTTGATCGGCTCACTAGATTTTGACTGCTTTTCGCGCTTTTCTTCATGAGTGCATACTACATACTGCATGAGCATAGTACGTATTGGACAGATTCCAGCAAAGTGGCGTCACCAAGTCTGATCGACTACATCTACAGAGTATTTAGTTTCTTTTCTCGAGCGATTACTCCTCCGTCGCATGATGCAGATTCGCAGACCGTTCCATGTCGAAGCTAGGGCACCCGATGCAAATCTGCAACGGACCAAGTAGAACCTCTACGATCGCATTGACAAAGGGCCGGCAGGATGATCCCCAAAGCAAGCAGAAAGAGAAAACAGAGGCGTTCCCAGAGGTACCAATTTGTTGGGACAAGTTCATTTACTTAGCATCGTACGTACTTGCTACTGTATACTACTGTACGTATATGCCGCTGCAGACTAGAATTACTGCTTAGGGCGTAGTTCCACCTACGTAATCAGCCTACCCCCTTTTTATCTTCTCCTTCATTCCTTCCTCTACAAGAATGAGCTTAATTCTGACGCGAAATCTCGATTTACGGAGGACATAACGAACAATGCGAACCATCTTGTGACGTTATGATACCTACCACCGCCTGTCACGTAGCTTCGTCAGAGTGATGGACCCCTGTACCTTTCTAATTCACGAAATGCCGTACAGCCTCCGGATAAGCATTCCAGGATTGTGGTCTACCCTCTGGTATCTACTAGATCGTAGTCCCAAAATCTCGAGTCCGCGACATGTCAGAATATCCAAACACGCAATCAGTCTCAAACTTCGTACAGTCCCACCAGACCTCAGTACCGAGTACTACCGACCTATTCAGGCAAGCCAGAAAAGTCCCAAACAAAGCAACAAACGGGGCCACCCGACCGGAAGACGTCCCGCGCTGCACTAAGTCCACTAACTATTCGATGGGTTTGGACTAAATCTGCACCGTCAATTGTGAGCCGTTCGGTTGGTATCAGTCCAAGTCTCCGGAAGAGGTGGCTGAGCTGGGCTGGTCGAGACTACGTTGCCTCGGCGCCTTTTGGAACTGGTGTCTGATTCTATTTTTGTGTGCGATTTCTCCTTAAACGAATCTCGCTAATCGTGCATGATCGAATTGAGTACAGATAGGGCTACATAACTCGAGTACTTCGTAATCAAGTCTCTATCCATAATCCGGGATTCAGGAGTCATGGCAAATCAGAAGATCAGGTTTCCTTTTGTTCAAGGATTAGGGTAGTGCTGCGGTGTCAAGTCTCTCCTCGAATCAAGCATTAATTAATACGTATATGAACTTGGCACCCTTGTGAAGCAGATTGAACCGACCACTTGCCTAATCCGGCATGCTTGTTGTTCACGTTGATTCATCATTCATTTCGAAGTACACGTAGTAGTATGTTCTCATCACTTTGTTTGTGTCCAGGGATAGTTGTGTATGCTTCGGAACTAATACTACCTCAATTGTCAAGTCCTTTGTCCAATTTTCCCCGAAAGTCAGAGTCTCAGCATGCAACAAAGGGTTCAGTAGGGATGGATACATCGAATCGTGGTACCGCTGCCCCGGGTCGACCCGACGATCTTTCAACGCGAGATAAAGAATCATCCAACTCCAAGGTAATGCTTTGTCTGATGAAAGGAGAAGATCAATAACTAGTGGATACATCATCCGATCACTATTCTCTCCACAACACAATGGGAATTCGTCAAAGATTTCAGACCGAGAAACTCGATTTCTACCTGTCTCGGTACGGAGTATTCATTTGATAGTAACACATAGGCCAGCCACAACACCGATTGATTGCTCGGTCTATTGAGATCACGACTGACGCCTACGTGTGAAAGTACTCTGCGCCGATAGATCGACCGAACCTGATCGACAAGGCAAGAGCCTGCATATCATCACAAACAACTCAACATGACAGCCGCCCAATTTCAATATTTCCTGGCTTCCTCTTTCCTTGTCAAATAACACGATACCTTCGTGTCTACCCAACCATCAATACGAGTTTCAATCTGTCAGTATCGGTAATCCTCTTTTTGCTTTTTATTTTCTTTTCCTGTTATCAACCGATCCTTCTGGATATAGGGATTGTCGAATTTCAGGTCGCGCGGAAAGCGCCGAATGTTGTAGATAGTGGTAGATTTGACAGCTGGAAAACAAACCCTAGTCATATCTGACTGATTCTCCGAGCCAGCCGCGAATGGCCCCCCTTCGCGCTCCTCCCTCTCAAGTCAAGGAAATCTCGTCATTTGACCTCCAAATAAAAAACCCGAGAGTTTCTGAGCTGATTCGATGGCGAAGGGGCGAATTCGACACACGTTCCCATTCAGAAAATTTAACTGGTTTTGAGATTCGGATTCCGAAACAATCTGGTACTACTGTACGTAAATGCATACACACCTGAGGGTGTAGGTTCGCATCCGATCACTGGGCATGTAACATATTTGATGCAAGACTGTGAAGCATGTCAATGCTGGATGCTGATTGATTCTTGGTTCTTCTAGGGACAATCCAATGAACCAAAAAGAGTTCACGACAGGCGTACGTCAGACTACCTTAGGCTACAAGTCATACGTCTGTACATTAATGATCCTTCTATTCGTCTAATTACATGTTTCATAGTACCTGGCGCACTTGGTTATGTACCACCTGCCTCTTGCTGAAAATCACCGACAACCAAGAAAATGTTCACACCATATTCAACTCTTCGAGAGTGTGATAGGCCATCTCAAACTACACCATCGTCAGCTCGGGTCATCATGCATTGAACACTCGGATTTCATTTCGTAAGCTGAAAGACTTACCTGTTCGTTGGTTTGACATATCAAAACTCGAGACCCCTTGTCCGACTTTGATATATCGGTCACCGGATCATCATTGGCAACACCCTTGTTGTTCTTCTCCGAATCCATATCGAACCCAAGACACTGGCATTGCTGAGTAACCGCTTGTCGTAATAGGGCGCTCTTCTCTCCAATACCCCCGGCAAACACCACTGCGTCCAACTTGCCCTGGAGCTTGACGTAGTAATTGCCTACATATCCTGATATCCTATCAACGACGATATCAAAGGCAAGCTTGTGATTTTCCGTGGGTGGATTCTCGACTGCTATTTGCGCGAAATCCGTGGTGCCTGTTAGACCTTTCCAACCAGACTTTTTGTTGAGAATTTCTTCGGCCTACTGAGATTAGTCCTCCATGATGCTCTAGCTGACCTGTTTGTTCTCGAGAACTTACTGTACTGATGTGCATTTCCTTTGTGCTTGCAGGGCTGAGGCTACTAGCGTTGCTTGTATAGTGAAATACGAGACTATGACGAGAATATTAGGTCTACCATCTCTTTTACAATGAGTGTAGGATCACCGACCTGGGGTCAATATCACCACTTCGAGTGGCACCGGGCAGTCCGGCTAGAGGAGTCAATCCCATACTAGAAGGTCATCAGCGCCAAGTCACAGATCAAGACAGTACTCCATGATCCTTACGAAGTATCAATCGACTTCCCATCCTTGATAGCACAGATTGATGCTCCACTCCCTATGTGCATGACGATGAGATTGGTTTGATCCCTGGGCTTGCCGAGAAACTGTGCGACGGATCGGAGAATGAATGAGTAGCTAATGCCGTGGAATCCGTATTTACGCAACCCGTTTTTCTTCGCTACTTCCTGGTCGATGGGATACGTTCGGACATGCAATGGTAGGCTGCGATGGAACGCCGAGTCGAAATGCGCGATGTTTCTCACGTTGGGCAACTCTTGCCGGCATGCGCGGATGATTTCCAGTGCTGAAAAGTTGTGTCTATTTGGGTAAGTATGTTGAACGAGTATCCCACGAAAGTTGGCGCTGCTTGCTTACAGCGGTGCCAGGTCTTCAATCTTCTCCAAGTGGTGGTACGTTGAGTCGTCTATCTCGATCGAATCCTCGTAGTCTCCCCCATGCACTACTCTATGGCAAATGCAGGCCAAATCATCGACATTGGCTATCTCCGAGATCTCCGTATCTGACAGACAACGCTCCAACAAGTACTTGAAGGCCTTGGGCGGAGTATCGAGATTCTCGTCCAGTTTCTCCTTCTTATCGCCCGAACTCTTGCTGTATTTGAGGGTCTGTGGCGGCGATGTGATTCCTGAGATTTGCGCGTCGACTATCGGCGAAGGAGGGTTCTGCGACTTGTAGAAGGTCATTTTGACAGACGACGAGCCTGCATTGACGGAGAGGATGATCTTGGCCATGTTGGCGCTCAGTTTTATTTGCAATGAACAGCAAAATATTGTAGGAGGAGAAGAGTGGGAGAGCAGAGCTTGTTTAACAAGTAAAGAGCGAGATAGTTCATCGTATGTTGTCAAATAATAATGTCTGTCTGTCTGTCTGTAAGGTAAGCACCTGATGGATGCGTCGGTCGGTCGACTCGTCGTGCCTTCCCCCCCGCCGACGAAACGATGACGTCGAAGCCGAAAGGTCCGAAGAGCTCCCCAGCTTGACATCACAACAACAACAACACTCACTCGCTCACTACCGACCTGGATAAATATTTTCATTCGTATGTTTCCTTTTGACTGTTTACTCAATTGTAATAGATGCTGGTTCATCTGTGCTGAGTTCCACCAAGTCGATAATTGCCTGCTACGTGAAGTGCTTCTCTATTTCTAGCCCTAAGACACCACCATACCAAGATGCCAGGGGAAGTTATAGACCAGCCAAACCCGCCTCCGTTGCCTTCAGACCTCCCTGAAGAGCTTGACAAGTTTGCAGTGCAGCTCCAGAACATCTCTCTGGACCAAAAAGACTACGATGATTTGGCCAAGTTTCGTAGGGCGGCATGTTATATTGCTGCAGGTGTGTTACATATTCTTTCGCAACGTGCTGATGGCCTGGCTGACAAAATCTACTAGCAATGATATTCCTACAAGACAATGTGTACCTGAAAAGAGAGATCAAGCCAGAGGATATCAAACCTCGATTGTTAGGTACGATCTAATTCACCAATTTATCTCAATCTATATCTAATACATATTGATAGGTCATTGGGGAACATGCCCCGGTTTGATACTGGTTTACTCCCATCTCAACTACCTAATAACCAAACACGACTACGATATGTTGTATGTGGTTGGCCCAGGCCATGGAGCTCCTGCGATTTTAGCTTCTGTTTGGCTTGAAGGCTCTCTCGAGAAATTCTTCCCTGAATATTCTCGTGACACCAAGGGTCTTTCCAATCTTATAACCAGGTTCAGTACCACAGCAGGTTTACCGAGGTAGCTAATCAGCCATCGAACCATGGAGAAACCGTACTGACAGTTACAGTCATATCAACGCGGAAACTCCAGGGGCAATCCACGAAGGAGGCGAACTAGGTTATGCACTGGCGGTGTCGTTTGGTGCGGTCATGGATAATCCAGATCTTATCGTCACTTGTATCATCGGAGACGGTGAAGCAGAAAGTGGCCCAACTGCCACGTAAGACTCTCTGCGTATTGAGCTATGGCGTACCCGAGTACATACTGACCGGCATATTTTTTAGGAGCTGGCACGCCGCAAAGTATATTGACCCGAAGGAGTCTGGTGCAGTTTTGCCAATAGTGCATGTCAATGGCTTCAAGATTAGCGAGCGAACGATTTACGGATGTATGGATAATCGAGAATTGACGGCCTTGTTCCTCGGATACGGCTACCAGCCACGTTTCGTGGAAAATCTCGACGATATCGACACTGATATGCATACTTCGATGGTCTGGGCAGTCGGGGAAATTCGCCGGATTCAAAAGGCTGCTCGCGAAGGAAAGCCTTTGAGCAAGCCCAGATGGCCCGTTTTGATCCTACGGACACCCAAGGTATGTTATTTCAAGAGCTGAAGCTCATGACCGTGGCTTATAATATCCTATAGGGATGGTCTGGACCAAAGAAGATTCATGGGGAGTTCATCGAGGGCTCCTTTCACTCTCACCAGGTACCTCTGCCAAAAGCCAAGAAAGATAAAGAGGAGCTTCAAGCCCTTCAAAACTGGCTTGCCTCTTATGGACCAGAAGATCTTTTCAATGAAAAAGGCGGGCCAATTGATGCGGTTACTTCGATCATTCCGAAGACAGATAGCAAAAAGCTCGGGCAGCGCATTGAGTCTTACGGGAACTACCAACCACTGGAAATGCCAAATTGGAAGCATTTCGTGGTTTCCAAAGGGTCGTATGAGAGTTCAATGAAGGTAATCGGGAAGTTCATTGATGAGGTCTTCGTCAAGAACCCTCATACAGCGAGACTTTTTAGTCCAGATGAACTGGAAAGCAACAAGTTAGACGCTGCCTTGGCTCACACTGGTCGAAACTTCCAATGGGACCAGTTCTCACGCAATCAAGGTGGTCGCGTTATCGAAGTTTTGAGCGAACACATGTGTCAAGGTTTCATGCAGGGCTACACCTTGACCGGTCGAACTGCGATTTTCCCAACTTATGAAAGCTTCCTTGGCATTGTCCACACGATGATGGTGCAATACAGCAAGTTCAACAAGATGGTAAGTGTAGATTACCAATCTTCCTGCTATGAATACATCTAACCATTACATCTAAGGCACGTGAAACAAGATGGCACAGCGACGTGGCCAGTATCAACTACATTGAGACGAGTACTTGGACTCGACAGGAGCACAACGGATTCTCCCACCAGAATCCTTCCTTCATTGGTTCAGTTCTCAAACTCAAGCCTTACGCAGCAAGAGTTTATCTGCCACCCGATGCCAATACTTTCTTGTCTACCCTCGACCACTGCCTTCGATCTAGGAATTACGTGAATCTCATGGTCGGGTCAAAACAGCCAACACCCGTATTCCTCAGTCCCGAGGAAGCAGCTGTTCATTGTCGGGCGGGTGCCTCTATCTGGAAGTTCTGCAGTACTGACGAAGGATTGAGTCCGGACGTTGTGTTGGTCGGCGTAGGTAGTGAACTCATGTTCGAGGTAATCTATGCCGCAGCAATACTACGCAAACGCATGCCAGAATTGAGAGTACGTGTCATCAACGTCACGGATCTTATGATTCTTGAGAACGAAGGCGCACATCCACATGCTCTATCGACTGATGGGTTTGATGCGCTGTTCACCCCCGATGCTCCCATTCATTTCAACTATCACGGCTATAACACTGAGATACAAGGCCTACTTTTTGGACGTCCCAACCTCGACCGGGTGAGTATTGCGGGGTATATCGAAGAGGGAAGTACCACCACGCCATTCAATATGATGCTGGTTAACAAGGTTTCTCGATTCCATGTTGCAAAGGCCGCGGTTCGAGGAGCAGCAAAACGAAATGAAAAGGTCCGCCTGAGATGCCAGGAACTGCTGAGCGAATTGGATATGAACATTAGGGAGACTTCCAAGTACATCGTTGAGCATGGAACTGGTACGTTTGACCCTATATGACAAGTTTCTTCTAAAACAGTTGGCTAACCGTTCTATTAGATCCGGAAGATATGTACGACATGCCAAAGTTTGGGTAAATCATCGATAGACTGTGACGTTGTCCCTATTTAGGATAGAATAGTTATGAATATGTTGAGTAGTGCCGAATATAGACCGCAAACATGCCTTTTATCTTGTCAAAAAGGCAGTCCATGCAGATATGGTTTTTGGAAATCTACCCCTAGTAAATCGAGAACAAGTTTATACATAATCCCGAAATCGTCAAGTAAAATGTGAGAAGCATTGATCGAGATCCTGAGAGCTAACAACCCTTTAGATATCCACAAACTACAGACTCTGCTCTCTTACACTGGCATCTATTATTTCGTAGTCAGCAGCTATCAAGTATGACTGGGAGGGCTAAGAAAGAACTCACTAGTTGTACTTCTCTTCCTTGCATTCGGCCTGGACGACACTGGATGCAAATCCCCCCTCTCGAGCTCATCTTCTACAGCAGATTCTTCAGAGTTTCGACCCTCGTTTCCTTCTAAAATGCCACCGCGAACTCCACTGGCCTGAGTTGGGTTCTCGTCAGATTCAACATGTCCATAAGTGCCACCCACAGACTCCATGGTAAACGGACTCGCAGTTGGCGCATCCAACGTTGCCAGCTCCTCGGGTCTAAACCACATGGGCAACAGGAACGATCGAACAGGTATGAGAATCAAGATGATGACAGGGAACCCAATAGCCGCAATAGTTTGGGTGATTGCAAACGTCGCACCAAATCCGACAAGCTCTAGCATCACAAAGACCCAAATTGCGCTTCGGCGTTCAATGCGCTTCAAGGGGTTGGAGCCGGGTGTAAATGTGTGGTCTTGGGCGAGAAAGACGAGCTTTTGAGTTATACCGTTCCCTTGTAAGGCTTGCACGCCCATAATGAAGAAGAGTCCTGCGAGGACACCCTGTGGGATGAGATGTAAGACAACGAGGAGGGGGCCGGTCATTGTGCCGAGGGTAAGCAGTCCTTGTGCAAGATTGCTGACTCTTTGCTCTACAACGTGATCGGTGATGAGGATTGGTCGACCTTTGTTTGTCTCGTCGTCGTCGGAGACTTGGCGCGTTACGCAGAGCGCTTGAGTATGGAAGGGCGCTTGTGGGATCAGACCGTTAGGGAAAGGAATGCCGAGCAGACCGGCGACACCGGTGGTTAGACCGAGAAGGAAAATATCCCAATGGAATCCTGCAGGTTTGCGAAGGGGGAATTCCGTGCCTTGTGCAATGAGAGACGATACTGCGGGTTCATGTTAATGAGCAAGTTATGCCAATGGATTATGGTGGCTCGTTTACCGTTGTGATCGAAGTAGAACAAGATGGTAAGTAGAATGGCAAATGGAATCGCCAAAAACACCTCTCCAACACTAATATCCCACAGGCTGACAAGCCACCTACGATCTGCCGTTGGGAAAAATGCCTTGGATGTTGGCAAGGTCTCAACAGAGACATCTCTCATATGGCCGATATGCACGAAACCCGTGAAAAAGATAATAGTAAGGGGCGTGCCGTAATCCTCGATGAATTTGCGCACATATCGTTGGAAGAGTGTACTTTCGCCAAGCATACCACAGACATAACCGGACATTAGGACGAGTAGAGCAACCATGATACTGAGATAGGCAGATGTTTCGCCAGCCATGCCCCATTGGCGAGTGAGAACCTGAATTCCCTTTTGCAGGTAGATAAACGCAACGTAGAAGCCGAAAATGTCGCATGAGAAGCGTGTGACATATGTCAGGCCGTTGCAAGCGTTTGTAATAGCGAGAATCCAGTGGAATATTAGAGACCAGCTGAGTGCTGTTAGCATTTGGGAGATCCCAGTAGTTGTGTGACAGGAGATCTCACAGCCCAATCCAAAACATGAAAGCCAGATAATTCGTTCCTTGAGGGGCCATGATGTCGTATACTGTATAATTGAAGACAGTAATAGGTCCTTCACGACATCAGTATCCGCTCTATTCGAACTTCAGTTCATTATCTATGTTCGGACTTACCGGTTACGCCAACAATGACCAACGGCTGTGCTGCAGCGACAGAGAACACTACAGAGCCAAGGACAGAAGCTAACAGAACCTCATTGACTCCATAGCTCTGGTGTGTCTTCTCAAACATATCCAGCGAGAAAGCCAAAGCGGGAAGGATGCTGTGAATGGCATATGTCAGTATGAAGAAGCTAAGGCAAGATCTGGGCTACAAGTTCGGTCATAGTAGCTCTCACTTACTTTGCAAAATACATATACACGGTAGCTGGTACCACTCGGTAGTCCCAGGCATCTGTCCAATCACTCCAGTAATAAGGTGCTCTTCGCCTGATATCTTGGACCATGCCTCGGAACAGATGCACCTTCCACCACTTGGCGGGAGTACTCGTTGATGAGTCATGGAAATCCGAATGGTTTGTGCCTCCTCTAGAAGATGCTACGGGGTCCTCGGCATCAATTGACAACCTATTCCGTCGCGAAGAGGAGAAGGAAGCATTGGTGCCAGAAGGTGATAGATGCGAAGAGGCCTGTTGTTGTGCCTGCCAGCTCTTTTTCCTAGCTGAAGATGCATGAGAATGGAAGCTGGAGACAGGATGCAAGGCAAATTCTCCGCCGATTGCTTGTGAGCTGGATGCGCCGAGAGACGTCATGTTGCTTTTGCTTGTATCACCCGGAATGTCTGTATGGGGTAGGGTGATCGGCGTTGATACTCCGCAAGGATTGACTGTGTATCCAGATGATCAGAGGAGGGTTTTATGATGATACAAGATCATTTTAGGTGTAATTTAGACAACAGCCTCCGAGGTAGAAAACTTAGAGATTAGAGATGACGATCAGACGGCGCTTTTCGAAGAAGCACTAGGGTCGGGCCAATGAGCGAGCTCGGAGGATAGGCAATTCTTGGCACTCCTCCACGGTCTACACAGTATATGCCATATGGTATACACAGTATGAACTGCTTTACTTTGTGTATTATAAACGTACTACTATTCATTGTTTGAGAAAGATCATAATCAATTCATTCAAAGCAAATAACACGTCCAATTACTATAAAACTATAAAACAGGGTTAGTAGTCACTGTCAAATCAGTTGTGGTCGCACATCCTTTTAACGCACCCACGAATAACGTAGGTTGGGTTTACATTGGTGGAGGTGGGGGAGGGTGATCACTCGGAGGCTGCAGAAACAGTTAGCCGTAATTCTCTGCAAAATAAGCTGTAGCGTCGAGAATACTTACAGGAGGAGGAGGGCCTTCGCCAGGGGGAGGTGGGGGAGGAGCAGCAGCGCCACCGTAGTACATGGACTCGAGGCCTGGAGGAGCGCCGGAAAGCCCAGGAGGAGCACCATGGCCACCAGCTGGAGGTGGCGGAGGAAAGGCGGAGTAGCCGTAGCCATAACCGGCTTGACCACCAGGAGGTGGAGGAGGAGCTTGTTGTTGCCATGGCGCGGCACCCCCTGGGGCGGCTCCTGGGGCAGAATAGTTTCCGTGGTGCGAGCCATAGCCGTAGTTTCCGCCACCACCACGGCTTTGTGCCCATGGAGCAGCGTCGTTGTGATCGCGGGGTTCGTAGTCGTCGCGTCTGCCGTGCTGCTCCCGTCCACGTTGCTGCCATGGCGCAACATCTGAAACTGGAGCAGGAGGCCCACGTTGTTGCCAAGGTTTGTAGTTGGGATCTTGGTCGTAGCCTCCAGGGCCGCCTTCAATACGGCGAGGAGCTTCGCCGTTGGGGCCAGAGCCACCACCAGAAAGTTCTTGCATAAGTTGCTACTTCTGTTAGTAAGGGTGTACTTGTTAGAGAGCATGAACATGGTTTGATAACTTACTTCCATCTCACGGTCAACAGCATCGCCGCCGCCAATGGCACGTTGAGGACCACGGCCGCCGTAGCCACCGTTGTTGCGCCAATCAGTACCCCGTTGACGATCAGGACAGTCGCGTGCCATATGACCAGCATTGCCACAGACACGGCAGATGATGTTGGCGGTAAAGTTGCGCTGTTCGGGACAATCGTACTTGCGGTGACCAATTTGCCCACCTATACACGTTAGTCTGAGTTCATTGAGTTCGTAATGGATCTGACAAGACTTACAATTCTGACAAGCTTGGTTTTCATCGTCACGGAGTGTACCGTTGAGAGCGGCGAGTTCTCGGAGTTGGTTGCGTTTGAGCTCGTTCTGACCTTCAGGAATAGAAGCAGCCTATTTGCGACATTAGTATGTTGATCATGAAAAGGATAAAAAAAAATTAGACTCACGGTTTCAATGACATTGTGGACCAATTGCTTGGCCTTGTTGACCTTCTCCTCCGTATCTGCCATGATCAAACAGTGAAGATCTTCTTCCTGGTTGCTAGTGTGAGCGGCATCAGATCGACCCTTTCCTTCCTTGACGGAACCTTTGCCTCGAATGGCGATTTTGGCTCCAGATTCCTTTTCCATGGTCTTGAGAGTGTTGCCACGAGGTCCGATGAGCAAACCAACTTTAGTAGAGCAAGGAAGCTAAGTGTTAGTATGTCTGTTTTCTCAAAATAGTATAACGCGGAAAAGTCCAGATGGTCATTGGGTTAGCAAGAAACGAGGAGAGGCATCTTGAACATCACGATGCCTCACCAGCCCGAATCGAGCATGCAATAGAGAGAAGATGGGCAAAAAAAACATGATTAGAGGGAGAGTTAGAGGGTTAGTAATCATACTGAAGTTAATCTCTGGATAGTCATTCACAGGAACGTAAACCTTTTCCTGTGTCTTGGTCGGGCGTCTGTAGTCAGAGGGCGGATGATAGTTAGGAATAACTTTCATGGCCCGTTCGACAAGTTTGTGACGCTCATCCTCCAAGCGCTTGCGGTAGCGGTATTCCCTGGTGTTCACACGTCTTCCAAAGTTGTCGTACTGCGGTGGCGGCGAGGGTGATCTGTCACCATCTGCAGGGACGACGTCGTTGATACGAAGCTTCTGGCTAATCTCTTCGATACGGAGGTGCAAGGTGTATGCTTCGAGCTGCTCATTAGTGAAATTGGCCATGATCATTGTCGGTAGCCCCATGAGGCCAGCAGCCTTGTTTTCCTGAGCGTCGCCCCAACGGTTGCGCTTCTTGCGTCTTTTCACGCCGTCTGAGGGAGGATCTGCTGAAAGATCAAGTCAGTATTATTGCAATTACAAACAAGCAAATATAGCCCAAAATTACCTCGAGTTGGGCTTCTGCCTCGAGTCGCGCCATTTTCTGAAGCTGCGACTGTAGGCGTAGATGCCTCACTTGCACCTTCATCGTCTCCGCCGAATCGCCTCTTTCCGAGAGGAATGTTGTTGGAACCTGTAATTCCTTGGTTATTGCGCCACGACATTTTGCTAGTGTCAGCGATGTGAAATCTAGCTACTGTGATGGAGAACTAGTTGACGAGAGTTGACAGAAGAAGAGGGAGGTCTGTCAAGAGTTTAAAAAGTGTCAAGTGGCAACTAACCTTATTTGGTAAGCGTAAGTCAGCCGGGCCTAAAAAGGACTAGTGCCACTATGCGGTCTATCGTCGGCTCATCTCACCTACTTTCGTCTCATTTCTTCAATGAATACTTCGTTTTGAACCGGAAAGGTTTATTATTACGACCTGAAATAAAATACTAGGAAAAACTGACTCCCAGATTAAATCACTTCTTGGCATCATCAGCCATTCCCTTCTGAACCCACTGCAACGTCGAGGCACTATGCTTTGCAATGGCGTCCTTATCCTTGAGCACTTCCTTGATAGTATGCTTTTCCGGAACATGTCTACCCTTCTCTACACCCTCTCTGGCGGCTAGCTTCTCCTCCCAGGCCTTGAGATGTGGGAAATCATCAATATTGATCCCCGCCCATCCTGCGGCAGCGATCCATCCCCAATGCGCGATGTCGGCGATTGAGATATGATCGCCTACCAGAAAACCGGACTTGGAGTTGGAGAGGTGCTTGTCGAGGACACCGTACAAGCGGCGGGTTTCGTTTTGGTAGCGGTTGATGCCGTATTCGATGCGTTCCGGCGCGTAGCGGGTGAAGTGGTTTGCTTGGCCTGGAAAATGATTGTCAGTCACCGCCGTCGTTTTTCTTTGTTGTATCTCATCAATCTGCGCACCTTGCATTGGGCCGACACCGGCATTCATGAAATACAGCCAATTTGTCTGCTCATAATACTCTCGGGTGCCCTGGGGATATGAAATCTTGTGCTCCGTATCGTAATTGTCGGCCAGGTATTGCAAGATACTGCCGGATTCGAAGATATTGATCGTCTTACCGTCGGTGAACGTATCAGTTATGGCGGGAATACGGCCGTTAGGGTTGATTTCGAGGAACCATGGCTCTTTCTGCTCGTTCTTGCTGAATTCCAGCTTCTTGACCTTATATGGAAGGCTAGAGCGGCGTTAGCTTATATAGGTATGTTTTTGGTGAACGCCAGACAGCCGAATATAATGCATATCAATGCGTTCATAGGGGTATATAGGGGAGCGCACCCTAGCTCTTCAAGCGCAATGGAGATCTTGATTCCATTCGGGGTCTGCGCAGTGTAAAGAGTAATGTCAGGAGTCCTTGCAGCCATGGTGGACAACAGACGAGCTATTTGCCGAGACACTTTGAAGTGGTAGGTGTTGCGGTTGGAAAAATTGGAGTTACGAAACAATGGATATCAGGGTAGATTGGGGCGGGGTATAAGTACTTGGTAAAAAGAATAGAGTTGATGCTGGGAGTAGGTAGCTACTCTACCTCGATTGATCACCAGCTTACAAATTCGCCCGATGGTATCGTCATTCTTGATCTTTCCACCCCACTACGCACCTTTAATAGCCATACAAAAAGTGCTTAGAAAGTAAGTACTAAGCAACCCTGGGGATCTAGCTGCCAGGAATCCAATAGGCTCACTGTCTCGTAAACCCCGCATCAAGTAAGCATGCAGAAGAATTACGCAGTCTTCACTTTCTTTAATACTACGTAGTACGTAAATGACTGTCTTGCAGCAATTGTCCATTAGTAATCCCCAAATTATTAATCAGTTTTGTGAAAATGTACCTAATATCTTAAAAGTATCTACAAATCAAGCCCAGAGAACATTTGAGGTTTCCCAAGGTTCCAGTCAATGTTGCTTACGTGCTTCGTGGAATAGAGACTTGCAAGCCGAAATGTACTGGCATTGGGAACCAAATATATATATATATATAGAAATAGATAGGTAAAGGTATATTGACATGCGGTTCTGCAAACTCGACACCATGAATAATCAAAAACTATAGACAAGAGAAAGGAAGGAGGAGAAGGAAGAAGAAGACTGCTGACTGCAATATACAAGGATAGATCTTCAAATCACAACGTAGAACCACCGATGCCCAAGCTCTTTGTTTCTATGAAATAACGCCGCGTGCGCCGCATAGTCGCTTTACCAGGTAAAGCTCTCTTCTATAAAGTCGATGTTGCTAATTCCTTGTCTTTCGCGACATGCTCGTCGGACGTCGTCGCTCATGGCACCGCCACCACACACCATAACGCCCATTGCTCCAACCTGCTGTTCAATTTCCTTGTCCAGAACAGTCTGGATGTTGGGTCGACCAGGGAACATTTCGACTGTGGCGCTCGGGCTGCGAATTTCCTTGGTACTGCGAGGCCGGGTGATGAACAGCATGATACGCAGAACGTCGCGGCGGCGATCCATCTGTAGGATACTAGTCATCCAAGGGCGTACCCACTCGAGATGCTCGGGGGATTGAATTGTCCAGACTAGTGTAACCCGGCGAGCGGCAACGACACCATCTGCGTATCCTTGGACCAAATGGCGGACAAATGGAACATGATGGGTGATACCAATACCACCAGCAAACAACAACACCGTACCGTAGGAGTCTAGATCATGGATGGCTCCATACGGCCCTTCGACGAACGCAGATAGATATACATGGCCGTCTACCCCTTTCGCAGCACGCTTGTATAGCGTATCAGTGAATCCAGTTCGACGACGAACAAGAAGGGATATAGTCTCCTTTTGCACCGACATAACATCTTGTTGCGTCATGACCAAGCCTTTTTCGTCTATCGGGAGGTTTTCCTTCTCATTCCATACAACGCTGAATGGGTGGTACATCCAAAGTCCGACAGAAGGAATGCATATATACACGTGTTGACCTGGGCGGAACGTCCACGGACGAGCCATCTTCAACGTAATCCTCGTAACGTCGCCCGGAAGAGCTTCAGCCTTGGCCGTAGTTCTACCGCCAACAAGATTACGGTAAACGTTGATAGCTAAGCGTGCAAATCGCTGAAATTAGAATTAGCATCTCGTCACCATCTCCTCTCACAAGTATACAAGATACTACATACCTCAAGACCCCACATGATAAAGGCAGCTAGAAGATAGATTTGCTGTGGCAGACCGTCCAAATGGTACCAAAGACCAATTAATGCCATCAAGACCAACAAGATGTGTAGGTGAAGGAACGTTTCATAGAAAGCATGTCGCAAAGCGGAAGAAGCGAAGAGCACAAGTGCAACAAAACCGACAACAGCCTAATTTAAACGTAACTAGTCAGTGAGAAGTCAAGGGTTTTCATATAATCTCTAGACATACCACTAAGCCGGTTATGATCAACCGAGAATCATGAAACTCTTCAATGACTTTGGCCCACCCGGATTGGTCGGCACTAGTGAACATCCAGGCGAAGAGATGAGCAAGACCCTCAACGGTTACGATGCGAGCAAGCCACCGGTGATAGAAGTTCCAGGAATCGAAAGAGATGCCAAGCAAAGGGATAAGGGGGTTGTTGCGGCCAGCCAAGATGACTAGAGGAATTAGATTAGCAGTAGCGAGACTTCCTGTACGATTCCTCAGAACTTTGCCGTAGGATTTAATGTCTCCACTGAAGGGAATCTGTAGCACACAGAGGACGACATTCATAGCGATGAGTCCTGCTAGACATATCGCCTGGAATCGACTGGGTAGAGTACCCATATTCACCGCTCGGGATAACTGGAACTCGCGGTTGTGGCGAACACGGAACAACGGAGCATCTACAATGTTTCTTTTGAACCAAGCCATGCGGAAGTCATCACGGGTGAAGTAGCGTTGATTGTCGCTTCCCAGTCCATGTAAACGTCGTATATGTGAAGTCAGTCTGAGGGCCGATTTCCAAACAAAGTAGAGAGCGACCGATGCAGCCATTGCAACCAACATAAGATGAGTGTACTCATCCTGCAGGTTATTCAAGTATTGAGTGTTTGTCGCCTGAGTAGTCATCGCACCAGTTGTAGGTGCAGCTGTACCGCTACCGCCAGAAGCAGCTTGCTGCTGGGCATGGACAGCTGTAGCCATGTAGGCCATGATGATAGAGGTTGTCAAGCTCGCCATCGTTATGGAGCAATGTTTGGATGAATGTAGTTCTGGCTTTTCGAATGAGAGGAGAGCCTTCTTCGAAGAGAAGCGAAGGCAGTAGAGAACCAGCCCTACGAATGAAAGGGATACCCCTTATGAGTTGGGTGTGCTGTAATATCGAGATTTGCCGATCCTAGTACGGTTTCCAAAGCCAATTCAGGATTGTCAATCGGGCATGTGTTGGACGATCGGTCTCAGCTTCAATAGTGATCGTTGAACAGAATCCAGATGCTGACTGCCTAAGCTAGCTATGTCTAAAGGACTGTAATCAAGAAATGGCCTGTTCACGCGATGAAACGAGAGTCGACTATCGATGTTGTGAATGGTAATGTGCAGAGTGTAATCCAGCTACAACTCAATATCACATGAATAGGAGGGTCGCCGAGAGAGGTCAATCGGACAGATGAAAATAGGACGGACAGGCTGTCGAAGCCTCTAAGAATCGATTCTCCAGGAATCGCGTGGCAAACAGAGACAAAAGATAAAAGAGGGGAAAGAAAGGAATGAAGTGTCCGCCAACTATAGTGAGGATAGAGAAGAAAAAATGTGTGCAAGCCACTGAAAGAGTAAGTCGACCGACTAGACTCGAGGCGCAGGGGACTGCTGCCACTGCCAGGCCAGCAGCCTGGCAATCCCTTCTTTTAAGTTGCTCCACTTTCTCATCTAAGCATAAATTTCAGTCGGCCAGCCCCGGTCTCATGCGTTGTCGTCTCTTAGGATTGGTGGCTTATCTCATTCAAGCCTGGAACAACGGCCATATGGCACGTAGGTACAGAGTACGTATCCATCAGAATGAGATTGGACCACACATGCCCCGGGGGCATGTCATAGAGCCCACTTGGTATATTACCTGCGCAGTATAATCCAAGTGCCGACAGAACATTTCAATGATTTCAGTGGGATAATAGGGTTTCGATTTCGAAATTGGTCCTTGCGGTAGTTACCGATGCAGAATAGGCGCCTTGGCCATGGTACAGCCTCCTTAAAACATTGTTATCGTATTATGGAGTATGCAAGGGTTTCAACCGTCGTCTAGGACGTGTCTTGTTGCGCTGATTGGCCGATCATGATCTGCTGCAAGGGCTTCCATTCCGACTGGCATAGGCACGCGACAGACGAGGCGGACGATTCGACCATAAGGCCGGCTGGCTCCACAGACCGAGTACCAAGTGTAGTGAAACGGTTGGCGAAGCAGACCGATTGGCGACCGTGTGAATGGTTATCTCGCGACTCGATTGTAGTTGTCAGTTGTATGAAGTGAATGGTTGTGGGAGACTAAGAGGAGATTCAGGAGGTTCTGCGTCTCAGGATGTGCGGGACTGTTAAAGGCAGCAAGCGCCAGGGTCTGCGCCTGCCCAATCAGCCTCCTTTCCGCGTGGATCGACCGGGGTCTATCTCGACCTCTTTCTTTCCTCTCGATCCTTTCAATCCATGGCTTGTTTCGTCTTTCGTTGCCGGCTTCATGATTCATTGGCCTACCGCCGCCTGTGCTTTTGTTTCTGAGGCCCAAATTGTCAGGGACTTTTGCCGAGCTTTACATACCTACAAATTAACACGATCTTCGAGTCAATAATAACACAATCATCGAGTCAAAGCTGTTTCTTCGCCTCGACCACCTACCTCCACGACCACGTAATCGCGGAGATCTTCTGTCGCATTCCCAAAATTGAAACAAGAATCGCCGCCATTCCACGAGAGTCACAGGGAACATCCATCGAGAAGAAAGTTTTCACGCAGTGCTACGTTTCTCTCATCCGAGCCCGAGACACCGCGCGCAACGAAACGCAATCTCGAGGATAAACGGTGGCTTGTTCTAAAACAGTTTCATTCTGATTATTCATTGTTCAATCCGTTTCTTTTCTTTTCTTTTCTTTTCTTCTTGACATGAATCATTTTATCCACGCCGTGTCTAGTCAACTTCGAGCCTAGCACATATGATGTACTACTAGGTAGAGGTTACGATGGAAACTAGCAGGGATCGCTGTGACATCTACCATCAATTACTTTTTACTCGGGACGTATCTGTACATTTCCCCGAAAAGGGAATACGTAAATAGAAGGAACATCTGCTTAACTTGTATGTCCTAGTGTGCTAGCATTGCATAGTTACGTAGTAACAGAGCGTGTATACGAAGTCTACAACGGGGACCACAGATGATGTTACTTTACACGTAACAATAAAATACAGTATTATATAGAAATGATAAATATTCCTACACCTTCCGAGTCCCTGGGTATCGATACGACGCCACCAACGATAAGCTTACATGTCCAATCCCGAGAAAAAAGAAAGAAAAATAAAAGAGAAAACAACAGCCTAGATAGACCTTCATCGGCATATGGAACGGGATAGAGGCACAGGTCGACATGCTACTCGGTCAACCGGAGAGCACAAACAGGATTCGAAGCCTGAAGCATATCCCGAAACCCTAGCTTTCCGCCCATTTAGGCTGTTACAGAAAACTCAACTCGTCGTCACTGTCGTCGTCTTCAGTACAAGGAATGGCCGGACGGCGTGACACGTTTGCATGCGCCTGAGGGCCGTTTGCGTGTGATGCAGAGGAAGACCCTGGCTCAGCCACTCGCTTGCGAGGCCGTCCACGTCCACGCTTTATCGGCGGAACGGGCGCAGCAGCAGCAGCAGCATTATGAATGATCACGTCAAAGTTCGCCCGCATCTTTCGCGCCTGTGCATTTGCAACAATGCCCTTTAATTCTCCCACAGTCCTGGTGCCCTGTTCAGCATCAGATGTGTCTCCTAATTCGGTTTGTGGCAGCCACTCTTTACTATCATGTGCAGCTTCAGCATCTTCTGCGTCTTCGTAATTACTTTCGTAGTCGCTGTGGCTGCTGGAATGGACGTGGTCTCCGCCCCGGGTCACCACCGAAACATCGCTGAGTCTTGTCGCTATTCGTGTAGATTGTCTCATCTTCTTGTAGACTTTTCTCTTGTACTTTCGTCGGGCCCGCTTGACTCCATTGAAACTCGGTTGTAGGCTGACATCTGATACTCTCCTCCTCTTAAGACTGACTGAACTGGGCGATGCTATCGAAGTCTTGCTGGACTCAGAGTCGATCGACGATGACGGTGAGCTCGCACTAGCACTAGAAGGTGAACCAGCCGTAACTATCTCTACCATTGGCTGGGACAAGACCTGAGGCATTGCAGCCTTTGTCCTATGCAAGGGAGTCTTTGCGATCCATTCGCCAATACCTTCCTCCCATCTGAAAGATTGCATACTGGATTTCCCTGGCGTTGGAGCGTGATTGTTCTTGCTTTTAATGCGTCTCCGAATGGTTGTGACTGCTTCCTGAATATCGGCCGCGAATGTATGATCTTCGGCATCCTGACTATATTGCGCGAAGTCCAAAGCCACTTCGATGGCAATCTTGCCGAGAAATAATGTAAGTTTATCTAGCCCGGAACGCTCGTACTTGAGCAGCTGTTTGCAAAGCCTTCGTGCTTGTCGACACTGCTCTTGCTCATGGCCTCGTTCAGAAAGTCGAACAATCTGGCAAACCATGGCTGATAGGTTCTTAATGATATCTGTATTCTGTTCCAGAAGGCCAAAAAAGAGCTCGCAATCTTGACTCAAGATGACGTCTAGGAGTTCCACGTCTGTATCTTCCAGTGACAGCAGGTCTTGTTGAGACCTCAATACAAAATGGGCCAGGAGCGTGTAGCCTTTTCGCAGTAATGAGGCTCGACTTGCTTCATTGTCTTCTACCTCTAAATCACTTCGCGGCAAGGAACGCTGGATAGTCAAAGCCAAGTCGGTGTAGGTCTTCACTATTCTCTCGCCCGAAATGTAGTCAGGGCTATCTGGCTGTCTCATGCGTACACCATACATACAGCACAGTGCAGCATTCAGACTAGAGACCAGGTTGCTGGTAGCATCTTGAAGGTGAACGGGACATCGATCTTGATCCACATCTAGGCTATTTGCTTGTGAAGCTGGCGAATCTTGAGTCTGCTTTCTTGCCTTCGTGCGCTTCTTGATTGGCGCTTTCTTTACAACCTTTCGACCTCTGTGAGCGTCGGCCGCTGTTATAAGAATTGTTTTCATCAGTTTGATGGCAGCGGCATATTCGCTATCCCATTTTGACTGCGACATGCAGGCCGCTATAACGCAGTCCTTTAAAGTGATCGTAACCAACCATTCCGGAGGCAGGATATTTCGCAACAGCAGCAGCTCTATCTCCCTGAAGACATAAGAGCTATTGCCAGATATCTGCCAATATCTTTGTAGAAGGCGAATTGGATCACGGCCAGGCGCATCTCGTCTCCAAGGATTGAAACCACACGGGAAGTTGTAACGATCTACTTGAGAAAGTAGGACACTTAGTATCCTTTCGACAGCGTCGTTCTCTTTGGCGTTTATACAATGGTAAAGTAAATGAGTTGCTGTCAATTGGTTGATCCAGTTCTTCTGCACCATGTCGCAAATCAAGAATATCCCTTGCGATCGCACGGCTTCACGTAGAGGTTGCCATCCTTTGCCCTCGGTACCATATGCAGACTCCAACTCTGTAAAGTATGCATCCGCCATATCGATTTCATCATTATTGTCGAGTTCATCTTGTAATCGTTGTTCCTCGGCAATGAATTCGGGTAACCGTCGAACGACTGTCATTAGCAATGATCGAGTACCGCTGGTAGAACTTTTCGATATATAGTCTGTCGTTCGCGTTTTCTCTAAGAACTTCAGGAACAAGCCGTCCAAGGATACCACGATATCAAAGTATTTAATGCTGTTTTTCGCATTCAATTCTTGTCTCCATTGGGGATCTGGGTGTGATGGCCGATACTTCCTTGGCCTCCGTATTATCTTCTCGGCGATACCCTCTGGTAACAAAGACTTGGTCGTTTGGGCCTGGTTTTGTCCATCGCGCTGACGAGCAGGTTCTGACTCCTTGTTCGTGCCAAACACGTTCGTTGATTTCCCTGTAATTAACGGTGTTGCGATTTCGATCGCACCAGGCAACGTTTTCGTCGCTTCAGGACTTTGCAGCGCCGACCGAACTCGAACTCGCGGTTGGAGTCGGAGTCGTTCACCCCTAGCCACATACTTATGTTTGACGCGCTTCGACTCGGGTTTCTGTGGGATCCAGGAAGGGTCCTGGTCGCCAAATTCGGAATCATGTTCGGCGTCTCCAGAGGCATCGGGCTTGGTGTACTCGGTATTCGTAGCTGCGGCCACAATCTTGTTGATTTCTTCCTCTTGCGCGTCAATTGAATCGCTATGTTTGCCGAGACGATGATAGAGCGAGGTCAAGGGACGTAGCATTCGATTCGCCCATTTTGCCGTCGTATGAATGTCGTCCATGTCGTATACGAAGGATCTTAGATCAGTGCTCGAAGGTAATCTAAATGAAAACTCACGCAAAAGAGGTGTGGAAGGGTTGTCGCATCAGCGTGGCACAACGCTCAACGCGATATGATCCCTTCCCGTAAAATGCAGAAAAGACGGTCATAAAAGATGCTTCATGGAAAACCCCGCCATTTGTATATTCTGCAGTCAGTATGTATTCATACAGTCTCACGCTAATATGCTAACATGCTGAAAATGCGATGCAAGGGCAGCTCGAGAAGGTGAAAGAGCAAGAGCGCGAAGAGAGTAAACAGGTGTGTTTACACGCACGAGCCAGCTTCTTATCGGAGATCCGGAGATACGCCACGCTGTGGCTGGTGGTCCCGTATGGAGCAGATTAAATCCGGTCGTACTCGAGGATTTGACAGATGCAAATTAATAGTGCTTTCGAAGACTATTCTAGGGCGGGAGTTTCTGTACAAAAAAAGGTAGACATACTCTCAAAACTCAGGGGATTGCGACATCCATTTGTTCTGGCAGAGCACCTTGAATCAAATTTCCTGGATTTCAAAGTCGCCACATCATGCCCATCTCAGTTGCTATCCTAGTATATCAAGATGTCGACCCCCTCGACTTCGGGGGCCCTCTAGGGATCCTCTCGAGCTCTGTTCTTCATGATGCATTCTCATTCACTATCATCGCTCAACAGGAACTCACAACAACATGCGCTCATCTGCGTGTAGCGCGTGACATGTCTCTTGACGAAGCACGTGGAAAATTGTCCCAGTTCGACGTTCTACTAGTACCAGGAGGCTCTGTGGATAGTCTAGCGGCGTTGGCTCAAAACACCGACTCGCCAGAAGTCAATTTGGTTAAGGCCTTTTCACAGCAGAGCGTTCGACCTTCAGGCGCGCGGCAACGGACGATATTCTCGGTCTGCTCAGGTGCCCTTATTCTAGGTGCAGCGGGGGCCCTTACCGGCATGACTGTTACAACGCATCACCTGTGTCTAAAGCTACTGCGTGACCAGTGTGCAAAGCATGAGGGACGTACAAATGTTGTACACAGCCGGTATGAAGTTGGGCACCTAAGTTCAAATGGTATCAGAGTATTGACCGCTGGTGGCGTGACTGCAGGCATGGATGCTGCTTGCTACCTGATTTCTTTGGAGCTTTCAATGGCCGATGCTCTTGCGTCTGCAAATATGAACGAGTTCACCTGGCAGACAAAGGATGGGACGATACATCCCTCTTACTAGGTTGAAATTCCTACGTCTGTCTAGAACATCGACGAACTCACGATAACAGTTGCATTGACACCCGCCGAGTTGATGTGACCCGAGTAATAGATAATCGCCGCACAAAATAATGCAAAGTAGATAGAGTTGAGATGCTCTAAATAGTACAATATCATACAATTTTCCCTTCCGCCTAATCATGAGGTTTTCACCCAGTACATGCCATGCATTGAACAAAAGAAAAGAAAACCCAAATAGAACAGAAAAGAAAAATGATACAAAAAACCCGGAACCCAATCCAATCCAATTGCTGTATATAGGAGATGCCAAGTGACTTTTGGTATTATACAAGATTAGCATGCGACTAGGATTTATTTAGGTTGCTTTGTGCCGCGGAGCTTGGGGTTGGTCGTTCCTCTCTTGGATTGCTTGCCACGAGGGCTGCTGGTCTCTCCGCCCTCGATGAACTTCAAGAGTTCATCGATGCTTCGATTGTCAAGCTGTGATGCGGCAGCTGGGGCATCCGGTGCACCGGCAGCTGCTGAAGCTGACTGGCCAACTTGTGGTTGAACTTTCGCACCCAACGAAACACGTGTGCTAAGGTTGACTTTGCGGAGTCGGCGAGCTTGGATGTCCTTGGCGTGCTTTGCGATAGAAACGGCGTTCTGTGTGAGCTGCTCCAACCAGCTCTCGGCTTCCTTAGTGTTGCGATCTTCAGGGCCTAGTTCGGCAAGAAAGATATTATAGGCGTCGCGCATACGGTTCACAGCAGCCTTTGAATCCTGGTCCAAGGCCAAGGCCTGTGCAAGTTGGAATAGAATCGTTGCTGTGTTGACGGACTGTCTGCCGAACAGCTCCTCGCAAACCGTGAGAGAAGCCTCAAACCACTTTCTAGAGTCGGAGTACTGCTTGAGATGTTGCAGCATGACGGCGGCGTTGTTCATGGTAGTAATGGAGTCGGGATGGTTAGGACCATAGATGATCTTCCAGAGATCCATGGCATGCTTAACGTATACCAGAGCCATCTTTGTGTTGCCTGTGGCGTGCTCGAACAGACTCAAGTTCAGGTAGCTCAAGATAGTGTCTGCAGAGTCAACACCTAGAGTGCGTTCGGTGACAATCACAGCCTTGCGTGCAAGCTCAACTGCGGCGTCCTTCTCATCAGTCTGATAGTACAACATCGACAGCTGATGGTACAACTTGGCGACCTCGGGGTGGAGAATGCCGTAGATCTGTTCATGTAGGGAGAGCGATTCTAGAATCAATTCCTGACCGAGCTGTTTCTGACCTTGCATCAGAGAAATGCGGCCCGCCTCCAAAGCCTCCTCAGCCAAAGCACTTCGTGGAGCTGCATCCTTGATAAGCGGAACAATATTAAGGATATCGTCCGCCAAGAAAGTCGTGGACGCTTTTACAGCCACTGAGCGTGTGGGCGAAGCATTGTCACCGGCAGCCTTCTTCTTCTTCTTTTTGCCCTGAGTCTCCTCATGTTTGGTCTCATCCACACCATTAGTAACTGCAGGTTGAGATGCTGCTTGAGCCTTCGTGAAAGCAAACTCCCGGGCTGCGAGCTGTACGCCTAATTTGATTGAAATATCGCGTAGCAACTGCAGATGTTTCAAGGAAGTAGCCCAGTCAGAAGGAAGAGAGAAACGGTATCTAATCTTGACTTGTTTCTCAATTTCCGCGTGCAGGCTAGCAGGGGTAGTCTTTTCGAAGCCAAAATCAGCCTCGGGATAAATCTCGCGCAGAGACTGGTCGATATCTGCTTGAGGCTTTGCATTCACATCAGAACCAAGAAGACAGTTCAAGAGATGAGCAATACACGAAGCGGCGAATGGTGGGGGTAGAGAGCGAAGATGGCCATTAGCAATGTGTTTGAAGGAACGGGCAATCATTTCTTGAGTCACCAAAGTCGTCAAGGATTGCAATCGGTGGCCTTTTTGCTGGGATAAGCCAGCCAGGTGACCCAAATAACGGATGTTGATACCACGCTTGTGAAGTAATTGACTCAACGACTGCCCATCCATTGGGAAGCCAACATCCCCGTTGTAGAGGTCTTGGACGAGTTCAGGAAGTACACGTGATCGTAAGTAATCGCAAGCATTGCGGACTTCTTGCTCATCTTCGGCCCACTCTTTCTTCTCTTCCTCCGTCTGAGGAACTTGTCCGCTGAAGACATCCGGGTTAAGTGCAAGATTGAAACCAGAGATGTCTACTCGTTCTTGCTCTTCTGCAGCCTTTCCAGCGTCTTCCGACTGGGTTTCCGTTTCGGACTTAGCCGCGCTCTCTTCTGCCTTCTTGCTTCGTCGCTTCTCAACCTCATCCTTAACGTATTGACTCATCTTTGACCGCCAATATGACTCCACCAACTCAAGACGCAAAATGGACATACGATGAGGGTAAGCATCATGGTCACTTTCTTCGTCGGCCCAAGAGATATCGAGAGGAGCTATGCGGTACAAGTCGAGAACATATTTCCGACCATCAGTTCCAAGCAATCCTTTGGTTTCAACACTGCCTTCAAGATCGTGACGTTTTCCTTCCTTATCCCATACGGCGTGCTTCTTAACTCGCAGGGCTTTCGAAAGCTTTTCGAAGACAGGGACGAAATCGGGATGTTCAGCAACGACCTCCTTTCCTTCAACGCCACCGTAGTCGATCTGATGCTCGCCAGGTTCGCGCTGCTTGAAGATACCTGGAACGATACTTTGGCCGACAACACGCTTTCCGAGGTAGTCCACGACAACAGTACCTGGTGTGAATAGACCAGTAATATCCAGCTGATTGACTGCTTTGATACCTAACACATCCTTTCCAACTGCGACGCGCGCAGCTTCGTCCCCTCCCTCGGAAGCGAAGGTACCGACACCGTCAGCTCCGAAAGAGTAGAAGATATTATTATAGACGAATATTTGCGCATCACGACCCTCGGTAGGGTTTAAGGGAGCCACTTCGCCTCTGGCAACCAATACAGCGCCTCGGGCGGCAGCATCGTTATAATCAGCAAAGAGCTTAGAGGTCAGACGTTCCCGGAAAACTCTATCCTGAACGGTCTCTCGAGGGAGCTCTTTGGTCGATTGGAACTCTTCATTCCAGTCTCGAAGAGTCTCTGAATTGTCGACACCTGCGATCAACAAGTTCTCCTGAGAACGTGCTACGTCCGGCTGATGGGCATTCAAGGAAGCCGCAGTAGGAGTCACCAACCAAGGACTATTTGGAATGGCATTTTGGAAAGGAAACGTGGTCAAAAGATCACGCTGACTGTTCGACTCCTGCAAAGCACGGAAGTTGCTCTCAAAGGATGGCGAGATTTGCGTAATTAATGTAAGTAGAGAATGGGCGCTATTGTTCTTGGGTGCTGGACGCGGGAAAGGATCGAATTTGGCGTTGGAGCATTTGTTTGCGTAAAAGCCAGAAACATGGGACGTGATCTGGTGTTGTTCACCCTCATTGGTAGTCACTTGAAGATAGAGAAGGTGGCCTTTCTGTCGCAAATGGTAGGGTGGAGGGTTCCACTGCGAAAGCGAAATAGCCTTGATGGTTTTCGGGGCAGGTTCGTCGGCCCGAGGTAGAATGGTGTTGAAATTTCCCGGAGCATTCGGATCGTAGCCCGTAAGAGGATGTGTCTCTGACTCCGAGGTATCTACCTCGCTTGCTACTGCATCATGAAGTGACAGGCCAGTAGATAGGCCCTGCAAGTTGTCAACACGGTCGCCAGCAGCGCCGATCAGTTCCCTGATGCGAACGACGTGCATGCGAGCCTCCTTCTCCGTGTAGGGATCTTCGACGAGGGTGATCTCGGAATCAGCTTTGAGATCAGTGACCTCCGACAACTCGATGTAGTCGTTGATTCGTTGTCCATTGAACTCGAGATGGAAGCACGTATACTGAAAGGTGCCGGGAAGCTCGACGATGGACTGGCGAAGATCTTGCACTTGTTCTTGGCTCGAAACCTATCGATCAGACGGGTGTCAGAGACTTTCCTTTTTCTTTGCTGGGGCGGCACTATCTCTCACCATCACCTGAATCTTATATGGCTCGTGTGGGAGTTTCACGGTGATCTGGAAAACGCCTAATCCATCATGTCAACGACGTACTCTCGCCACAGAAGAGTTGTGGTTTATATTTACCTCCTCCATTGTTCTCCTCGGTAGCCTCAGCTGCATGGTCGCCGTTTGTGAGTTTTTCTGTATGTACGATGTTAACATGCTTATGGCTCCCGGACGATCAATTGAGCGTCATGACGAACCTGGAGCGTTCTCCGAAATTGCATTATCAGCTGCCATGACTCCTAATTCTGAAGCCGTCGGGCGTATCAAGGATGATCTCGATCCAAGAACGGTCGAAGGATTTTTCCGTTGATGGTTTGGCACGGACAAGAGAATTCAACAAGCTATGCAAATTGCGAATGCAACCAGCATCAATCCCAGCAAATTAAAAAAGAGTACAAGGAGATAACCTGTCTCCCGTTTTTTTTTTTTAATACAAAAGAAACAAAGAAGCGTAAGTATAAGCACAGATAAAGGAAGGATGAGAAGAAGCTATTCAGAAGAAGCAATTGGAAGAAGACAGCAGCAGCAGCTCCGGGGAAAAAATTTAGCAGCAAGATACAATTAACGTTGGCCGTGGCCCGAAGCGGCTAGCGTGGGAGTGGTTAAAGCAGGAAAGAACGGAGTGAGTCGCGGCTTCCGCAGCTTGACCCTCGGAAGTGGTCGGGCGGTCCTTCCTCATATCCGGGTTCCCGGCACGCTCTTAACGAACATCGCAGTACATTATTTGGTTGGTCATTGCAATAGCATCGACAGTTATTAAAATTATCAAGATACTCGAGTAACTAAATAGACTCTAGGACGAGACGGCACGAACAATGTTCAAGTGTGCCACAGTCCACGGAGGATAAGGTAACTAGCATCAACCAATCAAGCAGCTCGGCTACTATCGCTAGCAATGAATTGTGGCGCGGCAGAGTTGGCGGCTGTGCTCCTGCCGTCAAACCGTCGACTCATTGTCTCCCATATCACTGTCAACAAGCTCAGGCTTGGAGTCCTTCTTTACTTTCATTAGCTTGAGATCTTCTTCTTCTTCTTCTTCTTCTTCTTCTTCTCCTCTTCTCCCAGTCTTTTCTGTGCTGTCTTCCGCGTGGACAGCGTTCCTCTCCTTCAAGAAGTCGTGCTTTGTCACTTTTCCCGTCTCCTTACGTCTCCTTTTTGGTGTCTCTTTGCTTGAAGCGGTACAAGGAAATTGCGAATATACAATCAACAAAGTTGCTTCTTTGCTTGATTGGGGATACCAGCAATCACATATTGTAGTCTGCTACGTCAGCTAATTAGGCTGCGCGTTCTAAACCCTGTTAGGACAGGCTATAAGACGTCGAAGTGATGATCAAACCTCACTAGATACTCACACAAGGCGATGATGTACAATCTTCGCCCCCTAGTTCGGAAATCAGCCGTGGTCTCTGGCTCCGGTAGAGTAAGACCTCAGCGACCGGGACAATGGCCGGCAGTCACCTTCAGCAGCGCAAGTCAAACCCGCTTTTGGGCCAGTGGGCTTCAAGATCCAGTTGAAGAAGATTCTCAGGGCAAGTCCGAAGCAAACTGGAAAAGCACTGCTTTTAAAATGTTCGAGACTGCCGGAGCAACGATGGCATCAATAGCTATACTAGGGTATGTTCAATCTATGTAATACTAGTCCGTGGCCATCAATGCTGACCACCCATAGTCTTGCCGGATACTCATACCACAGGTACTACAAGTATCTTGTTTTACACAAGATTGACAATGCTTTTGAACCTGGCGATCCTGCTCTGGATGTTGCCGGGGCGTCTCCAGGGAAGGAAGCGCCAGGCGCAGAACACTGGATTGTGCGAGACGAACAAGACAAAATAGACCACGTCATTGCAGGGAACTCTAAAGGTCACTACTATCTTCTTATTGGAGAGAAAGGTACTGGGAAAACATCGATGCTTTTGAATGCGATGCGCAAGATCAATGGAGCACGAGTTGCGATGTTTGAAGCACATGCAGATCTAGAAATCTTCCGTGTACGTTTAGGCAAAGCTCTAGACTACGAGTACCATGAAGAGTATGTATCTATACCAGCTCGACCCAGACTGATAGATGTATGACCGTTGACTTCTCGCTTTACAGTTACATCGGCAGTCTTTTCAGTATTAGAGGACCACGTGATACTACAGCCCTACTCGACATTGAGAGGGCATTAAACAAGCTCGAAAAAGTGGCTTTACAAAGACGCAAAAAGAATGAGACTCCTTTGATTGTCATCGTCAATAGTACGCATCTGATACGTGATGACGAGGACGGCCGAGATTTATTGGAGTTGATGCAGCAACGAGCTGAGCAGTGGGCTGCCAGCAACCTTGTCACAATGGGTAAGTCTCAGCTTGGCTATCCGCTGTATGTTTTCCTGTATTAGTCTGCTAATGCATGAAAATAGTCTTCAATAGCGACGACTACTGGGTATACGAGCGTTTGAAGAGATACGCAACTCGCATGGAAACGATACCGGTGCCAGACTTACCCAAGCAGAAAGCTATGGCCGCATTAGCCAAATATAGGTACCTATAGATCTCGCAAGACACTGTCAACGCAGTCAACTAATGAGCTTTTTAGGAATCGCTATTACGGAGAACAGGTCTCTGACGAAACACTGACTCATGTCTATGACCAAGTTGGAGGCCGCTTATCCTTCCTCAACCGAGTCGCGAAATCGCGCGATATGTTGCAGACATGCAAGGATATATGCGAAGCTGAAAAGTCCTGGCTTCTCAATCGTTGCTGGATTCTTGGTGCGGAGATGGATGATGATGTGATGGACGAGCAGAAATATTCTGTATGTTTGGCTCTCTGTATTGCCTACCGCTCTCAGCATTATCTCACTAACTCTTCATAGTCTGCGGCATTGGTCCTTGCCAAGGCTCTTGTTGACCAAGAGCAGGAGATGGATTCGATCTACGACGATGAGCATGGACATATTCTGCCTCAGTTGCCACTTCACAAGGCTCGACAGGTGATGACGCGCGCTGATTTCATTCAGAGCTACGATCACGACAACATCTTCACAATCGATTCCAGGGCCATGGTGCGAGCTGATTCCGTGCCAATGCAGCACGCTTTCCGAGCCATCTGCTCAGAGCCGGGCTTTGAAGATCATCTCGAAAAGACCTTGACTCGTATTGGAGATATTGAGAGTCTTGGAAGGACCCGCGAGTTGACAATCAAGGACCTCTGGGATCAGGGCAAGTATAGAGTGGTTGTCCGCGATAACAGGGGCCGGGAGTCGGGCACCGTCGAATTTTCTGTCAAAGAAAAGGAAGAAGACGATGATTAGCTGCGTGTATATGTATAATACCCATGATGACACTATTACCATTCCCTTTTTCAGTAGATTTTACCGATATGCTATTAAATGTAGATGAGTTAGGGTTATAACATGCAGTACGCTAAGCCCATTCCGTCTAGTTACCCTAGCTACCGTACTTGGTTAGAGTGGTGGGGCGCGGCGGGTGATGTCATGTCACCATCAAACAAAATGGAGGAAAAAGAAAGCTCTCTCGTCGCGTCGGAGAGAACGATAAAAGTAATTTGATCGCAACCAGCTGTCTGCTGAAACATACCATACACGTTCCCAACTGAGTCGTTAGCTATCGTCACTTCGACGCAACTCTTTTCATCTCGTCTGACTTTACTGTTTATGCGGTTGGATTATCAGTGATTCCCGGCCACAACATGGTGAACAAGGTAGTAGTCGATGTCGTCGACGCCAACGACGTAGAAGTCGTCAAGATCGAAGAACCATCATATCTTTCCTCCCGAGTTTCAAAAATACCTCGAGCCTTACGATTTTCGCTCGTCATTTTCAGCAGTCTCGTCTTGAGCTCAGGCCTTCTCACCGTCTTTTCCCTACAAACAGCTGGGCATCTTGCGGGTATCAGCAAGCATCTGGAAGAATGGTGGGAAATTGCAGGACTCATACTCTGGAGAGCTACCGAGCTGGGCTTGGCCTGGATCTTTGGGTTTGATAGTGCGTGTAAACTCTTTCCTCTGCTTTCATTTTCACGAGAATACCTGTAACTAACAAACAACGTCATACACACAGGCTTGGATGTAGCTGAGCTGACACTACTCACTCATGCGCCCATCTATTTCCTCCTCTACAGCTTCTATGGCGTTGAGCCATCAGCTGTCTTGACTACCTTTGCGATCGAAATCGTGTCCAAGACCATACCATTCTTTGTCTTCCGGGGCCCCAACTCAGTTCACGCACTTTCAAGCCCGCGAGGAGCCGAAGTTGCGAATCGCGAAATTCTCCAGGACTACCCAACAGCTATTTTTGCGTCTGGTGGTGCGGCTGCTATTTACACTATCGTCATGTACCTCAGTTTCAACACCTGGTTACCAGTCCACTTGGTCACATACTTTGATGGGATCAGAGACATCAGCCTCGTGCATTCCGGACCTGCTGGATTCCCAAAGGTGCTCATACAGCTTATGCTAATTGGGTACGCTGCGTACGACTTTCTGTTCGCAAGCTCCGCTGGCTGGTCTGCCAAGCCAGACAGTACTGAGAAGCCAGTTCTAGAGGGTGAATATCTCATTACCTCCTTGTATAACCGGACATGGGGGAAATTGTCACCCAAGGGGAGAATTCTTGCCAATCGTTCACTGATTTTGGCCGCCATCACCCTCTTGAACACGATCATCGCAGGAACTGGCTCAATCAAAGGTGTCGAACTGATGGGCTCTGTCGGCTGGGGTTCTTTGTGGACTGTCGCCTCGTTGATCGTTAGTTCTTTGTTTGCTTGGATAGAGGCAGTGCCAGGTGTTTGAGCATTTTGCTTCACATCATGAGGGAGTTACGGTCATCAATTTGACAAAGACGGAGCGTTGCAGGTGGAAGATTTCTCGTTTTGCACGCTGATTTATACCCGGTTCGAGGTCTTTCTTGACTGATTTGTGGGTCGCAACGTCGTTCTGACGCTTTTATTCACCAAGTGCTTTTCTTTCTTTCTTACTTCCGCCTAATTGTGGCGGATTGTTCTTTTCTTTCTCCGTCCTCGGACGAGGCCTAGTCGAGATGTTTGCAGTTAGTGGTGTCGTCTTCGATATTATTCACTCCCGTACATATATTTAGTATTTTATGCCTAGTAAAGATATGATAATACATGAGGTTTTCAATGTAAATCTGAAACCAAGTTCTATACAGTAGTGCTACGACCACATATCTTCAGGCTAGGGCGGCTAATACCAGTGGCCCATCATTTCATCCCATAACTAGGAAATATAATTTATAATCTTCTTTGATGCTAACCAACTTGGAAGATGAAAATTGGCCTGAATGGCTCAACTATAAACACTGTTTTATATAGAACCATGACAGTGGTAACACGATGTCTATATCTCAAAGCGCAATGTCAGAACCAGCAAAAAAGAGACAAGAGACAAAAGTAGTCTCATGACAATCTTTCGTTCATCGACACATCATCGTCGTCATTGACCGTCTTTCTCTTCGGCATAAACCATCCAGGATGTATGATATTGAAAATCCCAACAGCAGGAACCATCATGGAGCCATCCAGTGCAATAAAATAAGCCTCATGAGTGATCAAATACCCGGACCAACCCTGCACCAACTCAATAACACGATAGATACTTCGGATATAGATCAGGACAATAGAGAAAACCATGGCAAGAAGTAACGGCGTAACACTGCCTTGCACGTTGCGCAGAAGCTTCTGCTGCAAGACCCGGCGCACAAAGTCGACCGCGAAGAATACAAAAACGGTGATGGATACTAGCTGAAAGATGATACCGGCAACCATGACATCGGTTCCTGGTTTGGTGTTGCCGCCAACTTTACCAGCTTGACCGGACGCCATACCGCCGCCAACGGCTTGGATGACGAGTGAAATAATGTCGCAGGTGCAGAAGATCCAGAGGTAAAGCGAGGGGCTTAGGATGGAGGATGAACGGCCAAGGAGCTGAATGAGTCGGCCCAAAAGGACGTAGATGCCGGCTGTGAAGAAGGCGGGTGCTAGAGAAGTCGGTCAGCTTGACGCACTAGTATGTATATACAGGGGCCGTCTGGTACCGATGATCAGAGTAGATATTTGCATGAGGAAAGGCGTCAGCATATACGGGCACTGTGAAGACCAGGTTCGCCCTGCCCAACCTAATACCTCAACTGTGAAATCGGCACGTTAGCTTACTTGCTCATGGGGTGATAGGTTAGGGTTACGGTAAGCTTACCCAAAGCCCCGACGGCGAAAACAGAACACCACCACCATCGTGTCCAAATGAATTGTACAGTATGTGCGATCATCGACAAGCCGAACAGCGTCGCGAAAACAATTCCGGCAGCGAGCGATGGGACGTAGCCATAGTTGGTGCCAATTTCAAGCGCTGGGTTGTACGCATAGCATTTACTTTGCAGTTGAATTCGTAAAGCTGAAGGCATTATGAGTATACGGCGGCCTTTTCAATGGAAGGCCAAGGGACAAAGGAATGACAAGCGAGTTGGAGGAAATGGTATGGAAGAAAAGAAGGCGGAGTGGATGAGGGAGTAAGCTGATCTGAAGGGGAGTTAATTTAAACTCAGCTCGATTGAAAAAGAGAGGAAAGGATCTTGATTAAGTAATTGATTTGATAGAACTAGTCAGACGTGTCTAGCCAACGTCGGTCTACTTTACAGCCTTAGTAGGCTTACGAAGTTACGAGGATAAACTGCAAAACTGAGCCTTGTCTGATCGAATCTAGCATAGCCATAGAGCGCAAGTATCCAATTATCGTGCTGCAATTTTGTGGGCGCTATACAGAGTAGGCAGCGTCGATAACCACCTCAGTCAATTTTTGGAGAATCCCTGTTCCAAGAAGACGGCCATACTTGTTCTGCCACAAAAGCAGGACAGCAAGCCAATCGCGTTGGTAAGTTGCATGTAAAAAGAAGTTAGGATCTCGCGAGACAAGTGGGCCTGGATACCATGGGTCTAAAGGCTAAAGCTCGCAACTCGCTCGGGAATCGGGTTTCGGATGAATTAAGCAAACGTAAAAACCGTTTACTACTACATAGTAGTCAGTCAGACTGATCGAAACTGGCCCTCGACTCGCTTTGCGGCTTGAGTCATGGTCCCGTACGGGACGTCGGCTGGTGCGCACGATTATGCCTGGATTTGGTATATCGCGGTTGTGCTCGAGTGTTAGCCTCCGACATTGATGGCTTCCAATTGACTCTGGCATAACCAACATATCGGTCTGGCATCCTATCACCTCGTAAAAACTCGTTGGATGCAATATACTAGACTCTCGAGAGACTGACTTGAAAAGCCTCAAATCCTTAGAGTAAGGCTCGGTTGAACCAACAAGGCGATGATACGCGATGTTCGTAACCAACTATCATACGCTGAAGCCACGAAAAGGCACAGCCTTCAACCAACTAACCCTAATATCTATGCCTTTTACGGTTAGCTCGTCGTAATCTTGGGATCTATCAGGCATCAAGGCATCCATCCGCATTTCAAGGTTCTTCAATGCTTCTACTACGTAGGTCGGTCTTGGCATGCTGGTGTCGACCGCCTTCTGATAAACATTTTCTGCCGGTATTTTTTTTATAGGTCCGATTTTAGTCTACTTTCTTTCCAACGGTCTCGGCTCATTTGTCAAGTTCTTCGCAGAAAACAGAAATGGCAAAATCTAAGAAAATCGAAGTGGAGCTCAGTGATGAGGATGCATCACAATGTTCTCAGGAAGAAGGCTCCGACGTTCCCTCGATCAACGATGCTGCGGTGGAACCTGCAACTCGACCTGCGAAGAGAAGACGAGTATCTGTATCATCGGACGACTCAAACACTGAGAATTATGCCCCAATTGCGCCACTACCAACCGTGTCCCGTATAAAAAAGAAAAGCGATGTATCAGCCACTACAAATGTACCTTCAACTGAAGAACCGGTCTCGAGCCGAGATGCGCGAGATATTGGCCTGTCGGTAACGGACTCGACCTTTGCGACCCTCAACGTCGCACCGTGGCTCGTTAAATCTTTATCTACAATGGCTATTCGACGACCAACTGCTATTCAGAAATCTTGTATCCCCGAGATCTTGCAAGGAAAAGACTGTATTGGTGGCAGTCGAACTGGCTCCGGAAAAACAATTGCATTTGCAGTGCCAATCTTGCAAAAATGGGCCGAAGACCCGTTTGGCATCTACGCTGTCGTTCTGACGCCTACTCGGTAAGATCTCAATCTGGACTTCCGATGCACAGCTATACCCATCTAATACTCATTTCTATACAGTGAACTTGCGCTGCAAATTTTCGAACAATTCAAAGCCATTTCGGCTCCACAGAGTCTGAAGCCCGTCCTCATCACAGGCGGTACGGACATGCGGCCTCAAGCCATTGCGCTTTCACAACGACCTCACGTCATTATCGCGACTCCCGGACGGCTAGCAGATCACATTCGAACATCAGGAGAAGACACTATAGTGGGGTTGAATCGTGTTCGGATGGTAGTTATGGACGAAGCTGATAGACTACTGACCAGCGGACAAGGAAGCATGCTCCCAGACGTCGAGACTTGTCTGTCTGCACTGCCGCCTTCTAGCGAACGTCAGACTCTTCTGTTTACTGCTACAGTCACCCCTGAAGTCCGCGCATTAAAGTCAATGCCACGTCCCGCCAATCGTCCTCCTATTCATGTCACCGAGATTGGCACAGAAAACCATGCCCCAATTCCACCCACCCTCAAGCAAACATACCTCCAAGTTCCAATGACACATCGCGAAGCCTTTCTCCACGTCCTACTCTCAACAGAACGAAACTCCACCCAACCAGCCATCATTTTCTGCAATCGTACCAAAACGGCAGACCTTCTCGAGCGAATGTTACGCCGGCTTGCTCACCGTGTAACATCCCTCCACAGCCTTCTACCACAATCAGAACGAACAGCCAACCTTTCCAGATTCAGGGCCAGTGCAGCACGTTTACTAGTCGCTACGGATGTGGCCTCTCGTGGTCTTGATATCCCCAACGTCAGCCTTGTCATCAATTTTGACGTTCCGCGAAACCCAGACGATTATGTTCATCGTGTGGGTCGCACGGCTCGTGCCGGCCGATCAGGTGAAGCTGTGACTCTAGTTGGTCAACGAGACGTGCAGCTTGTGTTAGCAATCGAGAAAAGAGTTGGTAGGCAGATGACTGAGTGGGAGGAAGAAGGTGTCAGTGTTGAGACGAGAGTGATTAAGGGCGGTGTTCTGAAAGAAGTAGGCGAAGCCAAGCGGGACGCTGCTCGCGAGATTGATGAGGGCAGGGATGTATTGGGACGTCGCACAAATAAGCTCAAAAAGGTTCGATGATGTCGCTAGTATAGATTAGAAATGATACCCACGAGTTAGTCGATGTTCAGACTAAACATCATTGTATTTGATGCCTTTTAATATATGCTCAGGAGAATCGCAATTTGATATAAATTAAGGGTATCCTCATAATGTACTAGTTGAGCCAAAATATTCATACACAAAAAACCCTCCCAGGTATGTAAGGAAGCGTGTTTTGTGTCTAGCCATACTGTCATTCGTACTCCTCATGAAGTCAGGCCGACCTCCACCCTCCGGTCCGTCCAATAAATTCTTGCTCGTGCCCTTCTATCTGAGTGGCATCTGGCCTCTCTATAGATGCAACCAGCCAGAAATCTCTACCACCTATGCATCAGCACGTACCGAATCAGTAGATGATTGGGTCCACTTGATCAGTTTGTCCATCACAGAATCACTTTCCTGGCTCATAGTAACCCCAAGATCGTGAGACTCAGCAACGTTGTCTTCTTGCCTGATGTCACTTTGTTTGGGTGTTCTGTCATTGTCATCGTCTTCGTTCGACTCGTCGAATGCCTCCGCTTCACTATCCGTCTCTGGAAGATCGACTATGCTCAAAGATTTCGACGAGGGAGAAGCTGCCGTCGTTTGTGCAGAGGAGCGAACAGGTTTTGATCGTGGTTGAAGAGGGAGAGGTGGCAATAATACACGTTTTTGCTTTGTGGGTGATGGCTTCTGAGCTATTTGCTCTTGTGGCTGTTGGTGAGGTGTCGACGCAGATGAGGATGATGACAAGGTTCGTAGGAACGGGCGACTGTTTGCCTCGAATTGGGAAAGGGCGCGGTCGAGAGATTTGCCGCCGACACGACGCATGGCAGACTGCAGTCTGCTTCTAGCTAGGGCGGCTCTCTGAGTAGAAAGTCAACACACGCGTCCGGCAAGTGAAGGAGAAAGAGGTGTGATTTGACTCACCTGCTGAATGAACAGTTTTCGTGCTGCAGGGTCCGTTGGTACTCTGTTCGACGATTCCTCTTCAGGGCTTTCGTCTTCTGTCCCTTGTGAAGTTGGTGCTTCGAGTGCCTATCAGGTACGTTGATTAGTGGTGTGGATACGAGCAAGTGAGCTATACGGTGTGTACCTTTCTTTGGCGGGACTGTGTGCCATTGTCATCACTGAAAATCTCAAACTCTCCTTCTCCCTCCGTTTGGGAGGTCATCAACACTTTCCGAGGCTCGGATTCAGCCTCTTTGATGTTCTCCACCACTTGGTCTATTGAACGCTTCTGTCCGGCATGACGAGCATCCGACGAGATGTCTTGGGTCTTCGTCGGTGATGATTGGTTTATTGAGGCATTGAAAGGAATTGCAGTCGTTGGGAATTTCTGAGAATTTGCGTCGGCGATCCTCTTCGAAGCTGGCGTTAATGACGCGTTGGCTGTCTTCTCGCCGAGCACGCGTCTCCCAGCTTTTTGCGGGCTGTTTTCTGAGATCGCGGCCTGCATTGTGAGAGCAAGTCCTGTGATTCCTGAATTTTTGAGTGTATATAGGTTTGGGAACAGGGAGTGACGCTGAGGGAGGTATGGAGAATATTGGGACAGTAATGTTCGAGGTGTAATAAAGATCGGTCAGGTTCAAAAGTATTCGGAGGTGTTCAATTCCATGCAATGACTTTTGTAAAAGGATCGAGGGAGAGTTTGAGGTGTAGAATGAAGCTCGATATCTCCTCGAAAGATTCTTCCAAGTGCGAAGGCTCGCATAAGAGAATAATGGCGCGTCAAGAGAAGTCGCGTGGTGGTGGTAATTGTTGTATGAGGGCGGCGGGAGGTCTCCGCAGTGTCACCGGAAGTGGAGCTTTGCTCAGACCACCGCTCCGAGATGCGTCCTCGTTCACGTCTTTTCAATTTTAACGTGTAGCAACGCCGTTACTGTGCGCGTCTTGACGAGCCTGCAGCAATGGGACTTATACTTGCAACTTCTACTCTAGTAATTTACGCATCAATTCCCAGAGCGTCCGTATGACTCCAGTCTGTGATCAATTGGAATGTTCTTGGACCGCGTTTTCCACGTGTTGAGTTGACTGCGCATTCTTCAGCTTTGGTCCACATGATGAGTCTTCCTTGTTGGTACATTCTCTTGTGCCGTCAAGCTGCTCTCGAGCTCACGTGTACCCAATGGACGAATTCGCGATCAATCGTCAATTAGTGCTGCTCTTGAACAGACATCGCGTTTGACGTCGAATGACCATGGGGGCAACGCTCGAATTCTTTTCCATCGTCCACTTTCAACTACCTTTTATCTCCTGCCTATTGCCTGTCTCCTTACGAATTATCGATTCGATACGTATATCTGAGCGTGCTAGGCGTTCTCCAGATGTTGCGTCCAGACAAACCGTTTGCCGGTCTCATGTATTGACCTTCAGCCGTTGACATCTTTGGAGATGGTCGTGGGCAGCAGACGTTCTGCCTCGCGGTGCTGCTGTGATGACTGCTAGTATATCCGGTAGGAAGGGTCTGCCATTGTCGTGGTAGTATGTATGTAGAGCTTGAGAAGGCGTTCATAAGTACTCGGGACTCTATAGAGCTCACGGTATTGTCTGCAATGGGGATCACATCCTACTTACATGTATCCCTCAGGATGCTGTGTATTCACTTTTCGTCTTTCCGTCCAATGCGTCCATAGAAACTATCGACTAAATACTACGTGCGAACTGATGATGGAGATCTTAGTATATGAGGGTATTGCGGGGAAGTGACACACCAGTCTAGTTTGGGACTAGTAGCTCCACATGACCTCATCGCCTCTCAGGACAGCCTCAGGCACAGGCTCAGCAGTTGCCTTCCTACTAGGCTCATTCCTCATACAATCGGCCCCTTCACCGTGTTCCAAACCTTGGAAACCTCCACTACTCCTCGACTCGGTCGGTCGAGCCTTTCATTGTATATATCCGTATTATCACAGCCGTTGACCATCATCTCCATCCTTGCCGTGGCTTCTACTGCCACAACCGATCACGTCTCACGCCATGCGCTGGTCCGCCGTAGCCCTGGCTGGGCCCCTGCTGCAGGCTGCTCTGTCCGCAGCGTCCAGTCTGACGCCGCCTGTTCTTCCGTTGACCGTGAGAAACCCATACTTCAGTGCTTGGCTAGCCAACGCTCGAGATGTTCCCTGGTCTAAATGGCCAATTTTCTGGACCGGCGAGGAAATCGGCTTCTCATTGCTGGCCCAAGTACCCAGTGCAGCCACTGTGTATCCATTACTGGGAAGGCCACAGGACTCTTTGCGGAAAGATAGCGGTGCTAGGTATGACCATATTTCGTTGTGTTTCCCCATTGAGATGCTCCAATATTGATTGATGCTTCCTGTGCAGCTATGCGATCGACTACCCGATCTACGGAGGAGCTACATATGATGCCTCGACCACGAATCTAACTTACATCCTTCCCGTCGCCAACCATGAGCTGGAAATAGTCCTGTCCTTTCTATCTCCAATTACACCAACATCGACTCTGCGGCAGTCAATTCCGGCCTCGTACGTCAGTGTCTACGTTACTGGTAACGTCGATGTTAATGTGTACGTCGATATAAACGGGCAATGGGTCAGTGGTGATCGAGGATCACAGCTTGTTTGGAATTTTGACCATGTCGATGCCCAGAGTGGAGCCACAAAATTAAAGAAATGGCAATTCTCGCGTCAAAATGAGCTGCTGGTCTCTGAGTTCGCGGACCGAGCTGAATGGGGTACTTTGCATTTTGTCGCACCCAAGGTAACCTCATTGCGCCCGATGGTCTGTATTGGTGGTAGTTACTGATCAATATTCCGCTCATCTAGGATGTTCGTCATGAGTCGGGCACGTCAGCAATTTTGCGAGATCGGTTCGCTCGCACAGGTACTTTGAAAGACACTGTAGACACCCGCTTCCGATCAATCATGGATGAAGAACCTGTATTCGCATTTTCCAAACATTTCGCCCTCAACACCACCCGTTCATCGATAAGATTCGACTCCGTACAGTTCACCATGGCTCATACTCAGGATATCGTCATCCAGTATGCCTCCGCACGGGGACTGACCTACATGCGACCTCTGTGGAAATCATGGTTCAACACGAATGACGAGTTACTAGCCTTCCACTATGATGATTTCACAGATGCTAGTACCCTAGCATCCAATTATTCAGCTCAATTAGCCGTGGATGCATACAAGTCGGGTGCTGACGACTACGTGGACATCGTCACGCTTTCTGCCCGCCAGGTGCTAGGTGCTACCAGTTTTGCCGGAACTGCAGAGAACCCTCTGCTGTTCTTAAAGGAGATCTCATCTGATGGTAACACGCAAACGATTGATGTCATCTACCCTGCATTCCCTTTCTTCCTGTATACCAGCCCTCGTTGGATGGCATATCTCCTTGAGCCATTGATTGAACACACATTGAGCGGGCAGTATCCAAATAAATACGCCATGCATGATCTGGGAACACATTTCCCAAATGCGACAGGACATCCCGATGGAAGGGATGAATATATGCCAGTCGAAGAGTGCGGAAATATCTTGATCTTGGGACTTGCTTTGGTGAATTCCTTGCGATACAGCGATGACCAGCAGTCTATCTCTTTCTGGGCTGCGCAAGGTGCTACGGCCCCAGAGTCGACATATGATGAGGCACCTCTATTCAGTCTAGCGGACCTTCAGACAATTTCTGAGATAGACCATCAAGATAGTAAATGGGGTGGAGAGGGACGTGGTACAAAGCATGCCCGCCAGTGGGTTCAACGAAGCTATGGCTTGTGGAAGCAGTGGACGGGTTATCTAGTAGATTTCTCACTAGAGCCGGAGAACCAGCGTACGTACTTGAGTGGATCTTGCTTAGAGGGATACGATGGCTGACTTGTTTGAAGTGTCCACCGATGACTTTGCAGGATGGCTTGCTCTCCAGACGAACCTTGCCCTAAAGGGCATCATTGGTATCAATGCCATGAGCCAAATCGCAGATATCGCAGGCGAGGCATCAGACGCAGCCTATTTCAAGGTAAGCGACTGGTGCATAGTGATTCAACGCGCCGACGAAAGTGTACTAACACAATCACATTGAAGCGCATTGCGGACGATTACATTGAGAAATGGGAAGAATTTGGCATGTCCCGTGATGGATCGCACGCCAAATTGGCATACGATTGGTATGGTTCATGGACCACCTTGTATAACATTTATGCGGACGCGCAACTCTGCTTCCATATGGATGGCGCAGACGACGTATATGACTGGTCGGTCCAGACACCGCTGTCAACCAAGAAGCGTGGCTTTGTACCAAGACACATTTACCAGAAACAGTCGAACTGGTACCATTTCGTCCGACAAAGATACGGCCTGCCTCTTGACAGTCGTCATTTGTACACCAAGACCGACTGGGAATTCTTTTCCATGGCCGTTGCCAGCGAGCAAGTCCGCAGCGAGATCCTAGAATCCGTGGCTACTTGGGTGAACGAAACCGCGACTGATCGACCTTTCACTGACCTTCACGAAACTGAAGGGAATGGCGGATATCCCGGTATATTCTTCATTGCACGTCCTGTCGTTGGCGGCCATTTTGCATTTTTGGCACTGCAGCGAGCTTGTGGTGGCAGAGCAATGGATGGATTGTCTTTCTTGGACGACGTTGACCCTGATTCGGACACTGTTGCAGCTGCAGCTGCTACCGAGTTCAATCGTATGTTACGACCGTCATTGAATGGCGAGCTATGAGATAACTGCGACCGACAAGATGGATATGAGCGTATATACTGAGAGCCACCTTTCAACGAACCTCGGAGCCTGATCTAGGGCTTGTGAGTTGATGATACATGGAAAGGGCTACTGAGCCGCTCTATCATTATCAATATTCTATGATAGCATGATTTTTAACACTATCATTAGCTAAATTGAACTACTCTTTGTAGCTTCATAGACCACTTTCATCAATCCAGACATTGTTACCTCTTACCATTTTACATCGGTGAGCGGGCCTCGACATATAGTATAAAAGGATCAAGGACAGTAGTATGTACGCTGTACTGCAGTGGTAATGAAATAGAAAATAGACGTTTAATTGATTCGAATCGTTTCACTCTTTTCACTCACTCAACTAATCAATCATGAATGGATCAATTGACTCTCCCTGAGCGTACATGCTTGAGATCGAGGCTATTTTTTGTATCAGATGAACCTCCTATCGCAAAATATTCCCTTTTTATCAAATCCTGTTTTTTCCTTTTCCCAAATCTTTTTTTCATGTTTCAGTAGTCAAAAACCGTGAACCACGTTGGACTGAAATGTGGGTGTGGGATGTAGTAGAAACTTATTTACCGCCCAAGCTGGGGAAGTTCTTCTCGTCGACCTGAACAGTGGGACCAGCAGCGGCGCCACGACCACCACCTTCACGGCGAGGGCCATCACCACGTCCACCGCGTCCACCGCGGCCACGACCACTGCTTCCTCGGGGACCGTTGCCACGGCCACGGGGCTGCTCAACGAAGCGCATGTCGACTTCGAGGAAATTCTTCTCCTTGCGCTGTCGCTCGCGCTTGCCCTTCTCTTCCTGAGGCTTGATGTAGTCCTCCTCCTCGCCGTCGCGTTTGAGTTCCTTGGCGTTTTGCCATTTCTTGTCCTTGCTGCCTGCGTTGGGGGCACGGGCTTCCTTCACACCGAGTTCGCCGCGGCCCTTGGCAGCCTGCTCAGCGAGATAGTCGGCGTAGGACTTGGCCTTGTCGGCTTCCTCGGCAGCAGCAGCAGCCTCGCCGCCTTCAAGAGGAGTCTGGGGTTCGGCCTCCTCAGCCTTGGCGATAGCTTCACCGGCCTTTTCGTCGTTCCACTCGGCATCGCCCTTCTTAGCACCCCAGCCTTGTCCGACCTGCTTCTCGGTATCACTGATGTGTTGTTAGTTTAGTTGATCACGAAGCGCAAGTACCAAATGCATGCAGCGGTAACGTACGTGTGAGCATTGCGAACAGGGTGACGGTCAGTACGGGTGCGAGCACCACGGTCGTCGCGTCCTCGGTAACCACGGCGTCCAGCTTCCTTCACTTCGTCAACAGGACGGTTGCGGTTGTTGTAGCTTCCAGCGTTGCGGTCACGGAAGGCTGTTTAGACGTCGTCAGTCATGTGTCTTTGTTTGCGTGGCCAATACTTGATACAACTCACCACCCTCGTTGCCACCTTCGCGTCCACCACGACCGCCACGGGCACCACCTCGAGGGGCGGCAGCAGCAGCAGGAGGGGCTGCTGGGGCCTCCTTGGGAGCATCACGCTTGCCATGACGTTGAGCTGGCTTGTCAATGGTCTTGGTAGGAGGCTCGGGTTCTCTGTCGGAGTCAAGCTCGGGATCGTTGCCTAACACACGAACAGGATCATGTTAGAATGGGAGAATGATGTAATCGTGATACGGAATACGCGGTAGAGTTAGGCAGGGAGGGAGGAAGAAGTTACCGAGAAGCTCGTACAGGTTCTGCGAAAAAAAGACAAGAGGTTAGTCGCGAAGAGCAATGGATGAATATGACCATGGCTGTAGGCTCGCAACGCACCTTTGACCGGACGTCAGCCATGACGCCTGGTTGTTTTTTTGCGGAGGATAGGCCTTCCTGGGGAAGGCTTCCCTACACTTTCTTATCGCAACAATTCGTTGAAGAGAGGTTGGAGGTTGGCGAAAGGCAGAATCCTAGGGAAGGGTAGGATTGCAGCCTTTTTGTAGTTCAGGGTGGAAGAGGGGTAGGTGTAGTCGTCGGGGATGGAGAATCCTCAAAGGGAAGCAGAAAGAAGGTAAGAGGAGGAGAGGAGGTTGAGTAGTAGGTGGTGGTGGTGGTAGTAGAGTGGGTGTGGATTGCGGCCGGGCGGTGATTTGTGATTTGCACAGGCAAAAAAGTAGACTGGGCCGGTTGCCCACTGCCAGAACGCTAAGCGATTGGATCAGCCAACCAGCCCAGCGGATTGCACTTCCGCACTTGGCCGGAATTGTCGTCCTTTAGGGCTTAGGGCTTGGAACTCGCCGAATGCGGCTATCTCATACTACTAACTTACGTAGTACGTACTAGTTCACAACATATTGAATTGAATGTGATATTTTGTTTTTCTTCGATAAGAACATCATCTTTCATTCTTGCAGCTGGTCGTAGCAACGATATCGATGGCCGCGGAGAAACTCGTCGATGGGTCGGTATACCAACACGAGAATAATGCATCAGAAGAAAAGAAATCGACATGTACAAAGCGCAAGAAGCAAATGGAAAACAAAGACCCAGGACAACAGCCACCGTTTCAATATCTTCAGCGAAAATAATAAGAAATAAAAGAAAAATATCATCTTGATAGGGTATAATGAGTTTTTGAACAGATGAACAGGGAATCGTATGTATACACTCGGAACAAACTCGGTTCCATATGAACGAGTCCAGTGATGTGTCAAACACAGTTGCACCAACGCCAGAAAAGCACTTTTTTTTAGTCTCCCGCTGTCATAACACATGCACGCTTTATGAAGTTGCAGAAAATATGAGATGCGGAGTGAGTCGAAGAGAAAGAGAAATGGTTCAGAAACACAATGCTATGAATTGAATGTCTCGTGGAGGTTCGCCTCAGAGACAATATAAGGCGAGAAAGAATTATAAGGGGAGAAAATACCCGCTGTCGTATCATTATTGATCTCATACCAGACCTTGTCGTTTCGAATTCACCTATTTAGTGGCGGAGCATTTCCTGCTCGTAGCTGAATGGGGTCTGGAAGTGCATGCTGGCACTCAATCCAAATGTATCGCTGTCAAGCACGGGCTCATATTGATTGAACAGGGGACCCCCAGCATTATACATTGATTGATCGACATCACCAGTCTGCATAGAAGACGGACCGGGCAAGCCCATACGGCCTTGGCCTGTGGGCACAGGAGGTCGGTTGAAGTCGGGAACATAAGCATTTGCATCGGAGCCATTCTCCGCATTATCAGTATCGTCGAGCATATCAGCCTGAGCGTCATATTCTTGTTCTGTTTATAGGTCAATCACCATGAGCGACACACATGATCAAGGCCAGCTTACCTAATTGATCATAATGTTTTTGGAATGGAGCAGAGTAGTATGACTGCATATGAGACGGCATAGTTCCTCCGGGTAGCACAGGTTGAGCCGCCGAATAGGGATCTATAGGTCTCAACTGATTTACGCCCAGCGGATTTTGTTGGGTAAAATCCCGTGGGTTTGGTAGAAGAGGTGGCCGGTTGCGTTGCTGTTGTGATTGAAAGTCGGCTCCTTTTGGAGACATGGCGCCTTGCAAGGCGAAACCAGGCGATCTTCCGGTCGAGGGAGACGACACATGTGATGTGGGAGTAGGTTGAGGTTGCGGAGAATTCGCATTGTATATTCCGTCTCGTGATTGAGGGAGACCGGAGTGGTCCGGTTTAGGGGCGATGGCCCCGGAAGCCTGTCGTCGCTGCGTAGATGTTCTCCCGATGGCAGCACGTTCAAGGGGCAGTTGTTGCTTAGGAGCCAGCGTATTCGCATTGGGTTTTACCGGAGGGATTGCCGAGGAGTTCCCTGTCTTGAGACGCAGCTCAGTTTGAACATCGATGCCTGTGATTGTAGAGCGACGTTAGTCCGGTTTCATGAATATACCAGCCGACTTGACACGAACCCTTTTCCATAAGAATTCTTTCGAGAAGCGAATTCTTGTATCGTAACATCAAACATTCGTCGGCTGCACTCCTGTGGCTCTGTTGCAGCGACTGAAGAGATTCTTCATTGCGCTTGATGGTCGTCTCTAGCTGTTTGATGTACTCGGTTCGCCTTTCGCGAAAAGCAGCTTGAGCCTGCCGGTTCCTCTGCTTGCGCTCTTCTGATGTGGCATAAATCTGGACGAGGTATTAGTTTGACATGACAGACCAGTACGAGCACGACGACATACAGGCTTTCTTCCGCCCTTCCGCTTCTGGGTTTGGGCAACATCCTGATTCTGTTCTTCTGGTTCAGGCGTCGATACCGAAGAACTCATGGAAACATGGCCATCTTGTGCCGCCTCAGTCTTGGGTACTATTGTGTCCATGGAAATGTCATCATCGTTCATGGGCCTCGTGTCGACCGCAGAGACCATGTCAATAGACACCAGACCGGGGAGACACCAATAGAGGAGCTTGACTGGATGAACAGACCCGCGCGCAAGACTACCTAATAGATAAGGGTCTGCATGCAGGTATGTTATCAATCGCGGGGGGTTTCTATTGGGAGAGGGGGGGGGATCGGTCTGGAAATCTGGCGATAAACAGACACTCAGGGCAGCGCAGCGTAGTAGGGAAAGAGGGGGGAGGGGAGGCAGTAGACGCTAGAAACGCGCGGCTGGGCGGTAGTTGACAGCGATAGGCACAATAGGCGACAAGCACGGACGAGATGGAACGACAGGGCAATTACTTTGACATAAGAAGAATTGCGTGACAGGAAGATAGCAGGTTAGTCGATGTCAGGATTCTTAGTTGATGTGTAAGAGGATTTCGAGATGGAAAATCGTGAGGTAAAATAATTGACTAAGAGAAAAGAGGAGAGAAAAAAGTCTTTCTTTGCAGACTGTTGCTAAGTCATCGTAATAAATTTTTTTTTTTTTCTTTTCGTTCGTGTCTTCCCTGGTTCAGCAGTGGAAACTGGAAGACTTGAGGGCCAAGACCCAATGACAATGCAAGCGCCAGTCACTGGCCGTGTTCTCCGCCCACGCACACGTTTTTCGTACACGTTAAATACAGGTCCGTCATCGCCGTACAAGGGTATATTTTCTCTCTCAGCCGTGCTGCAGTCTCGACACATGGGACGACGGCGTAATAAAAGGTACAGCAAGGTACCACCTACCTGTCCAGCAGTATGAAAATGGCGAGCGACACCGTCAACACAGCGTACAGAGTTTTCTGTTCTCTCGTGGCCCAACTCACAGAACATATACGTACGACTACGCAACTACCCTGTCTGAAGGTCTCACTTCAATTACTGCTACGACGTATTAGGAACCGCGGAGTTGTTGTACTTTTCCAATTTACAGACTTTTTCCTGGTATTTTATAATTCTAGCTCTTTTCCTCGGCGACCTCCGCCCATAGTGCCAAGTCGACAAGGCCGGGACCAAGTGGAGAGAGGGTTTGCTGCACCAGCTGTATGAGTTGCACGGCGCACGTCAACGGATCTGGTCTTTGAGTGGCTGACAGGGGTACATTAGACGGTGCCTGCCCTCTTCGAGGCTAGTATTTTCGCTTCTACAGCCAGCTATTGGCCATCTATTTTAGCTTCCCGTGATTGGGATGATCACGCTTTTGGATCTCTCTCCGGATTTCCCTCTTCGGCCACGAGATCTAAATCTGGCTTCAATACGGACGGAGTACGACTACGTACGTACGCACGCATATGCCAATATGGGTATCAAGTCCCTCTCAGCTTTCTTTTTCCATATTCTGGAGCTTGCCTCCGAGGAAACATTCGACTCGAGTATTGCTGTGTCGGATAAAACTACTAAGTACAAGTTCGAGCCTCGCAGCCTGGTTAGAAAAATTCCAAGCAGTCACGCGCCTCTTTTGCCTGAGGCCTAAACGCTTAGTTGCATGATGGCTCCTTCCCCTTCTGATGTGGTTCTTCCGTTACCGTACTGTAACCGCAATACGGTATTGTCTGTATTGACTGCCTTTTTTGCCTTTGACTTCCGCAGCAGTTCCGCTTCATCCTGTTCACTCACTCCTCTTTCTTGCCGAGACCCGTCTCAAGTAAAGCATTATATGACGACACAGCCCAACTGGTTCAGATCTTGTCGATCTGCAGCTCACCAGCATTCCTCGTGTTTTCTATTCTGGCAGTCTTAAAAGACGCAACTGCTTCGCCGTGACTTCAGCAGGGTCGGGGACTGCTGGATGATTGATGAGATGACCACGATGAACGACACCTGCGCAATTCAGACCGCGTAAAACGACAGAAACCGGATGTGAATGACAGTCTCTTCGGCGCAGACATTTGTGTTCAACTCTAACTTTAGGAACGATTTGCTATGGCCCCGTGCTGGTGATACCACTCAGCCCTATGGCAAGGCACCCTGACCTTGCCCCTGATGACGCACATCGAGAAGAGGTTCCATTTTGTGTCTATCATCAATCGCACCACGGTCTACGTCCATCAAAGCCGCTTTCATCTCGACGTGTATGTCCCGTTACACGTTGACTCCAACTTCCGGTAATCGTAGTCACTGCAGTCGCCGCCGAAATAACTTCCCAGTCGAACAATCTTGTGATACGACGTCACCCCGATCAGAAGTCTTTGCATACGTGTGCGATGTGATACAATACCTTGCTCGGCCGTACAATGCCCTCGAGGCATTGCATACTACGTACTATCCGTACAACTTGATCGTAGAAACCTGCCCGATCATGTCAATCTTGGCGCGAACATTGGCTTTTGTGAAGGTGTCTTTGATATCGCCGGGATTTAGACCGTGCAAGCTCAGTTTTTATGCTGTTGAGGCAACACGGTAGGCTTAGCTATGGTATACGTCCCTCTAAACAAACAGCCGAAGTGAAAGTACGAAATCGTAGAGCCTATGAGCGCCATTCTCACAAAAATCAAGAAACTCATCTAGTAAAAAGGTGCTTGTGACTGACTCTGGATACGATGCTTATATACTACTGCGTCTGACTGGGCAGTCTCAAAATCAAATTGTTGACATCTTCATCCGATCAACTGGCACGTAAGTGGGTACCCCCCCCGCATGACAATTCGCCGACTACTGGAATTTGTGCAGCCTCGGCTGAACTTCAAATGTCTTTGTGTCGCCCTTCAGTCGGTACCACACTTAATCAACGACTGTGCATAGTCGTGTCATTGCTGAGATTCAACTCGAGAACTTGGAATAAGTGCTGTCGATATTTCTCCTATCACAATGGAATCTACAGAACAGGTCGCCGAGACCGCGGACAAACGCGACGAGCGGGAAACAGCTCCCAAAGCAGAAGAGCCGATGGTTATCGCGACACCGAAATCGGTAACGGATGATGAAGACTCCGAGTGGGAAGATCTAGACGGTATGTTTACACTTGCTTCATAGCTTACTCTTTGGTTCAGACGCTTATTGATTCCTTGACAGAGGTACTGGACGATTTCAGCGGTCCGAAACGATCACCAAAGTCCGCCGCCCCCTCGAAACCATCAGACACACAAAACAATGCGGCCGAAGAAGCATTCACCAAACAATTAGAAGCGGACATGCTGGCTCAACTAATGGGTGGTGAAGCCGATGGTGAAGCCAGTGGCAAGGGCAAAGGACCAGCACCAGCATCAGCACCAAAAACAGAAAGCAATACCGGTGAACCAAGCTTACCGAACCTAATCAAAATGCTCCAAGGCATGTCGAAGGAAGACGCCGTGAAATTCGAGGAAAATATGAAGAAGGACGGCGGAATGCAGAACCTTTTCAAAGACCTGCTTGACTCAGAAGGGACGGGCGCGGGCAGCTCAGCATCCGCTGGGTCAGCAGGAATAGCAGGCGAATCGTTTCCGGACACCATCCAAAAGACGCTCGAACGCATACAAGAAGCCGGCGAAAAGATCACGATAGAAGCCAAAACAAGCCAGGACAAACTAATCGATGCATCGATAGCACGATTATTGGAAATGGCCGACGAGACAGTAGGAGACGTTGGCAATCTCGACTTTGAGCAAATATACAGCGACGTCATTAAGGAAATGTCTAATAAGGAGATGCTATACGAGCCTATGAAGGAGTATGATGCTAAATATGGACCTTGGTTGGAGGAAAATAAGGCCAAACTGTCTGCAGAGGATTATGCGAACTACGAAAAACAGGCTGGAGTTGTAAAGAGGATGGTGGAGACGTTCGAGTTAAAGGACTACTCGGATGAGAAGCCGGATTGTCTGGCTTCGATCTGGGAACTTATGCAACAGGTATTTCGCCCCTTTCCTTATCTTTCCTTGAGACAAATGGAAGGTATGACTGACAGTTGGCCAGATGGAAGCTTGTGGCCCTCCTCCTCAAGACCTCATCAAAGGGTCGATGGGAGATGGCATCCTGCCCAGCCTTGTTCCTTTCATAGATAGTGTACCGGCCAGCGGCGACTTGGATGACATTGATCCTGGCCAAATCCCTCCAGAGTGCAATCCGCAATGAACGCATAGTTAAGAATGAAATCTTGTCTCTAATGGCTACTTTTGGAAAGAAGTTTGAATGATTCCAATGGTTGATTCGTTTCTGCATTCAAACCGACACAGTTTTCGGCAGTGCACGGATTATGTACATGGAACGACCTTGACGCTTATATACGATACCCAAACGATAGTCTCATAAATAGAATCCCAAGCTATACAGGAGGGTCAAACATGAACGCCAATCCATCCGGATGCAATAAAAGATCATTAGAGCGATATTTCAGGTTGATCAGTCAACCAAGTCCATAAAGATATCATCGTAGTCGCCGTCGTCACCACCAAATAACGACCCCTCACTACGAACACTCTTCGCCGGTGACCGCATTTGATCATCGCCTTTGGGAAGGTTGTCCACAAGCGCCAGATCGATATCCTCTTCTTGCATTATAAACTCCTCAAGAGCCGACTGTTCAGGGTCAAGCACCATATCATAATCCTCGTAAGTATCATTATCTTCATCAAGATTATCGCCGTCTTCAATATGATATTGTTCCGAAAGGCTATCCGCTCGTCGTCGCATTTGCTCGTCCCATGACTGTTGCTCGGAATGATATTCCATCATCATAAGAGACTCGCCGCGGGAACCGAATCGCGCATCGTCGCGGTTCTGTTTTACGCGGTTGAGGAAGAGTTGTCGATGTTTGGAGGATGTGCTGTTATTGGGAGAGTTGCCACCAGCACTTGATGGAGAGCCGAAGATTTGTGTGTAGGCGTTGCTGGAGCCACCGGATTTTCTGAATCGATCTTCGTATGTGGAGCGGCGGTTAGGGGGTGTGATTGTGTTAAATGCTGGAGAAAAGGAGAACGGTTTATCATTATCGTTGTTGCTGTGTAGCTTGTTGAAGGGTGAAGTTGTGGAATTCTCTTGATCTTGATATCCCTCTTGTGATTTATTGTGATCGCCGCTCATTATGGGAGAGGTGGCCGCTTGAGCATTCACATTGCGGAATCCCAGCGGCGAAGGAGATGTCGGGGTATATGGGAGCCGACCAGTATACTGGCGACAATTGTAGCTTTGTCGAGGTGTTTGAGGAATATATTGAAGCTGGACAGACTGTTGGGGAATGGTTTCAAGCATTTTCTCGTCGTATGATTTTAGACTTGTGATGGAGGATTGGGAAAGAGGTCGTTCGATTTTGAATTCAAGCAGGAACCGTGGTACAATTTGAAAGAAACAATCGATTGAATTGCTGTATACTTTCCCTGAGCATAATCAATCAGACAACCTGGCTTGTCGAGTATTAGTACTCCTCCTCATGGCCAGAAATGTGATGGAGTTATGTACAGCCACCAGTATTGCAGCCAAAAAGTCGCGTCGAGCATAGCGCGGCACCGCGTCCTGCAGGAGGAGATAAGATATGACGTGGCACTAGCCATATTCAGACTAGTTCATTTATATAAGGCACCGAGGCAGAAAGATCTAGCCCTAATTCTACAAAAATGGCAGTAACATGAATACATAATGTATTCATTCGTTTTACAAGTACGTAGTAGTACATGACCGAATTAAGCGCTAATAAATATAGCATATTGCAGATCTGCAGTTTTTTCCCGTAAAACATATCACAAATCGCATATAAAAATGAAATCGCCTTGCGTGATGGTTGTCTGTTGAGGCGTGGCAGGTTGAGTGAGACTTGCCAAGGTTGCTGACGTTATCGAAAAGGACTCTGTAGAGGCACTTGTAGTTGATGTGGAGATTGTGATTGATGTCGATATAGAAGTGGAAGAAGTTGAAATTGAAGTCGAGGTTGATGTTGATGTTGATGTTGACGTTGTTGAACTTGTCGTACTTGTTGATTCTGAGGTTGAGGTACTGGATGAAGTCGAGGACGAGCCACTCGTACTCGAACTTACGGCCACAACGGCCTGGTTGATATTCAAGCAGCTGGCTGTAATAATTCACGCGATTAGACACACGCCACCCGAAGCGTTGGACCATGACAGACGTACTTTGCTGATTTTGACAGTCAGACACTGTGAAGTCCACGGTTTTGTCGGTGTTTGCCATCTGTTGGACAGTCAGTATTTTTGAATGCGTCCAAATGTCCTAGGGTGAACTCACTAGTTGGCATGTATTGAATTGATCACCACAGCTGCATAACAACCATTAGTTGGCATTTGTTACTACAGGGTCATTAAGACGAAGGTCGAGCCGGCATACGAACCTCCGCTGTCTTGCCGAGGAATAATCTGACTGGAGAACACAGACTTTAACAAAACGATCGAATTTCCTAGTAGATGGGTCACCTTACGAAAGTATTATTTTCCACACCGAAGGGCCTTTTGGCATTGCCCGTCATAGTAATAGCTGGCGCCGCGGTTCCGAGGACAGAGGAAGCTGCCTATCATGATGTTAATATAATCTTCAGTATATCAACAGCCATGTGGACCTTTGACTCTCGGCATGCAGTATGAGATGGTATACTAAACGAACCCTTTGATGTTGATGCGCACTTGCTCTTCTGTCAACAACCACAGAGGCACTCATCTGAAACCCCATCAATAGTGAATTCATCCCCATTGATTCCGTAGCCGCTGTGGCTCTCGTCATGAGCAGTAGCAGTACAGATAGTCCAATCAATGTGAGCGAGGATGGTGTTCGAGGTAGCGATGTGATGCTCTGCTGGGATGATGAAAGAAGTAATGTCATTTTCCGATCAATCAGTTCCCTGTCCGATTCAAGACTGAACGTTATGCAAAATTTCGTTTTCATACAATGTGTTGTTGCTCTTGGCCTGCATTCTCGTAAAAGACGTGATATTTTACCTTTCAATCGGTAGTCAGGTTTGACTCTCACTGCGCTTTATTATCGTATGGCATCGTGGAATTGCTACGCAGGACATCGAAGGAATGAGGTTGCAGATACAGATAAATTAAACGAAATCAGAATATTCCTTTTTTTTTTTTGAAAGTATCGCAGTGTCCCTCAAGCCTCCCTGGGCCCGAGGAAGGATTTAAAGATGAACAGCTGAGACCGTCCTGGGGCTCATCATGAACTACTGCCGCAGGAAATTGCGCCATGTTAGGTGTGACCAAGGTATATCACTGAGGTCACTAACAGTCACTGTCACAGAAAGCTCGTGTCTGACAGGATGGTTGGTTGCATCTTAAGCGCGACGAGTTTCACATTGGTCTGATGTTGCCCAATTGATGCCCGTGTTGATGCTGATTGGCCCACTACACAGGCCGCGTCAGGGCTGCAGGCTACATTCCGAGTCTTTCTACACTACGTACTAGTCAAATAACGCTTTGATCTTCGATAACCCAAAGAAGAACTATAATAATTGCATGATTAAGGTATATGATACAAAAGCAGGTTGCGGACGCAGTAGCGGAAGACTTCTTGCGACCATCATCTGAAATCCTGTAGATACAAGCAGATGCGTTGATACATAATACAAAAGGCTCGAACGATAAGAGGCTTGAATGCCATTTCGCTCTTTGTCAAGGATACCAAACGACAGGAACCTTTCGTGGCAGAAGACAGAAGATCTGTAGATTTTGAGAAACAATGGAAAAGGGATAATCAACTTCAAGAATAGGGTATTCGATAAATCGGCCGAAATACCACCGATCGAGATAGTCGTCGGGGTAATAGTCTGGCGAGAGTCGCAGTCGTAAGGAGCGTCGTGTGAATGTAACAAAAATCAAAATCAATGGCAGTACGAGTGCCGGCGCTGTGGAAAACAGTCTATAAGTTTCCAGAAATATTTGAATGAATGAACGAATGAGATAGGTGAGCCGTCAAATGTGTCTCCGAAACGCCCCAGAGGATCATAAAGAAAACAACCAAACGCGATGAAAAGAAAGCCAGATATACTGTATACAGCATAACCTGGCTATCACGAACAGAAGGCCGTTCCATGACTTGATCTAATATCAAGAGGCTCTAACCCATTTGGGTTGAAGAGCACTCTGATATAACAGCCAGGTCCTACTGTATGATATTTTGGTGTCAAGCCTGCTAAAAGTTGGATGCAGCGTTCACAGGGCCAGGGTTGTGATATTGATCGAGAGTAGAGCGAAATGGAGTACCACCAGAAGATGGGCTGGGAGCCTTTTCACGGAGGTTGGAACCAACAGCAGTACCGGCGCTCATCAGGTCGTCTTCGTCGTTGTCATTGTTGTGCCTGTTGCGCCCCCAGACTCTCCAGGCAACGAAAGCAACACCTGCGAGAAGAATAGCACCACCAACACCAACAACGACACCGATGATGGTGTTTTTGGCACTCTTGCTCAACCCACTGCTAGAGCCGGAAGAACCGGAGCTGAGAGAAGGCGACGAGGTACCAGTGGAAGAGGTCGAAGATGCAGCTGATGTGGAAGTTTGTGTTGTGAGAACACCGCTGATGGTCGTAGTTTTGTAGACAATTACATCAGTCTGACTAGAAGAGGCTTCTGTGGTGGTCGAGGATGGAGGCTCAGATGTCGTGGTGGATTTGGCCGCTGCAGGATCTGTTGTTGTCGATGGTGGCTCTGATGTGGAGGTTGACGAAGATGTCTTGCTCGAGGATGTAGTGGATGTTGTGGAGGAAGAAGTAGAAGAAGAAGATGATGATGATGAGGTAGTGGGCTCGGGCTGGGGCTCGGCGGAAGTAGTAGGGGCCGCGGATGTTGTTTCAGCAGCTGTAGTCGGGGTAGCGGAGTCTGCAGCAGAAGTGGTTGGATCGCTGGTAGTCGAAGCAGCCGTGGTAGCAACAGTTGGCGAAAGGATGTCGCCTAGAGATGTCAAGCCATCTCTCTTCTCGGGTTCTGCTGCACCGGCGACGGTCGCAGCTAGTACGTAGACACCAGCCAAGAACAATGAGGAACGCATTTTGGGTATTTTAAGTAACACACCGATTCTCTATTCTTCAACCAATCTATCGATGTCGATGAACGAACAGCAGGGCGGGCGAATCTAATCGTTCAGTGACTTGCCAGACGATGATGCTGATTCGAGAGATTGAAGTAAATCGGCTCGAGGGGTTCGGCGGAAGCGAACGGCTTGACAACAACAGTCAAGAGCAGCGAATGGGTGAATCAGCGTTGGTAAACGAGAGGAAGAAAAGTAGAACGAAAAGCGAATGGCCACTGAGGCGGGAATAGACACGGTTAAGTCGAGTTGGCGTGAATGTAATTTAGTGAGCGAGAGTGTCCGTCCGTGAATGATCAAAATGGAAGGGGATAGATAAACAGACAGAAAGAGTCAGTCAGCTGGGAGAGAAAGAACCAAGGGAGAAGCCTGCACTGCCAAGACCAAAATGGAAGGACACAGCCAATCAGCAAGCGAGCTAGTGCCAATCAGGAGAAGGGGACACGACAGCCGGCACTAGCGACTTCTCAGCCAATGATAACTCTGGAAAGCACCCCATTTTACCCGTACGGTACAACCATACAACGTCCCGTCTGTATTTTACGTCCAGCACAGCCTCGACACATCCAGCATGTCCGTCACTCGGATGCTACATCAGAACGCTGTTGATGCGACACTACGTACTCGACCTCGACTTTGTTTAAGAGAGTGACAATTGGTGAAATCATTCATATTGCTCCTTCCACTAACTGACGAAAATAGCAATATTCCATTCGATCTCTCAGGACTTCAGCTTCTTCATCTGGTCAGTGAGTACGGTACGGGCATACGGACAATCTGTACAGACAGATTACACTATGCACGCACTCCAATGAGAAACTTATGACTTATACATACTAGTGCTGGTGTAATTACGTAAATTCGACCACTTTACATGAAATTGTAAATACAGGCAATTTTCGACTTTTCAAATTACATGTAAATTCTTTTAGCGTATATGCCAGGGATTAGTCAGCAACCAGCGGTCAGCTATTTATAGCCAATCAAAGCCCATGAATCCTTCTTTTTGCCGCTTTTCTCGGAAATCTCTCATCTCCCAGAAAACATCACCTTGGTCACTTGAAAATATATATATCTAAACGTATAATTTGACACTGTAAAGCTAATATTGCTCCTACATCCACCAA
>JACVQZ010000064.1:0-210555 GCA_019828575.1 Talaromyces thailandensis
TAAATTATATTATTATAAATTATATTATTAGCTACTACTAGATTTATAAACTTAATAACTAATAATTTTAAATAATTTTATAGCTTTATAAATTATTTTATATATATAATTTTAATCTTAAAATCTTTAGCCTATTATAAATTACTAATAATTAATTCTATCTTAAAAATCTTATCTAATTCTACTCTTACTAGTATTCTATTAATAATAATTCTTTATATTAGAATCTATATATAAGCTAATTTTTTAAAAATATATATTTATATCTTATTATATTAATAAAGAATCTTTATTCTAATTATAAATCTTATTTAAAGATTTAAATTACTAGATAAAAATAATTATATAATAATAAAAATATATATAATAAAAAAAATATTTAGAATATTTTTTACTATTTAAATCTATTTTTATTTAATATATTTTATAATTTTAGCTAGCTAAAGTTTCTAAATCTATTTATAATCTAAATTATTATAAATCTTAATTATAATTTTATAATCTATATTTAACTTAATATAGCTAACTCTAAAAATAAATAAAACTATATCTTAAAATTAAAAAAAAACTATATTATAAATAATTATTTATTATATTTAAGCTTAATAAGTTTTTTATATTATAATAAAATTACTAATTAATATTTTTATAATTATACTAGTTATTATTTACTTAATTATTATATAGATTATATTTATATCCTATTAGATCTACTAAAGTAGATTTTTAATTTTTATAAATCTATCTATATACTTATTTTATAAATTTATAAAACTTTTAATTTACTATATAAATATTTTAAAGAAGAATTTATTAAAATAATTAATTAATTAATTATATATAATTTATAATATAAGATCTATTACTTCTATTAATTACTTTATTTTTATAATATAATTTTTAAATAGCTCCTAAATCTATTTTTTTATATAATATAGTTATTATTAAATATCTTATTATTATTATTATTATAATATAGTTATATTATAAATATTTTATAAAATAAGATTTTTACTTATTAAAAAGATTATAATAGTATTCTTTACTATTACTAGCAATTCACCTAATAAAACTAGAATTAATTAATAGCTCTAGTTTTAAGGAATAAACTACTAAATTTACAGCCATTTCTAGCCAGATCTAGGCGCGCAATTTCAAAAATTCGATTCACGCGGAGGGAGATGTTTTTAATCCTAGCTGGTCCAGATCACCTTATATCACATACAAATTCAAATTATTCAATGTCCTATATCTCAACAATTAATATATAAACTATATCTATAAGTTAGATATATTATATAAGAACTTATAAATAATCTATATATAATATTATTTTTTTTAAAAATTATTATAAATCACTCGGTATTGAAAAATAGTTTAAAATACAGTGTAATTTTTAGGGTTAGAATAGATATCAATAACTATCTATTAGAATTAATCCTATTTTTAAATACTTTTAGAACTAGTCTTTTTAAACTAATATCTAAAATATTAAGCAAAAATATAGTTTTGTTGTAGGAATATTGATCTGTTGTAAATAGCTATTTTATATGCGATTACAGGTGATCCGCTTACTCGTGTGATCCGGTTACCCGTGAAATACGTTACGAAATCGTACTTCATCACCCCACAGGAAATATCAACTTCGACATGGTAACGATAACTTACATGTGTAGAGCTTCCGTGGCCTAATTTACAGCTTCCAGTTTGTGCAACTCTTTCGCGTTTGAGTCTTCCTTTCAAAAGAAACATTGCCTTATTCATGCCAAAAACCTATCTTCTCTTCTATGTTGAGCTCTGTTCCGCTGTAAACGAAGATTTATTTCTTTCCCAAAATACGACATTCCGAGCCACCGAGTTCTCGACAAGTGCTTGAACAGTAGCGCAGACAGAAAACACTCGCAGATGAGTCACTTCAGGTGTCCGCAATGTTCAATTCTTGCACTGCATTCAGCAACGTAAGTCCTTGCTTAATTCTCGAATAGTACAGGCTTTGTAGCGAAGGAAGGCCGTCTTCACTGTCAATTGCCACAAGGAGTGGCACAAGGAATGTTAAGTGAGACCTATGTGTTGAGACTGTCAAAGACCTAAATCTGTTAACTTTCAGATATAAGAGCACTTACGATGAAGTCAATATCCTGCCCGAACGAAGCTGGCGTTATGGTATAGCCGCCGCAGCAGCGCACACTCCTAATCCTTTCCTCCATAGGGCCGACTCTGTTTCTCCTGAGATTGAGACTTCAATTGATCTCATGTGCATTGGTATCACTTTGAGGCCATACACCGACATCGTAGGATGCAATGAGTGCAAAGCTCATACCTGGGAGTCGCAAGCTAAAATCAGGTGCCATGTAGTCCTTGGTGATCTTGAAAACCTTTAACATTTCTTGGACTTCCTCGGGAGAATTGTGCCCGCAAATACGGAACGTTGCATCGAATTTCCTCGTCACTGTAAATGTGCAATCAGGACATCATCTCTTAGAAAATAATTTTGCATGTTAGCGTACCTTTGCTTTTTTGGTTCATATATTTAGCGCCTTGAGGATAGTGTCGCAATTGTTCACTCAAAGAAGCGAAGAGTATAGACGTAGACGTAAAACAGCGCTGGTCCGCAACAGCCATCCTGGGTATCGAAATTTCTGTAGGTGCCACGTCCCATGGCAAACAATTGCTTCGAAATATGTGTACAAGACGCAACGGAGTTCATCACTGTGATACCAGACGGTAATCTCCAGACCACCATCGACATCCTTCAGAGTTTGCGGTTCGTAGGGGATCCTCAAGCCGTTTGTATTTGCAACGAAGGCAGAAACCGGTTAAAAGAAAAACCCTCAACGCACCAATGATTCCCATCCCCATTTCTATACAGCCATTGCTTCAATCGGCAATCACTGAGTTGTAGAAATGCCTGGTTGTATGGATGGTTGATTCAACCGATCTGCGAGCGGCGATTTCAGTGATTTTCATATTTCACTAGAACCAGTATCACACTGAGATTCGCCTGAAAGTGAGCGTGATTCGGATCCCACCGCATTCCTGATGTCCCAGCCAGGTGTGAGAGTGATTGAAGATAATAAATTTGTTTGGTATCGCCTCATATGAAGAACTGTTCCTATTAGCACATGCAACAATGATGTCGGACATCTGAAATATAGACGTTGAACATAAATTCCACCCACTGTCTTAACGCATGGCCTTCCCCCATTCGCCGGACAATAGTCGCAAAGAGTGAAGCGGAGAGGCCTGAAGCAAATCATCCAAGAAGTAAGTAGCTGGACCAAACAGATTCTAACATCGACGACAGCGCAACCACGCAGATTTGAAATAATCTTCGATCAAAGCTTGACATTCGCCGTCTCCTATGTGCATCTTGTTCAATGTCTCCAACCAATCTGGAGTCCGCTCAGACGGTGGTTTCAACAACTCCCTTAAGGCATGTGAACAACAACACCAGTTGACGGGTTTCCGGTACGTACCGGTGATTTTTGCCGCTCAGGAGACATCTATACTCAAACATTGCCGGGAAGGGCTCCATACAGTCGACTCCTGGGAGAGGTCCCACGTCGCTTTTGCGTATGGCATCCTTGTCCACCGTCGTGTCGCTTGATATGGGAGATCTGTGTACCTCGAGTGACCACAGTCGTTCGTCAGAAATGACACCAATTTGGAAGGAACGGAGTTTCTTGAGTTGGTTGTCATTGAAGCGATCAATTTCCCGTTTTCACGTATGGAAAGCATCAAGGATATCCCATGGGCCAAACGTCTGGATTGTCAAGCCAAAAGGGGGGCTTGATCCAGGCATGCTGCAGGAAACTGTGCACGAGCTTCAGCGTCACATGTACCGTCGCGCCTCATGCTCGTCCTCATCGACCTCATTAGGGTCAACTTGAAAATCACACCCGGTAGATGGTAACGATCAGAAGGCTCCAAGGCTGCCCGTTGTTCATGTTTTCAAAGCAAGACAGGTCATATTGATACCATTCATCCTTGTCATAATCCTTGGGCTCCTGTTTATTTTGTGTATATGTCATCGCGAAACCACTAGAAGTACTCTCTTGTGATCTTCGTGGCCCGGAAAGTCTTGTGGATGTCGAGTTCAGCGTCATTCTGAGCCTCTGGGTGTGTTTGTTGCTCAAGACACTTCCACTTGATTTTGACTGTTGTGAAGTTGATCAACCTCAGATTCCAAATCAACATAGCCTTACGTTTCGTTAGTCAAGGTCAAGCCACATCACAACAACATCAAGGGAAAACGCACCGAAACACAGGGACACATTTTGGGTGGCATGTTACCAGAAGCAGTCAATACTTTGCAGCCTGCTTCGCACCATTGAAGTTTGTGCTTTCGTCAACTTGCGCCTCTTGTTTTTGAGGCATGGTACAGCCCATATATCGGTTAGCCGTGCGTTGGTTGTAGAATTGCGAAGCATGCCTTTTTCCGCCGCTAGTGACGGCGCCGAAGAGCCGGAAGAGGCAGAAGAGGCGGAACAAATTCTTCATCCTTGGAGGTCTTCTTGCTTTCAGATTCGTGCTCATGTTTAGAGAATACCTCAGTAATTCCCAAGGTCCTCCTCCATCCGTCTGGGCTTCAAGGATGTCCTTCTGAGAGTAATATGTTTGTTGTATAGTAACATGACTGGAAATGTGGTGGTCACTTTTGTGCTTTGAGACCAATTTCAATTTCTCTCACCCCACAAGAGATAGCGCTCTGTTCTGTGGTTGTCCGGCTCATTTCACCATGTTCTTGCATGACTTTAAATGTTGCTGAACTCTCTATGGAAGCGAACGTTGCACTTTTCTGGGGCTGTAGTCGGCGCAAATCAATGGATGGACCTGTCATGCATTCATATTAGCATAGGACATCCCAAACCCATCGATTGAACATACAAGGTTGAAAGGAAGCTGATTGCATTGATTGCAGAATATTGGCTTGGAAACGTTATGTCATGGGTTGATCCCATATATATGCAGATGTCTAGCATTTCAGCCGAAACAGGATCTCGTCCGGCAGCAGTATCCCACATGTTGACCATCAAGCATTGCCCAGGGATAAGGAAATCTCCAGATGTCAGGATCCACCGGTCGTGGGATCCTGTGCGCATGCCACAACAGATTATAACTGGCGATGAATGTAGCTCGTCGAGATAGGATGGAGAGTGGCGAAGGCTCCCAACGGAAGGAATATATATAACAGATGAGGATAAGAAGATATACACAAGCCTGTCATCTTCTGCTTCTGCGGAGAAAAAAATAAACAAGGAGGATGAAGACAAATTTTATCAAGGGGAAAGAAGGCCCCTATTTATGCTTGCTCCAGAAAGGTGGGCAGATGACAAAATTTTGTAGAAGGAATTCGCAAACTTTCTTTCGGTCATCAGGGCGTCTACCGCCGATAGAAAGATTAGGCAATATCAAAGAGAAGATTAAAGGAATGACGCCCTGACAAACGTTGGCAGATAAAGACTGAAAGAGAATAATGATGTTGTATCTCGGCGGTAGTCAAATAAGGTATGTCGGTGTTGTCCATCAATGAATCTTTCAGGATTGCCCGGAAACTATGGTGAAAGGCATTGTCTGGAGCTATCTATACTACACAAGTAACAATTGATTGCTATCACTGGTAATGTGTTCATTGCGTTTTTTTGTCTTTCTATGATACCTACCAATAGCTAGATAGCTGACTATGATACATTGTCGTGGCGACAATTGAGATGATGCAATACATGGCGTTTGGTTAACTATATCCACAGAATATGATACTATACTGACCGATTTGCAACTGTTTTTTCGCTACTCGAGGACTCCACTCAAGCATTGCCCTGCACTCTGAAGATAGGCTCCAGTGTTGTAGTATTCATCAAGTATTCAACAACACCAGGATATCCGGTGCGACGCGCTTCGTCCAAAGCCGCTTTGTACTGTGAAATAGGTTAATGAATGGTCTCGTCGGACAATGAAGTTTTGCGGAGCCTACCTTGAATCCAAAGTTCAAAAGAAGTGCTGCGGCGAGACCAATGCAGACCACAAGAGGGCCAAACATGTTGTCGAGATCCTTGCCACTGCGCTGACGAATCAATCGTGCTCGCTTCTCGTGCATATACCAGCCCCAGACGGATGCGAAGACCGCAAAGAATGTGTAGATAATGGCCAAAGTTTGTGCAACAATGTTGTCCATGCCCGCGGCGTTGTATAGAGCTAGCGATAGCGAGGCGAGTAGGATGCTGACGTGTTGCCACTTGATGAACGTTCGCTGGTTGGCCAGCCACACCTTGGACTCGACACGCACTGGGCCTGTATCTTTGATCCAGACTTCAGGAGCTGAAACGCCCGCAGGAAGTCTGGCAGTTCCCCGATGGGCCTGCGCATATCGAGACGTGGAGAAAGATGGAAATAGCGTTCCAAGGTAAGAGGAGCTCGTTGCCCCTTCTTGGCTCTCTGCAGGCTGAGTGGGTGTCGCTTCTGCTGCTGGAGATTCTGTTGCACGGGGTATATCTCTAGCGGTGAGTGGCTTCGAAGTGCGTTCCACAACCGGCGATGTGCCGCTCATCATTGCCGATCTTCCGGGAGAGGACCCTCTACCTGCGCCCATACGCGATATTGGTGATCCCATCATCGTGTCTCGCGGGCTAGCTTTTGTTCCTAAAAAGCTGCCAACAACAAAGTCTTCCTCGGCGCGTTGTGCCTCTCGCTCCTGTTCCTGTTGGAAGGCTGTTTCAGGGTCTTGACGAATGTCATTTTCGAGCTCGCCAAGCCAAAATGGTAGAGAGTTGATTTGATCTTCAAACAGCTGTGCCACTCCATGAACGAATTTTGAGAATCGCGGAGCTTCTTTCACGAGATGTGAGACCATCAAGTCATGCAACCATTCTACATGACGAGCACCATGACGCAGCTTGATTTCTAGCAAAGCATGAGGAAAGCGTACAATCTCGCCTTTGTTGATCGAGCTGAATGGATACTGCATTGCCAGATCATCGATGTCCCTACGGTGCCAGTCTTCGGGATCACGGCATGGTCGTTGGGGATCTAGAGCGTCCTCTCGGATGAGTGCTAGGTTGGTATCGAGGGAAATTCTGATGCGATCGTCTCCGGGAATCTGGAATGCGGTTCTGGTATAGTTTGCGCGAACCATGGGCTGCAATTCGTTTTCCTTGATGAAAGACTGAAGTTCTTCCACCTCTTCTTTCAAAGCTTTTGCTTCTTGGGACTCGCCTTGGGCTCTATCTTCAAGACGATGTACCTTTTTCTCAAATTTGTATTCACCTTTGAGGAATTCCTGGACGTGCTTTTCCTTGAGTTGCAGTCGTACTTCGCGGCTGCGGTCTTCCCCCACAATTTTCTTCTCCAGATAGATTGCCGGAGCCTCGTTCAAATCTCCAGACCAACGGAGTCTTAAGGATCCGGCCTCTGGAGCGCGGGTGACCTTCTGGTTATAGAGGTCAAAAGATGCGTTATCAAAGTACAACGATGTGATCGTTGGGTCTTTTTGCGAGACGTCAAGCTCTTTGGAAGTTGTGGGATTGTACAGTAAGACAGGTAGTCGCCGCAGAATGTGGGTCTTGACCTCCACAACATTGTCTGTATGCACCCAGAACTTATACGACACGTAGGCATCGTGGCCTAGACGGCTGTCGCCGTTCGTTTCCTGGTTCTCTGGAATTTCGAGACCAAGAATCTGGCGTGTAAAGGTGTACATTGCAGACAATCTGTGCAAAAGAGGAGAATAATCCTCTGAGTTGAAAGACAATTGAGACAGTCGGACCTGAAGAAGTGGTCGAATGCGATAGCGTGCACCACGTTTACGGTCATGTTTCTTTGCCGCCTTGAGGAAGCCGGAGAAGTTGATCCGGCTGTACTTCTCCAACTCGCTTACCTCCTTGGTGATTTGGTCGAGTTCCCCCACCATCTCATTCGCGATTTCTTTCCGCTTCTCCTCGCTGGGCTCATCTTTATCACCGGTGGACTTTCTAGCGAGAGGCATAAGCTTCGCCTCACAGGCATTGGTGCGGTCTCGCAGTTGCTGCGACATTTCCGACTGAAAGGCATGGACCTTGTCCAGTTGGACATTGATCAGTTCCTGCACAAACGATTCCTCGTCGTTTTCGGTCCATGGCTGTGGTTCCGAGTCGCTGTCGTCTCCGTCAAGCTCGCGTTCGCGTAAGAGGCCCTTGAGCTTGGCGTAGTCGATGTACTTTCCCTCCCATGGCGGGTATATCGCAGCTTTGAGCGTCTTCCCGAAACGCATGGTGAAATCTAGACCGGAGATCAAGCCCTTTAAGCTTATTTCAGACTAGTTCTCATCAATTGTTGCCGAGAAGAGTCGGAAACAGTCCAGTGGTTGGAGTATCTGAATTGATTCCGGGACAGATTGTAGAGAATTATGGAGAGAGAAAGCTCTTCAAGACGAGATTAAGAGAGAGAAGGGAAGAGCTCCGCTTTCGTCATCTTCCATTGGCGGGGCGGCACGTGCCTTCGATACAGCAAATTTATGGCTGGGACGTTTCCGAGCTCGTGATTGGCTGCTGACAGATTGAAACAAACAGTGCAAACATGAGATAAGTCAGCTTCCATGATCAGCTCTCGCGCCTGTCTTCAACCTGTTTAATCTCATTGTACAACATTTTATCAAGAACATATTACTATAGAAGTTGCAGCTGTTGTTTGTATCTTTGATGATCCGCTCTCAGTTTGTTCTTTTCTCCGATTCTCCGAGCTGACAGCGTTCGCCGAGGTTACGCAACTATACGGGGACGATCCCCAAATATCAAAAGCAATGGCATCCACTACAGCTGCGACAGAGTCCGCCAATTTAAACAAGTCCTTTCACAATGCGCTTCTCAACGTTCACGACAATCCCTGCCCACACGTACCAAATCCACCTAACTGCAAGAAACGTGCGTCGGTAGCCGTAATCCTTCGAGTCCGCCCCCAATATAACCATCTGCCACAATCCCCAGTCACGGTGGCCGATAAGACAGCTTCAGCATCTCAACAATTGAGTGACTTCTTTGCACAAGATTGGGTGCAGCACGGCGATCCAGAACTACTATTCATCAAACGAGCATCGAGAGTTGGCGATCGATGGACTGGACATGTGGCGCTACCAGGCGGAAAACGAGACCCCGAAGATGAAGACGACAAAGCGGCCGCGGTAAGAGAAGCGCAGGAAGAGGTTGGTCTTGATTTGACGACGGAGGACTTGATATATATTGGCAAATTGCCCGAGCGTGTGGTGACTACCTCGTTTGGCAGTGTTCCGTAAGCGCACGCAACCTCTACTCGGACCGTCGCAGCGAGCTAACGTTTGATCTATAGATTGATGGTTCTGTGCCCATTTGTATTCCTGTTGACATCCAACAACGCACCCGCCCTCACCCTTCAACCTACAGAGGTAGCTTCGACGCATTGGGTTTCACTCAGAGCTTTATTATCACCGTCTCTTCGATCCGTCGAATACGTGAACGTCTCAGCGCGATATGCTAAACAAAATGGGTTGATAAGATGGGGTTCATCTCGCTGGATGACCGGGATGATGGAGTTTTCAGCTCTCAGACTTCTACCCACCGAGAGTTTATATTCCAGTACCACTCCTGGCTTTCTTCCGGATGAGACACATCAGAAAAAGCTGTCTATATTACAGAGATTGAACCCTTGGGCTACGCGACAAGCGCCGTACGGCGAAAAGAATCGTGAACTACTACTATGGGGTCTTACTCTGGGTATCTTGGCGGATTTCCTGGATTTGCTGCCTCCGCATAACGCTATTGACCTTTGGAAGCATCCTACATTTACTGCTCCTGATCTAAGGCTTATAGTGTCGCTTCTCACCTATTCCATCCGCAAGAGGAACGCGACGAAGGTCAAAGCTGCTCGACGGCCTAGTCAAACGGCCGCCGATGATTCAACAATGGCACTATCTATTGAAGAAGAGGACGAGCAGAGTCTCAATGCTGAACCCAAAGATGGAACGACGGTATCTGGTCATGAGCATGCGACTGCCATTTTATTGCAGGGTTATTATGACCGTCTCCGGCTGTCGTTGGGTGTATTCGCGGTATGGAGACTGGGTCTAGCATCGGTTGGATCTTATTATCTATGGAAAACTCTACGACGGCCATAATGGCAGCTATTTTATGTACAGCCAATGAAATTTTGAACATAAGTTTGGATAGACAAAGTGATAATAGAAGAGTCGGCTCTATCTAGATCCAATGCAGCTGTCGGACTGTAGAGGCGCTGATTGGCTGAAACAGTTCGAGCCACCCCACACTCTCTTACTTTGGATAAACAATCAGATCGCAACATCAACCAACACCAGCAACATTCGATCAATTCACCACACGTCGCGCTGCTCGGTACTCCTTCCGCAATATCATCAGTACATGCGATCACACGGAATTTCAACTATCCAATACTGGCAACTGAAACGGGAGAAAATGGTCGCGACTCAAAAGCTATACCCTCGCGGCACCGTGAAGCGCATCGTTAAGGCCCACGCCGGTCGCAACATTAGCAAAAACGCAGACGTTCTGGTGCGTTCTTTCTCACTTTCATCGCGATTTCAAGATCTATAAACCGCTCAGAGCTAACTGTGTCGCAGCTGTTTCTAGATTACATGCTATTCATGCAAGAGTACATCCCCTTCATACGATGATACAAACCTTTCTCGTTGTACACTCCTCCTAACGTATCCCAAAAATCAACAGTCTCATGCGCGAAGCCTCGATCCGATCACGCAAAGCAGGCGAAAAGGGTATTTCAGCGAGAGACATACGCAGAGTTACAGAGGTTAATATACTCGACCCGATTCTTCCGTTGCTCCAGGGCCGATCTCAACAGGACTGACTGACTCGGCGATTATTGAACAGGCAACTCTTCGCAAGATGAAAGGATAGGGTTCTCGTCCTTTGTCGATTCGTTTGTTTGAATGTTACCTTAGCGGGTCGGGCGTTTTGCGGGCGTATATATCCATATGGGATGGTTTGGCGTTGGTACTTGAGCGTCTATATGCGTGTTTTTGTCGTATTGAGAAAGACTTCTATGTGCGAAGTAATTGTGCGATCGAGATGGGTTTATGGTCCACTGCGCATATGCAGCATGTTTTTCTGTAGGTGTGGTATACACGTTTGCAAAAATGCGACCGTCAATGAGCAAAGAGCTAGAGTAATTATGAATTGTAGACAGTAGTAGTGTAATTCATGAGGCTGAAGTAGTTACTAGTGTTGGAAGGTAACCCGCCGAGTACGGAGAGGCAGACGGGGCAAGCACCAACCGCTTCCATTGACTTCTTCTGCTGTCACGCCCCATTGTCGACTTCGCAACTTGCTTTCTTACTTTTCTGACCTCTTCATCAACCCATTCTTCTTTTCATACTCTCACTACTCTCACCCCTCAACCAACCCTCTTCCACCACGCGCTCAATCCACCGTCTGCCGTGTCCTACAACTAGTTAGTCAACGTCACAGGCTGCACACGACACCTCCACACTTGACACCGTCACTATGTCTGCCGCTATCAACAACAACCTCCCTACACAGACCGAGACCAAGTCCTCGAAGAAGAAGCGTGCTAAGAACGAGATTTCTGTCAATGTCTCTGTTTCTGAAGCCACGCCTTCGAACCCCGACATTGACGCCAAAGCGGAGTCTATCGTCAATGGCGTCAATGGCCTTGAGGATGAGACTGGTATAATCAAGGAGCTTCAACGGTATGCGTTCTGACGGTACGTGTATTTGAAAGAGCGCGGTTACTGATTACTTTTGTTGTAGCAACCTGCGCAATGCAAACAAGAAACTCGTAAGTGACTCATCCAGTATATCCAACGATTGAAGCTGAGTTGTTCGTCTGTAGAACGCCACAGCCAAAGTCGACAGCATCATCGCAGAGCACCCCGGCAAATCCCTCGACCAGCTCATCGCCGAAAAGAAGATCAACGCCGATCAGAAAGCCCAAGCCTTGAAGAAGCCCGCGCTCCAAGCACAGGTCGCACAGATTGAGGAACAAATCGCTCAGTACAAGCAGTTTGCCGCACACTACGAGGAGCGCCTTGTCAGCCAGAAGACTTCTTTGGAAGCCGCACATAAACAGGAACTTGACGCTGTTCGCGAAAAGGCTGTGGCAGAGGCCAAGGAGGCTCAAGAGACCACTGTTCGTGCACAGTTGTTGACATTGAGCCAGTTCTTGCGCTCTGCTGCTTCTTTCAGACGCGCGGGTGATGCAGAGTCGCCTGAAAGCCAGGCTTTCGAGGGCGTCTTGTTACAGGTCTATGGTGGTAACCAGGATGCTGTTGAGTCTATGCTCAAGTTGATCAACGGCGCGGATGACAAGGTTACTGGAGTCGACGGCCAAGTTTTGGATGTGTCATGTATGTCAGAAATATTTACTTGTACTTTCAAATCACCGCTAATGAGATGACAGACGCCAAAGTCAAAGGACTTTCCGAGGAGCAGGCTGCTCCAGCTCCCGAAGCAACCGTTGAAGAGACACCCGCTGCCGAATCCGCCGTTACCGACCCAACGATCGCGAATGCCGGTCTTACTGAGCTTCAGGATACAACCGTGTCTGCCGCCGTGGAGGCCAACCAGGCAACCCAAGCCACTGAACCTGTTGTCGCTCCAACTCAGACTTCGGCAGGTGATGGAGCCAATCTGTTAGCAGAATCTAGCTGGGAGCCCCGGGCATCGGGTACTCTGACCACCGACGGATGGGTTGAGGTCGCCCATCCGGCTGAGGGCGAGGCTGAGTCCCCGTCGACTGCAGCCGCAGCTCAGGGGTCTAGCAGCTGGGCAGAGGACGTTCCTACCGGTGCTGCCCCGGCTGAAGGTGATGGATTTGAGCAGGTGGTTCACCACCAGCGACAGGGTAGTGTGCGGGGACGTGGAGGTCGCGGCCGTGGCCGTGGCGATGGATCCCGTGGCCGCGGTGGGCGAGGCGAGTTCCGTGGTCGAGGCCGTGGTGGCCGCGGTGGTGAGCGTGGCGGTGAGCGTGGTGAGTTCAAGGGACGCGGTCGTGGAGGACCTGGTGGCCAGCAGGGTAGTCGCCGAGAAGCTGTTGCAACCAACTAATGCATTGGCTGAACGAGCCACTTCAATGATGCATATTGCATATTTCACGATCTTCACTCTTGGGCCTTAATGACGATTCCCTCTACGGCGCATATTCACCACATCAGGTCGTCCAAGCCAGACACTATCTTTCACAGCTTGCATCATCTCTCTTCTTGTATGTCTTTATAACTTTCCTGGGATGGCTCGGCGTTGGTACGGTTGATCGAATGGAACATGTCGGCGGCGTGGATGGAACGGGAATGGTTATGAGAGAAGAGAAAGTTCCTGGTCCTACCTGTTATTGCAACTCGGCACAGAGAAAGAAAAAGTTACTAATGCTTATCATGTCATTCAGCGCTGCATTATTTCTCCCATGTTTCTGTCATTTTCGAATGATTCCCAGTTGCTTGCATTTGTTTGTCTTTTCTATGCTTTCTAAAAATTGGTCATGGCATATTGTCTGTCAATTGACCGGAATATGTATTACTGCTACAGCATGTTTATTTCGAAGGGGACACTTGTCTCTTATGGTTACGAGGGTGGTCGGGTTGGACAGGACATAGGATAGTTGGGCTCAGAGTGCTAGATATGGTTGCTGTGAAGAGTCGAGACTCAGAAAGCCAGAAGAATGAATGATTGATCGTGATATTCTCGTAGTTACTCATCGTATTAATATTATTAAATATTATTATCGTGCCTGTAAGCGGAAAGTAAACAATGACGTCGCTCCACCGATCGATTTGCACCGCCTCCTCCGCTAGTTCCTTCCACGTCCTTCCTACAACAGCTTAACTCGTCCTGCGAATCATCAAAGCGCGAGCTTAACCAGAGCTAACGCATCCCACTGCTATCGACACTATCGAATACGCTAGGTAATACGCACCTGCAGAACCAGGCACAATACGGGGTAAACGACCGATCAGGGACCTGTCTCAGGCTGAGATAGCTATGGCCCCTGCGGAGTACCCATGAAACAGCCAGCTGTCACGATATAAAGTCTCGCGGTGTGCCTGAATTGCGAATTGAGATATAATCAACATCTTTGAGAGATCGGTTTGCTATATCGTCGTTATCGAGAAGGAATACAGCGAACCCATGATGGCATCATCACAACCTTCCCCGCCGACGTCGCCGCGGGACCAAACACAGCGCAAAAAAGTGCTGCGCGTGATATTCATATCTCTACTCCTTGACCTGGTACAACCCCCCTTCCCTCTTCACCTACCGTATGAATCCCCAGCTAATCCTTGCATAGATATCATTCACATTCATCCTCCCCCTCTTCCCTTCGCTGCTCAACTTCTACCTCCACAAGGACCCTTCCCCTTCCTCGCTTTTGAACCGCATATTCCACTACCTGAACGCCTATAAAAACTCATTCTCCAAACCCATCGATTCGCGATACGATATTGTCCTACTCGGCGGCGCATTGGGTTCGCTATTCTCATTTTTGCAGGCCCTCGCCGCGCCCGTTATAGGCCGATTGTCAGATCGACATGGCCGTCGAACAGCGCTGCTATGGTCTATGATGGGCAATCTCGTTAGCGTCGCGTTATGGGTTGTCGCGACGGATTTCAAGACCTTTCTAGCGAGTCGCGTCGTAGGCGGATTGAGTGAGGGCAATGTGCAGATGGCGAATGCGATTGCGACGGATATCAGCGATGAGGCGCAGCGCGGCGCGACGATGGCAATGGTGGGTGCTTGTTTTTCGATTGCGTTTACGTTTGGCCCTGCGCTGGGTGCGGCGTTGGCGAATGTTACGGTTATCAAGGAGAATCCGTATGCGACGGCGGCGGGTGTGTCGTTGGGGTTGATTTTGGTGGAGACGGTGTATTTGTGGGCTTGTTTGCCGGAGACGCATCCCCGATTTACCCAGAAGTCTGATGAAAATGATGCTGTCAGCGCTGGCGAGAAGAGCCCATCTACCGAAACCACGGGAAAAAGGGAACAGAAGGAAAGAGTGTATACCAACAACCCAGCCCTCCTCAACCTCGTCCACCTCCTGTTCCTCCTCCCCTTTTCAGGCATGGAGTTCTCCCTGCCATTCCTGACTACCACTCTGCTCGCCGGAAGCGACAGCAACATGAACCCGTCCGCCGTCAACGGCCGCATCTTGGGTCTGGTAGGCCTGATCGCGTCTCTGCTTCAAGGGACAATGGTCCGCCGTCTCCCGCCTCTCCTGACCGTACGCATCGGCGTAGTCGCCTGCGCAATCGCATTCTTCTCGCTAGCCAACATCTCTTCATTACGAGGACTGCAAATATCAGCTTGCTTTTTGGCGGTCACCAGTGCCACAGTGGTCACTGGGCTAAACAGTCTGGGCAGTCTGGAAGCCGGACCGGGGGAGAGAGGGGTTGTGCTGGGGAAGCTGAGAAGTTGGGGCCAGTTTGGACGCGCGCTAGGACCGGTGTTGTTTTGTACTTTCTTTTGGTGGGTGGGGAGGCAGGTTGCGTATACGGTGGGTGGAGTTGTGATGCTTGGTGTTGTGGGTATTGTGCTGTTGTTCCTGAGGGAGCCTGTTCGGTCTTGAGCTGGGCTGTATATTGTATGTATATATGTATAGATGTCGTCTCGAAAAGAGTCAATTGCTTATGCAGGGTATAAAAATAAACTAAACAGAGAGGAGACAGCACAACATCGTATAACTATAATACACTTGCAACTCAAGAGTCGATCAATCACCTCATTCCATCATGATAACACAACCTCCCCTCCTCCTTCGCACCATAACCGCCGCGATAACGACCCCGCCGACCATCATCATCCTCATCCTCAAAATGCCGATGCCGCGAATGCGCCAACGCCGGCGCCGCAACTCCATCACCAAGACTCCCCCTCGCCTTCCCCAACAACCAATCCGTCAACGTCACAAACTTCGCCGTCCGATCCCATCCATCCGCCTGATCCGCATGCTCAATCGTATGCGACGCAATCCTTCCTTTTTCGTCGAATGCGAAAATAAACAGACCTTCAAAACGGCCTTCTTTACCCGGTAGGAAGATCGGTGCGTCGCCGCCGAGGAGGGTTGAGAGGCTTTTATTCACGCCGGATTGTGAGCGGGATATACTGTTGTTGCTGGATGTATTCGAGTTTATGTTCGACGAAGCGGTGGATGATGATGATGATGATGAAGGAGTGGTGTTTTGGCTCGTTTTCCAGCGAACGACGAGTCTCTCCTCGCCGCAGTTTGTCGCATATTGCGAGGAATCATGATAGTCACCGAGCACCGAATCAGCTCTTACCATGCGCTCGGATAGAATCTGGAGTTTCACGTTGCCTAGTAATGGTAAACTGCTCCATGCCACGGGGACAGTCCATAGAGCTGCTCGATACAATACGCGGCCTTTGACGTTTGGTAAGTGTGGATGCGTGGAGGGGAAGAGGTGAAGCGTGATTCGGGGGGAGAGGAGTTCTGTCGGAAGAGGATTGATTAAGATGTTTGGTAGGAGGGGTGATAGTTTTCTCAGAGCTGTTGAAACAATACTGTTAGTATATTGTACTTCCAGGTAGAAGGGAAAGGCGTACTCTTTCCCAACCGCACAACCCGCTCATCGGGCGGTTTATGATCTCCCCCTCCTACTCCTTCGGTACCAGGCGGTATATCATACTTGACCGTCTGCCCTGTATGCCCGACCACTCTGTTTTTGTATCTCTCGTCCTTTATTCTGTTCCTGCTGTTCGAGTGGAGTGTGATTGAAGACGCTCTCGAGAAGAAGATTGCGTCAATGTCGCGGCGGTCGTGGAGGCGTGCGAGTGGTTTGGGGGTTAGTTGGCTGAAGTATCTGCGCTCACAGCGACAGGGCCGATTGTTTGGTTGTTCATGTCGACGAGGGTTCGATGGTTGAGGGGCTGATGATTGATGATATGGGTGTTTGATGCCGAACGCAACGCGACGAGTAACGGTGGTAGCGTTTGCAGAGGCGGAAAAGAACGGCTTCGGCATCACGAAGGCCTTGATTGATAGGCTAGCTCATTTATTGCAGTTACAGAATCGGTGTTTCTGTTGATGGATGTAGTTGTGGACGGAGAATGTTTTGAAGTCGTACGTTAGAAGATGACGTCTCGGCGGCCCGCACCAGAAGCTCTACTATGCGTAGCCAATCAGAGCGTTCAATTAACAAGCATGCTTAATTTACAACGAAGAGAAATTTGACAGTCATATCATGTTAATTATCATACTCATACTTCAGGAGACTAAGCAAGCTCATCATCATCCTCCTCCATCCCCATAAGCCTCCTCTCCCCCAATTCCCGTATCTTATCCTCCAAAATCGATCGATTGTATCTTTGCGCAATCTTGACAGCCGCCTCAATCATCTTTCCGCTCCGGTCTTGCAACATGCCTACCAGCTCCAGCGCTTTCATGCCTCGCTCTTCGCCTTCGCGGCACTCAACGGCCAGCATTTGAAGAAGGATCTTGTCGATTTCGACCTCCCTTCTTGCCAACTCGGCGCGCTGGTTGCGCGTTGCATTGGTCGTGGAAATGAGATCTTGGAAGAGACTATAAAACAGGCTCTCACGGACAAACGATTCCTCAAAGCGAGAGGCGTCATTGCGAACTGATTCTGACTCCTCGTCGTCGTCTTCGTTTGATTTGGACGGTTTTGTGGAAACCGGGATTTTGAAGTCGAATTCGCTAAGCAATGGGCGCGGGAAATATGGGTGAGTCTCGCCTCCCTTGAGAATGATGCAGTGGAATTTGTTCTGGGCGACGGCCACAGGCCAGTATGTCTCTTCTTTGCGGCCTTTGGACAAGCGGTCGAGAAGCTTGGTGTCGAGGAGAGGGACCCATCGAGCCTGGCCTGGTGTTCGCCAGTGTTGTAGGATTAACAAGACGCCTTCGGAGTCGTAAATGCAGGGATCCTAGATCGTTAGCATTTCGTTAGATTGAGAATGGCATAGACCTACACCGTTATCAGAGAAGAAAACATTTTTCAGTTGTTCACCATCCGTTATGGCCACAATATCCTCGTTTTGACAAATCTCATCTCTCTTGACGTTTTCAATCGAGTACGTCAACGCAGCGAATCCATTGTGTCCAACAGGTCCGTTGCCGATGGTCATGACGTAGTCTCGCCATGCTGCACAAGTAATAGCTGGACTCTTTTGTCTGTAGACTCGGAAGGGTGTTCCATATAGCGTGTATATGCGAACGTAGTTGGCCGATGTCAGCACCACAATATAGGATTCGCTCAATGCGATAGCTAAAGAATTAGCTTATCATTAGCAATTTTGGGAAGGACCATTGCTCACCTTTTACTGCTTCGCCCGGAGGCAACTGAGTTCGCCAATCTCCCCTCGTTGTCCATGTTTCATGAGGACGGTAGTATATCATTGCTGGACCGTCATCTGGAGGAGATGAGGAGCTAAACAGCGCGCCATTTTCATCTGTGAACGTCAGTCAGCTGCACTGGTCCCCTGTATTGAATGTATCAAGTCGCTTACTCAGACAAGCCATGTCATATCGATAAGGGTCCGTAAAATGAAAGTTTCGGTGCATCTCGCTGTCATAAAACTCAACTGTAACTGTGTTGTGTGTTTCCTGGTCGACGGTCCAAACCACTCCAGTCAGATTCAGACCTGCGTCAGTTAGTAGTCGTCCTCCGCAATGTCACACGATGAACGTACATAGATATCGCCGGTTGCCTTTCCAAGGAGTACTTCCCGGCTGGAACGCCTCATGCATAGTCGGTTCCCAATACGACGCCAGACGTTTCGAGTCTCGACCTTCAGGCCCGTCTAGATGTCCATTTGTTCGTTTTCCATGACCATTGATTTCTTCTGCATAACCAGCGCCATCGTCATCCTCCACGAAATTATCGTCATCATCCATACCCAAGATATCATCCAAAGAATCCGGCGAACCGCCTCTTCTAGATCTATCCGCATCGTCAACCTTGGATCTGCTAGGAATTTGCTTCCTTGCGTTACCGGACGTTTCTCCCAACGGACCGGATCGGAGGGAGAAAGATTCAAGTCGTTTTCCGAGAATGGGCTGGTACTCTGCACCCACGAAATTCTCGTAGATATACAGCTCGCCATCGGAAGTAGTAAAACATAGCAGGTTGATCGAAGGATGCCACGAAAGATTAATCACGTTGCCGAAATCATACCGTTTGAGGATGTTTTGTGTACTCGTCTCCCAAAGCAGGATCTTGCCATCCGCACCCGCCGTAGCAAGCAGTGCGCCATTAGGCGACCACCCAAGATCCGTAATATCGCCATTGTGCGCACTAGTGAATGATTTCTGCGGACTCCAATCCGACGTCGAAAAAACAGCGACCTCTCGCGTAGCCTGAGCAGTCGCAAACGCCGTGCCATCCGGATGCCAGACAACCCGCGACGTAGCCTCATCTTCCGGTTCAAGCCGTCGAATAGCGCCGTCGATTTTGCGGACCAATTCCGGTTCTTCGGAGGCAATCGAGTAAATGTATAGCACTCCATCCGTGCAGGAGACGGCGATAAAACGGCCGCTGGGGTCAAAGGAGACGTGTTTTGAGCCTTTGGTTTGTTCGCGGAGGTATTTTACGTTTGTCATGTCGTCGACGTTGACGACTTTGACTGTGAGTTCACTACCATGTCTTAGTGAGCATTCTCATCTTACGAGTAATAGAAGGGGAGAGCTTACTCGCTAGCAACAGCAAGCCACTGCCCATCACTCGAAATGGCAAGATCGCGAACAGGCAGCGCACATCGAACAAGCAATTTGTCCATTTTACCGGTCTCGAGATCGTACCGCCAGACTGTGCCATCTTCGGCGCCGGTGATGAAACAATCATTCTGCTATCATCAGCACATATCCTCCATCGCCATTATAGAGATATATACCGTCGCAGTAATACCAAAATGTGCCTCGACACCTTCGTCAATCGTCCTGGGCTCGCCCTCGTCGCCAACAGTGTAGATACGGATCGCGGAGTTGGATCCTGCGGTAATGATGTGTCGGCCGTTGGGGGTATATGTGAGTACGGTGGTTCCGGGGGTATCTGTTCACAAATTTGATCTGTCAGCTAGATTTTCTCTATCCTATGGAAGACCTGGTGAAGTGATCGGACATACGTGCTGGCCTGCCCCTCGGCCGCATCGTTGCGGAGCTCATGACGATTTGTATTTTATCAATTTGATCGAGGTATGGATTATTTAAACGTGATGAGCCGTACTGCGCGCATCTAATCTCGTCAAATTTCGTTATTCTGTTGCATGTTCGGACAATGGATGTCCTGAATAATGATGTCGCATGCTGGTTTGATATTGGAGAGACGCGTTAATTGCGGAGACGCGTCGCGCCACTGCCCCTTAAGCCACTTTGGGCGTAGAAGTAGGGCTTAGGGCTTAGGGTCGGGGTACTCCTCTACACTCCACGGCTCCCACGACCCAGACGGTCACGACCACGACGTGTAGCGTCGTTGGAATCCAATGAATCCATCGACGACAGGCCGGAGAAGATTTATGCCAGAGTGGCTTAATCTGCCAATCGAAAATAGAGTTGAGCAGGAGGATTCAGGGTGCGAGGTCAAAAATAGTAACGTTATTTGGCAGCAAAGAACACAAAAATGAAACCCACCCCAGGATTGTTTTTCGAGATGGAAGAAAGTGACGAAAGGACATGGGACGACACGAGATCGAACCGCGGAGTCTTTCGATTTTCTATAGAGAAACTGGAGTGAATCTTCAGTCGAATGTGTTCCCAACTACACCATCGCCCCTCTGGACTGTGTTGTATGCAAAAACGCGCCAACCTTTTTAACATATATATGCAGAGAGCGAAAGTCTGCATGTATCAATCGCGATCAGACCCCTCCCCCCGCCTATCTATATATTCATTTATGCTTTTGAGTACCGAAATTCTTTCATATGCAGCATGTCCATCATAGGTATACCAAACTATCTCCACTATGAATGAGCACCACTCGCCGTCAAAAAACCAAAATCAGCACCATCCTCCGCCTGATTCACAGACCGAATATACAATCCCCTATACCCACGCTGAGACTTTCTCTTCTCTACACTCTGCGCAATCTGCTTCTTGCGCTCAGCAACCCTCCTCTCAATCTCCTCATCCGAAATCTCTAAGTGTAGTTTCCTCTGCTCGACATCACAGGTAATAACATCACCCGTCCGAACAACGCCAAACGGCGACTCTGGCAGCGCTGACTCCGGCGATATATGCAAAACAATCGTTCCCCCCGCCGTGCCAGACATTCTCCCATCAGAAAGACGTAACATATCCGTAACCCCCTGAGCACCCAACCTGCGCGGTAATGGGATTAATCCAGCCTCCGGCATCCCGGGGTTACCCACCGGACCGATATTCTTTAATACAAGCACCGAGTCCTTGGTAACGGGCAGATCAGGATCATCAATCCTCCTCGCCATATCGGCCGTATCCTCGAAGACAACCGCCGGACCAGAATGTTTTAGAAGTGACCGATCCTTGGACGCGGAAGCCTTCATCACAGCTCCATTAGGCGCAATATTCCCTCTGAGCACGACAAGCGACGACGACGGATGTAACGGATTATTCAACGGTCTAATAACCTCCCTCGAATATGGGAAGCTCCTGAAGGGCGATTCGTCCAAAACTTGGCCTAACGTCTTACCCGATATCGTCATTGCATTCAAGTGCAACAACGGTCGAAGAGTGTGTAGTAACGCCAGCATACCGCCCGCATTATGGAAATCAGTCATGTAATTCGCCCCACTAGGTTTGAGGTCTATCAACAACGGCGTCGTGCGGCCTATATCGTCGAATGTCTGCAGCGTTATCCTTCCCTGGATCGCTGGGTGCCGATTCGCAATTGCCAGCAGATGCACGACGGCGTTTGTGGAGCCGCCTATGGCCTGCAAGACTGTGATTGCATTCAGAAATGATTCTTCGGAGAGGATTTCCTGGGGGTTGCGTTTTGCGAGTGCAACGGCCACGGCGGCGGAGCCTGTTTCTTCGGCGATGCGTAGTCGTGCTGAGGATACGGCTGGTGCCGAGGCGCCTTTTAGGGGCATCATGCCCAGCGCGGCGGTTAGGCAGGCCATTGTGCTCGCTGTGCCCATTACGCCGCATGTTCCTGACTTTTTTTTTTACATCGCGTCAGCTATCACGTCCATCGGACAGAGGGAAAAGGAGGAGGCGTACTGTAGGCGCGAGCTCCTCGCTAATGGCACTGATCTCCTCCACATCAATAGTCCCAGCTCTATACGCAGCCCAATTATTCCTGCAATCCGTACAAGCACCCAGCCTCTCACCTCGATGGCTACCCGGCATCATCGGACCAGTTATGAGAGGCAGCACAGGCTTATTAGCGGATATCCCACCCATCAACTGCGCCGGCACCGTCTTATCACATCCTACAACCCATTAGCCATAAATAGCCTCAACAAGATAGCACAAAAACACCGCGTAAAAGAGAAAGGAGAACAACCCCCAATCATAACACACGCATCCATCGGCTGCGCCCGAATCATCTCCTCCGTATCCATACTCATCAAATTCCTCAAAAACATGCTCGTCGGATATGCAAATGATTCATGTAACGTAATAGTCGGAAAATCGATTGCTAGGCCACCCGCCAATTGCACACCCCTTTTTGTGGCTTCGATGAGTTGGGGCACGTTGGCGTGGCATGGGTTGTAGCTTGAATATGTGTTTATTATGCCGATTAACGGCCGGGAGAGGGCGGAGTCGGTGTAGCCCAGGGCTTTGATGAAGACTTTGCGTAGGAACAGAGAAAAGTGCGCGTCGCCGTAGGATGTGAGGCCTTGACGGAGGCCGCTGGTGGTGGTGAGGGGGTTTGAGAGATTGTAGTCATTTTGGGGGTTGGAAGTGTTGATGTCGTTGTACTTGTCAGGGAGAGACATCTTCTTTCTTCCTATATTTTGGGCTCGTTGCCTAATCTTATACTAATCTCTTCACAACCCAGGATCTAAGTTCAGTACTGGAAACTTGGAGGGGAAGAATATGGTGCCTGAACTACCCCAACTATTAATCCAGAAGACTCCGCAATTGCACAATCGAAGCGGATTTGGGGTAATCTCGGAAATAAGTCCGACGTAGCAGTTTTCTCTTCTCAGAAAATTACATTTAAGCAAAGTGAAACATCAGGTATAATAGAAAAGCAATCATTATTAGTATCAGTATTTGACAAAGGAAACTAGGAGACAGGAAGCAGTGTACAAATATCACACATCGCTATAACAATTGGTGATTCATATCTCGTCTTCAAAAATCAAACTCAGGTCACACATCCATTCAACCAATCATTAATGAGATAGATTCTTGGTATCAAAAAAGGATTCAATCGCATGCGCAAACTTGTCAATTAAACACCACCTAGGCTAGGCATAGTGGTGGGGTTGGTGTCAAAGGCGCGGTCAACTTCCTTCTTGAAAGTACCGTTGGTTGCAGTTTGGTTGTTGGTCACACCGTTGGCGGGCAAAAAGGCCTGTCCACTAGATCCGCTGGCTGTAGCCCCAGTGGTTGAGACTCCATGGAATCCATTGACTCCAGCAGCACCAGCACCAGCACCGACACCGGCATTCGCACCGAACCCGTTGGCGCCGACTCCATCAACTCCATCGGTCTGTGGCCTCTCCTGGAGACGGCTTTCGGCGGTGGTATGAGGCTTGCGAGTCACTGCAGCAGGCTTGGGCAAGTTGCTAGTGGGTGAGGCTGCGCCCCAGTTGAAGACTGGTGATTGCCAGCGATCACCCTTAGCAGAAAGCTCCTTGTACTCGGTTGCCTTAGTGGTGACACCGCCAGGCAATTTGATATCCTTAAACATGGCATCCTGGTGAGTCATGGACATTTGGACCCTAGTTCCGCGCTGAGCAATAGCCTCGGCCTGCTTCTTCTTCTCGGTAATGACTTGACGAGCAGCGTCGGCATAGCGGGCGAAGATGTTCTTTGCGTTCTCGGGATCTTCACGAACAGCCTCCTGGGCACGCTGAGCCTCGGTTTGCACCTGGTAAGCAAATGCATCGGCCTTTTCGAATGCCTCACGAATCTGGCTTTCCAGAACTTTCTCAAGAGCGGGGCGAACCACATTCAATAGCATTGGTCGGAAGATGCTAAAAAGCATCTTGTGCTTGGACTTCTTAAGCTTAATGCTGAGGTTCTTGACGTTGACCTTGACGCTCTCAAGCTTGAAGACTTTGTTGCGGTCGTTTTTCTGTGCCTTGGAAGCAGCAATCTTGAAGCCAAAACCAGTACCGCCAAGCAGAATGTCCATGACACCGATGTCTGTGAGGGATGGGAAGCCCTGCTTCTTCTTCAAGTAGTAGCTCACATCACGGAGATCAGCTTGGATGCCGGAGGCAGAAATCATGACCTTGTGGTCGTCAACGTTGCTGATCTTCTTACGACCCCAGCGCCAGTAGTTGTCAGTGCCAAGCTCGAAGACGTTAGGCATCAAATTGTCGCTCTCAATGATAAGGTTTTCAATGACCTAACAAGTCAGTATATGTAGAATACAGGCGCAGAATCGGTACATACCATGTCAACAGCTGGGTCAGACACCTCAATTCGAGGAATAGGAATGTAGCTGACATTCTCAAAGATCTCAGGAAGAATGACGTTGGTGATATCTTTGAGCAGATGAGGCTTGAATGTCGGCTTGCCGTACTGGTCCTGACCAAGGTCCTTGAAGAGCTTCTCCATAGATTGACGGAAAGCTCTGTTCTGTGGATCTTCGTCAAATTGAGTGGCCAAGAACTTGACTTCATCAGCAATACGGTCTGTGTGACTTCTGTAGCGGTCTCGGAGCAAGAAGCGACCCTCATCGTACAGCTTGTTCCATTGGTGAGTAGCTTCATCTTGCATGATGAAGCCTTGCTCACGAAGACATTTCCTACATTCATTAGCATTTCAGATGTGGGCATAGACGTGGAATTTAGGCCTACCGAGTGTAAGTGTCGACACTTCTGAACCAGTCTTTCAAACGGGGGTCCTGGTCTGCGTCGCGGTAGATCGTGTTGAGCGAATCAAAGAAATCATCGGTCGATGTGCTGTTGGCAAATCGCTCGATCAAAGTCTTGAAACGCATCAGCATGTCCTTTTTACTATTCATGAATCCTACATACCCTCAAATTAGTTTCGGCTTTACGAATTATAGTGTTTTCTCGGGCACCTTTAGTAGCGGTCGTCCCTTGAGAAGAGATGTCTCTTCCATGACCGGCATAAGTCTCCGCTAGGCTCAAGAGTGTCTCAATGGCTTGCTGGTCTGTGTCGTCGTTAGCATTTAATGATGTGACGATGCGCTTCTGTACATACAATCAGAGTGGCCCTGGATCTCCACAATCATCTTCTTCAAACGCCAAACGACCTGTTCCCGACGCTCTTGAGGCATCTTAGAAGCCAGGAAGTCCTTGGTGCGTTGGCTGTATTCAGAAGAGACAGCCTGTGCTTGTTCCGTGACTTGACGAGCTTGGTCGCGGTCTTCAGGCGCAACATTTTGCTCTGCACGCTGTTGGAGAGTCTGCTGGGCAGCAGAAGCACCAGCACGAGCATCAATCTGGGAGACTGGAGCGTCTTGTCGTCCACCAGTAGCTGAGGAGGTAGCGGCATGAGCTGCTTCCTGAACATCTTGCTTGCTCTAGGACACGTTCAGTACATGAATGTCTTGAGGCGTTATGCATAACTTACACCAGGCTTGAAGCGATCGGTCTGTTCCTTGAATTGTGTCTTCAATGACTCCTTATTGATGTCTGGTTTCTCGTGCCAGACATTCTCTTCGGCGGGCTGGTCCATCCGGGCAAGAGCATCCTCGTCCGGACGGAGCTTAGCGGCTGCCTTGCTCGCGGCGTCGCCAGCAATATCTCGGAGAAGGACGATAGCGTCACTCACTAACATGCAAACATTAGCGACTCAACTATCGAGGAGGTAGGTGTTAACTTACACAACTTGCGGAACTCTCCGTTCGTGATCAAGAGCGTGCCTAGAGTCTTGAAACCCTCGGCAGCCCGGTCGGCATCTCCGCGAGCAGACTCCTTGCTGACGGGCCCAGTAATGCTTTGGAATTCTTCTCCGGTAATCTGCTGAGCGTCCCAGATGAACTCCTGTAGAAGCTCGCCCTCGTTCTTGGTAAGGAACAGTAGCTTGGTCTTGTCAATGACATCACGGAGGTCCTTGACCAGTGTTCGGCCATCTTCAGACAGTTCTTTGGAGGGAGACGAGAGCCATTTCGACTTGATGGCGCTGTTCAGGGCGACATCGCATTGCTTGTTCTAGTAGTTGTTAGCTCGGTCGTACGCTCGGGTGTTGTCCGCAATTGATACTTACCGATGGTAGCTTTCCGTTGGCGAAGGCTATGAAATAAGTTAAGTGTCAGTTCCGCGTCTCAAGGATTTGTTACCTCGTGATTGTGTCAGTACATACCACTGTAGATGCCATATAGTTGCAGCTTTGTGCTGATGTCCTGTTATGTGTTAGCATTCACTCAGCTGAACGCCGGGACAACTCAACATACAGCATCCCGCTGCTGGGGGTTCATCGGACGGTTGACAGCAGACTTCTTCTCACCCATGACGGCGATTTTTCAACTTATCGATGGGTTGAAAGAACGATTCGAAACAAGAGGATTATGAGGTCAAATGTCGCTGCGTATTCGATATTGATCAATGCAGTAGTTGTTATTAGGCGTACAATAGACAAAATTCGAGGGATCGTAACTGGGGTATCACAATGAGGAATGGAATGGGAGCGAGAATGTTGGGAAAAGGGAAAGAGAAAAGAGCAGCGGTCGAGCGTGCCAGGGGGGGGGAGGAAGAGAGTCGCTTTAAGAAGGGGGGCGGCGGTGGATTCGACGTTCCGACCAGTTACCTCATTTCGTGCTTGCAGGAAGGAACGAAGCCAGAAGGAAGGAAGGAGGTACTGGTACGTATCGACGTGCATGTACATAGTACATGTGGCAGGCGCGATGCACGACACGACAAGGCAATTAGGGTTTGCTGACGTCACGCTGTCGTGAGGGATGGGATGGGATGGGACGAGGAGGCAGGAGCTGGGGGAAGCTCCTTCCTTGTCCCCACTGCCAACGAACCGTCTCAATTTCACATGTACACTACACTACTACATAGTATGTATGTATGTATGTATGTATGTATGTAGTCGGGTTTCAGAGTAATTGCCATCGCGGATCTCTTATCCTGCCCTATTCGTTTACTAACTGAGTTACTAGCTGGGTTACATAATGCCGGATCGATCTGCCTAGACCATCGGCTGGCCACGAACCTGTTTCTCAACTGCTATGTATTAACTAACTAAATAACTAAGCTAACTAGCTCACAAGCCACACAGCTAAAGTCAACATCTGGACCGATCGTCATCATCAGTTTGATTCTTGCAGAGTCACTTTGACGTCAATTGATCGGTAGCATAGTTACTCATAGTAATACTCATAGTAAAACTCAAATGATCTCGAGTCGGTCGACAGCTCATTGCCATTTCGACTATAGACTCGACTTTTTCTCCAATGGGACAAATGTCCGTCTAGCGATCGATGATGTTGATGACGACGACAATGGGCAAGTAACTACTAGTTAGAAGATCTTTTCTTGCCTTTAACATCACAACGGCAAGATACTTGGTTGACTCCCCATTCAGGCCGACGATGATCATTGAATCATCGCCTGAACATGTTTTGTAGATCAGCACTTTAAATTGTCCACGAAGGGCTCACGTGGTCTTGTCTTGTAACTATTTCTCCATCACCCACGATAGGCAATTTCTAGTACTGTACAACACACAAACGTGCAGAGGCCTGCCAGCAGAATATTCTCGAGCAAGCGCGATCCGTGTTGTGATGACGATTAGATAATAGACAATGATGTAATTTTTAACAACAACGAACTAGTTCCAAGGCGGTTAGAGCGATCTATAAGTGGATCCCGCATGTCGATCTAGAGCGCGCCCCTTAGCCCTGAGCCCTAACACTCTTTTCCTACCCATGACTCGTGCCTCAACCAGCCCTAGCCCAAGCCCTGAATTTCATGGAAACACCACGGTCAGGAGAAGCCTATGAGGCAACCATTGCCGTTTGCTTTCCATTCGGTGACGTTTTTTTGAACCCCTGGGCGTATTCTAAGCCCTAACAACACCCGTGTCAACACCATGTCAGGATTTCCAATTTAGGCGCCAATGAAGCCTTTGGTATCCATAAACATCAAAGGGATCGTAGCGAGTGGATGGGGGAGTACTTCTTTTCTGCCTTTCTCCTCATGTTTAGTATTTCAGTCGGCAGGCGAATTAGGAAGGATTGAGCAATGTCGCAATAGACTGCATTTCAACCGGGGAAAATAGACCATGTTTTCTTTGGCTCTACCAAACATCCGACTACTCGCTGAATAACATGTAACGAAAAATCTATGAGGTCAGTCAAGTCAGGCAGAAGCATTTTAAAATAAATATTGTTCTCGTCCGCTTGTCTAACCTCGACAGACCTTCGGATACCTCAGTGAAAATGAAAATGAAGACTGAAATGTTCACACAGGCCAACCTTTTGACACTGGTGTGTCAGGAGGAAATATTTGTGGTCCATCAGTCCGTAGTTTGCGAGCAGTCCAAAGTCCTCGAGAGGGCCTGCACTGGCGACTTTGTGATAAGTCGAAGAACGATTCGGGTGATTAGCAGTATCAAGGGGCTGAATCAATCTAGGAGGGATCGACCAAGAAGGTTGAAGTTCATTTCGATAAGGAAATCCTCCAGTACATGCTATCTTTTATGTACAGAGGAACGTACCGCATTTCCGGCCCAGGAAACATTGAACAGCAACACGCACTGATCGCTAAACACGATGAAGGTAACATTGCATATGAAAGACCACTCCATACAAAGTAATTGTGACTTTACTAAGCGTTCATGTATAGTTAGTCTTACAACAGTTGCCGATTCAGAGGCTAGAATATCAACCGAAGCTTCCAGCAAAGAAGACCAAGAGCCGTTTTCCATGTTTGATATGCTCCAGCCACATATCCTCGTGAACTCTATAGCAGACTATTACGGAGTTCCCGAACTCAAGAACCAAGCTAATGACAATATTCGCCATATACTGGAGCACTTTTGGTCCGAGGAGTGCATTGGATCCACGGTGGAGCTTGCATTTGCGTCTACGGGGGATACGGAACTTTTATCGATAATGACCACGGCTGTAGCGGACCATATGACTGATTTAATTGACAGAAAGGACTTCATTAAACATCAGCTGCTCAATCAGTTCTCATTTGGTGTGATACAGGAGTTGTTCCAGACGCTGATGGTTAGTCAACAAAACCTCATGCTGACCGAACGGAAAGTACGCGATATGGAAATAGAGGTAGACTCGGGGAAACAGAAAGTGTCAGATTCGGAGGATCGAAGATGCAGACGTTGCAGAAGACGCTTCTAACGTACCTTCGTCTATGTTTCCTTATCGATAGTGCAGTCATATGGTGCGATTAAATTGAGAGGACCCTTTGAAATTTCCAAGCTTTCATGAAGCATGGCTCGAAGCACACAATCTACACCATGTACTGTCACATCACTGATTTTATATATACCACTGATCGAATGCGAAAGACCAAGATGACTCACAGAGTCTATAGCTTATCGAAAATACGAGGGCGACTTCCGGTTATAGAATCGAAGAGAAAATTCAAATATCAGTAGGTATGTAAATATAGAGCTCGAGGCCACGAGCTCTCTACCCTCTATTAGATGCCATTTGCTAGTAATTATGTAGAATAATAAATGCAGAGATAAATACACAAGTAGTATGCTCTACTGCCAATTTGACCACGTCCTGCGCGACCAAGCAAGGACAATCGTAGCTGCAACAACTCTATACACACGCGAGGGAGCTTTTGTGGAGGTCAAGCGTGTGCCGGGTCATAGCCCTCAGACAAACATGATCACTATGTTTGCCGCTGGAAAATGGCTAATATTAATGTCTTGTGAAACTATTTCTAGGCAAGTTTAAGGACATTCTGAATTTCATTTGCAACCCTGAAAGTAGCACTTGAGGTGATGTCAACATTTACAAACGAAACCCTTCACAATAGAACATCCTTATCAAGTGCCTATTGCCATGTCGATATGACTGAGACGTGAGCCACCTAGTCTCTCGAAGTGAGGTACATGAATCTTTCGACGGCGCTTGACGTCTTAACGATGGCCATGGTTAAGTCCCACTCGTTGCCTTTAGGCAGTAGGGCGTTTGTCTTTGTTGTGTGACCCTACAATTTCATTTCTCGGATTTCTCTTTCTTCCTTAACTTCTTACCATCTCCATGTTTCTTTTGACAGCAACACCTGGAAAGTCTCCCGATACCTTTTCTATCCCATCCTCACTTTTATCTGCATCGATTACCTTGAGCGAATCTGCATTTGTCTATCAAACCAGTTCAAGCAAGGCCATACTCACGTTCATTTGCATCGATTCTCTCAATCGAATCTGAGTTTCACTATCAAATCAGTGTCACGCCAGTTTCACGCGAAGTGCGCAGTCTAATGACCTGAGGAGTCTCAGAATGGATCGACTTCCCACGGAAATCTACGACCGTGTTAGTTCAATGCAAGCTCAGTGTGAATATGATCCAGGCTAATATAGTTTTTTGTCCAGATCATATACTACGTTGCAGGCCCAACGCAACGGAGCTTTGGCTCGTGCATTGACCCAGTATGTGTCGAATGCCATTGGCCAAAATCTCGCGGAATAAGATAGTCTGGCCACGATACTTTGGCCGCGCTGCGTCTAGTCCACAAAGCTTTTAGCCGCAGCGCATCAAGGGTGCTCTTCCAATACATAACTATTCGTACCGGATGTGAGCCATCTTTTAGCCGCAAGTTTGAAGAACTGTCCTCAAGCGAATATGCCTTGTTCGTCCGTCACATTGAATTCGAACTGTGGATTGGAGAAAAAGTGGAGGCGAGTCGACGGGAAGGAGGATTTCGGGAAAAGGAACCAGGGCCGCGAGTTGTCAAGTTATGCAATGGGATTGCCACTCGACTGTCGTTTCTCTTAGCCAGATTTTCGAAGTTGAAGGCTATTCACATTGAGCCTGAACGGAGCCATTGGAGTTACGATCCATCAATTGTCTACATGATGCTACCGCTCCTCAAATCGCTATCCAAGTTGCAGTTTCACAATCTGAAAGAGTTGACACTGTCGGTAGGATACTCGCCCTCTTTTCAAGATCTTTTCATCAACGACGACAGCACAGCAGTCACGCGATTTTTTCAACAAATTCAGGTCCTGCGTGTTGTTGGGGACTTTGTCTTCAACTTCAATGAATATATGGACTGGTTTAAAACACTACTTAATTCTGCCACCAGTTTGGTTTCCCTTCGGATAGAAGGTCATCATGTAGCTTGGATGGGGGATTTATACGACACAACCAGGCTTTGTCAGCGTCCTCCACTCAAATTTCTGGACCTGTATGGTATCTATATCTCCTCTCATAATCTTTTGGGTCTTTTGGAAAAGTTCAAGGGGTCGTTGAGATTTCTTTCAATTGGTTACACGGTCCTGGCTCCCGGATCTTGGCTGCATGTTCTGTCACAGATCCAAAAGAACTTGAGGATTGTTTATGTTCTTGTGGGATTACTATGTCGAAAGCAAACAAGATGAGCAGGTGCATCTTCACAGGGACACACTTCTAGACCTATATGACGAGGGAGATATGCCCAAGCTCACTTGGTGCGCACACGGTGATTTACACCGCGAAACGACAGCGAACAGGCTTGCTGCTGGGCTTGGACCATTACCAAATGAAATGATACGTAAATTCCTCAATCGGCCGCCTCTGAGATCTGTCATGTCAGAAACACAATACCAGGAGTTGATGTCACGGCCATGGGAATTTGAGGAACACCCTGATTATTCGTGGCCTTTTTAGGTTGCACTGGCAGGACATCATGATCTGAGAAGTCAGGACGTCAAATTGTCTAAATCATATAGTCCTGAACATTCGATACTTTTCAGACTGTTTATTTTTGTCAATACTGTTAGTGAATGACCAAGGAACCGGATCCGTGATGCATGACTAGTACCCCTTACTACTAAGCTGAATCAAAGTATGCTTATTAACAGCTTAGAGATGATACCGAGCAATTAAAGTGTGCTAGAAGATATTACTCATATTTGGAAAGGAATCTCGGCTCTCTATACAGGTAGAAAAGACTATAGCAAATGGGGGAACCATATCCTATCAAAGAAAGACAACAACCCTGCGAATATAATTGCCACTATGTATTTGAAACCGGGCATTGTCGAGACATTGAGGCACTTCTGTTCGTCGGGGTAGGGTCCTAACTTGCTGTCAGATCGACTGACATGCAATATCTCTACGAAATACCAGACATTTTTACTACCTCTATCCGATCTGGAGCCATCCCTGATTTCTGTCCTTTCTTGAAATAAATTCTTCAAGTTCTTCTCAACAATTGAAAGAGTAGATTATGCCGGAATATAAATATTATGTAACAGAGGCTCTCGAGAGACTATCAATAACCCAGTCTGAGATAGGATTGAGATGTACTTCGATATACATCTTTCTTTTCACTTGTGATCAGGACCCCGGCAGCATCTTCCCCTACTAGAGTGCAGTAAACGTTGGCAGGACTGATTGTAATACAGAGAGCTCCTTTGTTTGTCATAGCCAGATTCAGATGTTGCCATTTTGCCCTCTAGTACTCATTCGATGACTTCTTCTTCTCGAACTGAACTGATTCCATGCATAACTGTAATGATAAGAAGTCAAATACCACCCAGAGCCTTGACAACGAACCAAGGTATTTAGCAGGCAGTAACTGCAACTTATATGCCAAGAAAGACCACTCCGTTGCCAACTCATTATCTGTCTAAATAAGGTTAATATCAGCTGCTTCCACGGAATCCCAGGACTGCGAGTCCAACACCTCCCATTCATCTCGGGGAAGGACAGCACTCAGAGGGTCGAACTCAAGAACCTCAAAAATCTCCGTTCCGAACGGCCCAAGTCCTGCCTCGAGCCTATTTGCATTTATCTGGCGTTGAAGATCTCCGAGCGCACACAAAGCACATAATGAAGTATACGTGAGAGTATCGTGGTACGACCCTGAAAGAGAACTCCTGAGCGCGCTGTTTCGTGTGAAGTAAAGCTCGAGCAGTTTAAGATTTTTCCTCATGTGGATGAAAAGCTGGAGCCACGAGCCTCCGGCCAATATTACCCATTGCAATGAGACGTACTTGATGGTATCCCTGCTTCGCATCAAGAGATCCAGGAGGTCAAGGCAGTCGATCACCGTGTAAGTCAAGCTCAAGGCTTTGAGTTGCAGGACTCGATGTCGAATTTCACCAGGTCTTTGAAGAGGCACCAGAACGCAGTTATCGGTAACTTGGAGAGATAGAATTTGAGGCGCAACGTCAAGCACTGACTCTTCGATCTTGAGTGGGCCGTTGGTGAGTTGGTAACTGAGAGTTTCTAGAGTAAGATTTTGAACTTGCTGCATGAATATCCTGAATGTGGCTTGTCTTGGGTCATTAGTGAGTAAGTGATCCAGTTGCCTCAAACACTGGAGGGGCATTGTCAGCCCTACCACGTTCTGGTTCTGTAGGCTTGCTACGGCGAACAGGACCTGCGAAAACATCCGGTTCACGAAAAGGGCTCTTAGCCGTTCAGCCTCATACTGTGGCTCTGGTCCTTCGAGAGCCCAAATATTGACGGCCCTGAGATTGGAAAACTTGGTCAAGAGGAACACCAGATATCCCGTAAGCGATGGTGATAATGTGAGGCTCGTTGGTTCCTCTTGCTGAGCGTCTCCTCCGTTGTCATCCTGTCCGTCTTCTTCTTCATCATTGTCATCCTGTCCGTCTTCTTCTTCTTCATTGTCATCATCTCCATCCTCCGAGTCCTCAGCGACTGGAACAAAATAATCCTTATAAGTAACAAGAAACCGTATCTCACGCACAAAGCGTGCAAGATCACTCTGTATCAACCCCAGAAGATTTCCAATCCTCGAAAGGTAGGGATCAATCTTCACATCCACGCGTCGGAAAAGCGCGGTCGAAGCACTTCGGTAAAAAGCCTTGTTGACTAGGCGGAGGTCCTTTAGGGTTTTGTGACCAGCATTCGAGTATACTTGATGAGATGGTGGGTATGAATTAAGGCGACGAGAACGTAGACCATCATTAAACGTGTCGCTAAGGTTTTCAGCAAAGTATACTATCTGTAGAGAGATGATCAGTACTAGGAATGGTAATTGTACGGATAGAAGAAGTGCCTTACAAGGTCGATCAGTTCTGTGGGTAGCTGATCCATCTTGCTTTTGGTTTGGAATTGATTTTTTGCTTGATGATTCAACCTTGAAATTGAAATTTCCTGCCCAGAAGTCGAAGATAGTGCCTGGATGTAGTCGTTGGTAGCGTACAGTTGAGAAAAGTAAGCATAGATGATAACGACAAGACCTCAAGCCAATTCAGGGTTTGGCAGGACCTCTTTATACGACCTACCATAGTAGACCTCGCACGGGAATTGTCTGGTCATCGCCTGAACATACAGAATTACATACATGGAATATCCTTCGAGAATTGACAAAGCAGGAACTCTGCGGAACCGATGTAGCATATTCATATCCTCTATACAAAGACGGCGGACTTAGGGCAAGCGGGAACAAAGCCCTAAAACGGTTGTCAAACCAATTGAAGGATAACGTCGATGTTCGCACCTAAAATTGCAGGACTTTCATTGAACTGGCTCCACGACATGTGTTGTATTCCCAGGAACACTGCGAGCATCGCAATGATGAATCTGAGCCACTTTGGTGGTGACTATAGCTACCAAGACACCGATCATGTCAAGCAATAAATGATACCGAGATGATACCGAACCCCTGAACACAGTTCTTCCACACTACGATCAAGCCTACACACGATGCCTGTGTTGCCATTAATGATTGTTTCGAACCAAATAACACGCCTCCCAAACATTCGAGGACTTGTGATGAAGCCGTGGATTCAGAGTCTCAACAGCCGGCTGAAACTGAAGCACCCGCCAATACACTCTAATATGCTATTTTGACTGCAAAGTTCGTATCCGAAGCACATCCAGGTACTGAATTGAGTCAGTTCTAGACACTATATATTTCATTCAGGGGAGGCCCTTCTGTGTTTATTCTACAATCAATGCTTAAGAAAGACAACTAGTTCGACCGAGTTACCTTATTCACTACATATGTAATAATAATTTTATTCTTGTACTGAGGGGACCTCAATGCTCAATATTAGATACAGGATTGTGTAGCTTTTATGAGGTTCTAGAGGCCTCCGCGTACCATTCGCGTGAGATCAATTCTTCGTAATGCTCTTTCTCCATGGCGACCTCCAAAGACGCAAAGCAGAGAAACAAATACAACCGGCTTGTCCACGGCTTCAGCCCTGCAGCAACCCTTTGTACATTGGTTTGGCGCTGGATATCGCCAAGCGCGTGCCAAAGAACATAACGCTCATTTCGAGAGTCTTCGCCTTCCAGATCTAAAGTGTCGCTCTCCTGGAAAAAGAAACTGATCAGATTCGACAGATTCTTCTTGATTTGAACTAGGATGTGAAGCCATGTCCCAGAATGTAGTTTAATACGATCAAGATAAAGAAACCTCAATGACTCCTTGCAAGCCTCCAATAAAGCCAGAAGGTCATAAGAGCTGAATATCAGATCGGCCAAATCTAAGGACTCAGGTCGAAATTTCAGGCCAGGAGTGAATTCGATCAGGGAGGTCTGGGTATAATTGCCAAGTATCGAGAGGGAGAGGAGATTGGGAGTAGACTTGATTAGTGTGCTCAGGTCTGTTAACCTTGTTGAAGCATCAGCAAAACGGATACCGCCGATGAAACACTTGAGACGAAGATGTTGAATGTTTTGTAAAAAGTGACGAATAGGTGTCTGGTGGCTTCCGTTGTTGGATAGCGTTATTATATGGGTAACACCGTCGATAGCCATTGACAGATCGGTCACTCCTTTGTGGATAAACCCGCGATGTTGCAGATTGGCGATTGTAGTGACTATCTGGGAGTGAAACCCGATCGCTTTGTTTCGTGGCATCCATGATCCAGTCCAGACGCTGAAAGCCTTCAGATTACCAAACCCGGCAAGGAGAGACGACAGATGGATCACCGCTTGGTCTGATAGCTTAGATACTTCATCATCTTTATCTTCGTCTTCATGATCCTGGAGGTATGGGTGTATGACCTGGATCTCAAATTCGATGAAACGAACATGTTCTGCATACTGGTTCGAAGACAATGTCTCGAGCTCCGGGAAAGATGACACTCCGTCACCTAGTCGTGCGCGAACCCTTGCAAATAGCCCTCTCGACGCGCTGCGGCTGAATGTCCTGTCGACCAAGCGGAGATTGCTCAATGCTGCTTGGGCGTCTTTGTGCAGCAAGCACGTCGGTGGGTACAAGCGAGGATCTTCGTAATTTGGGTAATAGTCGAAATCCTCAACGTGAGATATAATCTGCAAATTGTTATTAGCCGTGGAAATGCCATCGTAACAATATTTGGAGTGTCTCACGTGGTCGTATATCTCTGTGGGAAATCGTTGCATGTTGAGATCTGCCCCTGGTGATTGGGACTGGATTCCTCACTTCAAGATGTGATTTGAATTCGAGTTTGAGTTGGTAGAGAGAGGACTTCAGATTTGAATTCTGACGGATGAAGTGAGTGGAGGTCAGGAGAAGACGGAGAGAAGGAACGAACAGAGCGGCAGCGAAGACAAACAACGTACATTCTCAAAGACCTCTGTGGGTAGTCGCTTCATTTTGAATGGCTTCGTTTCGTTTCAGTGGCATCGGGCCTTTCAATACTCGTATCACTGATCAGTTTTGTCTAGGTATAAGCATTTTGGGGCTCCAATCACGTTGGTCACCTGGCCTCTTTCCTAGTTTCTCTGCAAGTAACAGCACAGATCCGTTTGGCACTAACGAGATGGTTCCCACAGATCGTATCCTATGCCAAAGACCACCAAACACTGGTTGCTTTACGCCTAGTCGACAAGGCTTTCAGCCGCAGCGCCTCAAAGAAGCTGTTCCAATGTGCGGAAGTGGGAGTTAGCCACGCACCAGCCATCACCCCGAAGTCAGAGGCTCTGGCTGCCAGTGACTATGCCCCGTTGGTTCGTGAGATACACTTGACCCGCAGCCGATCTGGAACGAAGGATCCCGACCCCCCAAGCCGTTGTTTGCCAACAACGTCGTCAGTCGACTTTTAGCTGTTTTGAGAAAGTTTCCTAAATTGGAGTCTGTCATAATCTATCCTGTTTACTGAGAATCCACGGCACAATGGCCCTCTGTGGCCCTTAGAGCAATCGCAAACCTGAAACACCACAACATGACACGATTGGCGATATCTATCGATAATCGTGTTTATCTCAAGAGGTGTATCGAAAACCGTCAAGAAACGCCAGTCACACAGCTCATTCGACAAATCCAATATTTGGATCTGCAAGGCACCAACGAGTTGCTGATGATATGGAAGGCTTCCATATCATACCGAAAACCGCAGCGAATCTTGTTTCCCTCAGATTGTCTGGTTATTGCCGTCTTTCCAACCCCGCCGTGAAAACCTTCAATTTTCGCCCCCCCCCCCCTCCACTGAAATCCTTGAGCTTGACCTGGATATCCATCACCTCTTACAATCTATTGGGGCTACTGGAATGGTACAAGGATACCATCAGCTCTATCACGATCGGGTTCTTGGAGATAGTTGCAGGATCCTGGCTACACACTCAATTCAGATCAAGAATGAACCTAAAGCTGCTCGAATTCTTCTTTTACGAGTGGGCCGTGACTCGTGCAGAGGAAATTGTGGATGGTAATGACGTGTTGCGCTCCGAAGGAAAATTCATTCGAGACTACAAACTGATTGGCTGCACCCTTGGTGATTTGCAACGTCAATCAAATGCCAACAGAGTTGCTGAAGGGTTGTATGCTCGATCAAAGGAGGATTGCCGGGAGCTTGATCTTCCAACCTTGGAATCTGAAATCGATGAGGCACGGTATGTAGAGCTGATTTCACGATCTTGGGACGCAGAGAAAGATGCCAAGTATCATTGGGATTCCATTTAGTCTCAGTTTCATTCTTGCACTATCAAGGTATGTCCGCAAATAATGCATGACTGAGCACGTCAAGTTCTTTGAAATGTGATAGTTCGACAGACTGTTCAAATCCTGGATACTATTCAGATTGTCGATGCTCCGAGTTGATTGGCGGGATACATTAATACATGGATACTCTTGCGTGTAACTAGACCTTCAATCAACAAGTATTGACCAAGTACATCTTCGATATCAAGAATTGAAGTTGGATGTTGACGAGTGAACGTATATATAAGGTGTAACATCACGTGCTCGGTGGTGCACTGAGCGAGCGGGGCCGCAAACTACCTAACGTGGGGGACCCATACAAGCTCAAGCAACTTTTGAGCTTCGTCGAGAACTATATACAGCCATGACAACACGAAAAGACTCTCCACCGACTTGAAGGAGATTTATGTCTCACCATGGCCGGCGCAAAGGGGAAGAAAAAGCAATCGCGTCTTGCTTTTGCCCCAATCCATGACTCACCGCCGTCCCGTCGAACAGATGCTTCTCAATCAGCCTTTACGCCGTCTAAACTTCGATATACGAATCCGTTTACCGGTAAGGTTACCGTGAGGGGACAATTAAAGTTGGAGGACTATGTGAGGAGCTGGGGCAATTCGACGGGAGGTGATGTCAAAGACGAATTGAGCGAGGCCGGGCAACCTTCATCTGAGGTTGAGGTGAAGCGGAGTATGTCTGAACAAGTACTTTCGTTCCTCTCATATTATCTTACTGACACTGACTTTATGGGTCTGGAGATTTGACAGACAGCCTTTCAAATCAGATTCCATCTTACTCGACATCTCTCCGCCAAGACTCGTCAGATGACGAAGTGATTCGTCCCTCCAAGCGACGACGCATCGCGACTGATACCTTGAAAGACGACGAATCTGACGAACATTCTCCATCACCAAACTCGCCAAGTGAAGCTGAAAAATTACGAGAGAATCACTCCACAGACGGCGACTCGGACATGGCACGTCGTTCGGCCAAGCAGACCCCGCGTAGACGGAGTCAGCGACTCCTCGCGAGCTCACCGACCGAAACCAAGGCCCGCAGAAACTCCTTGAAAACGGACTTGTCAAATATTGGACAACCAGAAGACAGCGATGCAAATGAGCTAGCGTCACCTGGCACTCATCGCAAGCGCAGAGGTCCAAAGCCTAAGCAGAAGGCTTCATCTATTATCAAGCTTGATGATTCAGATACAGACTCAGATGTGGTTACTACGAGCCACAAGCGGAAGAAACGCAAGCAGGATGATCTATCCAGCCGTGATCAGGCAGATAGTGGTGAAGATTCGGATGATGAAATCATTGCCTTTACCCCGTCACGACGTGGCTTGAGAAAGTCACCGCAGAAATCTGTTGCTACTGGCTCTGAAGACGTGCCGAAGACGCCGAGAAAGTATTCTCAGCAAGATGAGCTTGACTTGGAAGAGGACCTGGAAGATCTCAGAGATACAGGTATGAACATTCAATCTATAGGATTGCGAACGTCACTAACACTACGATCAAGTCGTCCGAGAAAAACGCACTCGCGGCTCAGCTATCAACTCTGCCAGAAGCAACCGTCAGAAACATCTTGAAATGCTTCGACGCCGCCGCGCAGGCGAGAAGGATATTTCCGAGGACGAGGAGGAGGAGGAAGAAGATGGTGACGATGAACCTCAGCCACATTATGGCAGCACCGCTGGTATAGACTGGGATGACTATTACTCAAGAACACGAGATGATTCAGATAGCGATGCCGCGTCAGTCGTCGAAGCGAACGAGGATCTCGATGCAGACGACTCGTCATTCGTCGAAGATGACGGCGAGCTGGGTGTTCCTGGCGACGTCAACGTCAGCGTTCCCTTTGAATTCAGCCGTCACCGCACCAAGACTACCCGCGACTGTTTCCGCGATGTCGTCGAATGGATGGTCCACAGCAAACTCAACCCAGCGTTCAACCGAAACGACGATGTATACCAATACGCATTTATCAAGGTTAACGACGAAGTCGTTGGACGAGCCTCATCGCAGTTGATTTCTACTGTATGGAATCCTGATTTTGTCAATACGTTACGCGCTCGGCCCCATCTTGATGTCACAGGTTATCCGCTTGAGCATGACCACAAATGCGATGCCTGTAATCGGTCAAAGCATCCTGCTTCATCCGATTTGAAGTTTACTGGAAAGCCATACTCCGAGGAAACCCTTGAACCACTTCACGAGAGCGACGATAGCGACAGTGATAGCGACGAGGACGGCAACAGCCCTGATAGAGATCGGGATGGCCACGTCTTACCTTCCGAAGACAGACACTACTACCTCGGCCGGTACATACACACCCACCCCGAAGCAATTCGAATCCAACTAACGTACAAACAGAACCTGCAAATCCAACGCCGTGCTTACCCACACACTAATTCACTGGCGCTTTCACCTCTACGAATGGGTGGTCGACTACCTCAACCATACGGAAGAGCTACTCTCAAACCCACAGAAATCCCTCGACCGCGAAAAAATGTCTGCCAAGAAGCGCACCAAATACGCCAACGGCGTCATTGATCGCATGGACGAGGATGGGGAGGTGCAGCGTCTATGGACGGATTTTCATCAGACGCTTAGGAGTGTAAGGGAGATGAAGGTTTGTTTTTGCCCTTGTACAAGAGACGTGATTGGTTTTGCTAACCGTGTTGGGCATAGGAGGATCGTCCGTTCTGATGCTTTTCGACTTGGGTAGCGAATTTCGGATTTCGTGACGAACGCTTTTATAACATGACTCGACTCATTTTTATACCCCACGTGCGACTGCAAATTAGACCACCTGGACATTGACATATGTACTTTTATCGACCCGACCATTCTCATGACAAACGGATGCTTAGCCTAGAAGAACCAATGAAAACCATCTATCAAACCAAACAAAATTATTTTAATACATCTAATCGAGAAGAGAGATTGAACCAAATACACAATGATACATGACCGTAACAGCCAACAAGAAGAGACGAAAATGACCAATCACACAGCACACAGCATACAAATACAGCAATCATCATTGCCCTTGTAATCAATCCCGGTTGATGCAAGTAAAGTAACGTATTGATGGTGCATGGAGTCGAATTGTAATATGAGCGAAGAAGACAGCGTCGAAATGGTTTTGTTCCTTCTGACCGATCATCCATCCATCCGAAGCAGAATCGTGTGGGTGAGGCGAAAGGAATGTCCTTATAATATTGTAAAGCGTTCGGCTTTTTACAAAGCAGCCTTGGGCTGTTCGGAACCAGCCGCACCGAGCGCGGCGGCGGCAGCATTTGTGCCGGGAGTAAGCATCTACACAACCCATCAATCAGCCTCAAACCTCTCATCCTATGGATGGCGGCAAAAAACAAACCTCATTAGCACCCCTCATCATCCCCTGCTCCCTCTCCATCTGCACATACTGCTCCTCCTCCGCAAACGCCAGCGCCCATGGCACACCGAGCAAAAAAGCGCTCGTCGAAATCACCCACAACGCTTTCCCGCTGAATGAAAACGTCGTCTTCGTCGCGTCTGATAAGCCGTTGATGGTGGCCGTGATGCGACGACGGGATTGGGGGGGGATGATGTCCTTGAGAGCGATTAGGCGGTCGTAGAGGGATTCGTTGATGGGGTCGTAGGTTGAGTCTGCGTCGGAGATTTCGGATTCTAATTTTCCAGCCAAGAGGTTAGTTTGAAAAACGCATCTATTTTCAAAAGGGTTTAAGTGTACCGGTGTCAGTAAAGTCCTCGTCGTCTTCATTATCGGACACGAGGAGAGCTTCCTTGGTTGGGACGGGCTTTTCGGTGGTGAAGTGCTCGTCTTCGACTTCGGTGAGTTTGACCATTTTGCTGATATTTCGGGGACTCGAGTATAAGTGTGGATAGTGAATTGAATTGAAGCGATGGATAGTAGTCGTGCAAGAGATGGTCGGGTTGTGTTGATGTGGTTGTTGAAAGACGGACAAGTAGTGAAGTCAACTTTTTCCATCTTAGGCCGGAGTCACTGGACCAACCGCCGCCCGCGGAGCTCGAGATCCACTCGGCTTGGCATCGTCAGACTCTTAGTCTTACTCCCCTCTTGCTCCATACCGCTCAACATCATCTTAATTATTGAAATCGTTATATATTGTACAATGCCTTGGGCGATCTATCAACTACATAGAGAAGAGAATCCTCATACTTTGCATCTCTTACAAGCGACCAAGCTTCCACTTGGAAATCCGATCTTGAATCTCCTCCCATGGAAAAGCGCGCGGACTGTACCCTTCCAATTCACCTTCCTGAACGACAACCGTCGGCTTGCCGGTCCCCTTTCCGGGATTATACACTTGTCCACCAAATACCTGTCTCGCGACACGGCGTAGATCATTTATCGTCAAGGAGTCAATGCGCTCGCACATTTCCTTGACGCCAATCTTTCGTCCGTGGACTTGTACCTGGCGCCCCAGATCTTCGAGCTCGACCATGCGAGATTCCAGATTCATCAACAGCGATGATCGGAGCTGATTCTTTGCGCGGTTGACTTCGGGCATTTGTAGAGCCGAAAAGCCCTTGTCGAGCGTCAAGGCTTGAAGTTCGCGGCACATGACCTCCAACATCTGTGGCGTACGGGTTGGGCTGCATGATGCCGAAATGCCGAATAACCCACTGTCGGTGTAGCTGTGATTAAAGGCGATGCAGCTTTCAACCCAGCCGTGTTGATTCAAGACGTTTGTGTACAGGCGCGAGTACATGCCCTTTCCGGGCCCGCCGGCTGAGAATGAGCCTCCTCCTCCCAGCAATGTTTGTAAAGTCGCAAGTGCGTAGATGTCGGGAGATGAGATAGGGAGCGCTTCGAATGCCAAGTGAATATGACTCAATCGAGGATGATTCGGGTTCGCAGGAGGGGGGATAGGCGGCAACGTCAAGTAACCACCAGTATAATGTGCGGCGCGGGTAACATCAACGGAAGAAGGTTCGAGCAACGACGGATCAAGCGCTTTCACAGTTGCTGTATCCGGAGCGGAAGACGACAAATTTTTGAAAAACGGGAGCTTCGACAGAATGTTTGGTTGCGACGTTCCGACTTGAGCGTTGGTTGTGACATTTGCAGTTGGTGTGCTGACGTTAATAGTAGGCAACTCCCCTTCCTTCTCACCAGAAAGCGTAGTTTCCACACCCTTCCCATGCAGCGCCGGTCCTTCGGCAGACTTCATATCCCCAAAGTACTGCTCCGTAAGCCGCACGGCTTCCTCATGCGCAACACCCGCAAATGCAACCACTATCCTCTCGGGTCGGAAAAACGCCGCACGATATTTTTCCACCACAGCCTTGTTAATCTCTATCAATCTCTCCTGCGGACACAACAACGGGTTTCCCAGCGTATTGTTCTTGAATCCAGCCATGTGCACGAGCTCCGGTAAAATGAGTTCCGGCTTATTCCAAATCTCATTAATTTCATACTCTGCCGTCAACAACTGCTGCTCAACCTCTTCCTCCGTAATCAGCGGATCACGAATCGTTTCCGCCAAAAGACCCAACGTCGTAGGCACCGTCGAATTGAAACTGGCAGATTGATACATAAGCGACTCCCGGGATGAGGCGCATTGTATGTTCCCACCCAGCGATTCGAGGGCTTCCAGCATCTCATCGGCGGAACGCGATTTGGTGGATTTGAAGGCGAGGCGGTCCATGATGTGGCTTACGCCGCGGATGCTGTCGTCTTCGTAGCGGGAGCCGGCGTCGACGTAGACTCCAACGCCGGAGAAGGGGCCTGGGAGGGATTCGCTGGCGACGCGGATGCCATTCTTGAGGGTTGTGATTTGGTCGAAGTCGGCGGGGTCCTACGACGTTAGTCTTTATCATTTCGGGGAAGAAGTCGAAAGTACCTGAGCTATCGTGGATGCGCTTGCTAAACCTCTGGTACTAGCAGGCTGGCTGCGAAGAATCGGACCGATCGATTGAGCGGTCCGCAGAGCCGCTCGACGCATATTGTGACTGTATTAGAGAGCGATAGGATAGAAACGAACTGTCGCGTGGTCAAGACTGATGCTGATGCAGCAAGTTTAACATTTTTTTGAGCCTGTTACGTTACGTCTTAGTCTGTCGGCTGCGGACCACCCCGGAGTAATTCCGGGAAATTGCAGCTAACCCGATCGGGACACTTCTATACAGCAGGCCTACATCTATTCAGGCACGTATTGTGAATGGTTATTGCAACGAAGAAGTCTGGATATTATTCTAATAAGTACGATCTATCTAATGATCTGCAGCCCATTTTCTATATCCTTCTAAACAACCTGCATTCGCCACGCTGGCAGACGTCTTGATATTCAACCCACAGAGTATCTGTTTCACCGCATTCTCAACTTTCTTGCCGTTAGATGTCAAAGGGATTTCATTGCCTGGGCAGACATCGATAATGCCCGGTACATGACGTGCACTGAGTTCCTTGCGAATGGCAGCTTGAATCCTAGCTGCCAACTCTTGGGACATCGGTGGGATACCCCCTTCGACGGCTTCCGGAACGAGCTTGACAAATAAAACGACAGTTTCGTCGGTATCGATCCCCTCTCGTCTGCGTCCAATGCAGAGCGAGTCCTCAATCTCTTGAGAAAAGTGCTTCAGAATCACATTATATATTTCGGCACTTCCGAAGCGCACTCCTGCCGGTTTCAGAACTCCGTCACTTCGACCAAGCATCGTCAAACCGCCGGTGTCAGGGTCAATCCGTACAAAGTCACCATGATGCCACACAGTAGGTCCGAACACCTCAAAGTAGCTCTTCTTGTATTTTGCTTCTCCCTCAGGACCAGGAGGCCAGAACATGACGGGCTGGGCTGGAAATGGTACAGTACAGACCAAGTCGCCGGGCTCGTTTGATTTCGTAATGTCATTACCAGCATAGTCGTAGGCAGCTACAGCCATTCCCAATCCCCGACATTGAATCTCGCCTCTGTACACAGGCGATATAGGGCAGGAGGCACCAAACAGAGATATAATATCCGTACCGCCAGTAATCGAACCGAGCATGACTTCGGGGTGGAACGAGGAGTAAATGTATTCAAAAGTGGACGGTGCTAACGGTGCAGCTGTACTGAATATCGCCCTCAGCTTTTCCAGTTGCACGGGACGGTTAGGATGCTTGCGCGGGTTCAAGGAAGCCTGCTCGATCACTGATAAATATTTCGCAGAGGTTCCAAAATGTGTGATTCCAAGCTCCTCAATTAATCTGGCCATGGCCATCTCTCCCTTCCCACCTTCAACGTCAAAAGGCCGGAAGGGACTACCATCGTAGACAACAATGGTGGCTCCGCTTGCAAGTCCTGACACAAGCCAGTGCCACATCATCCAGGTTGTTGTGGTGTAATAAAATAGGCGATCGCCAGGCTTGATATCGCTGTGTAAGACGTGTTCTTTCTTATGCTGCAGAAGCGTTCCTAGCGCGCCGTGAACAATAGGCTTGGGTGCACCCGTTGTTCCTGAAGAGTAGAGAATGTAAACAGGGTGATCCGGGTCCAACGATTCGAATTTCAAAGGCGTTGTAGACTCCTGCGTTTCGCGAACAAAGTCCTTGTACCAAGCAACCAGTCCGCTTTGCGGCTTGACTTTTTCGAGATCTAGCTCGGCTGAGGCGATAGCTTCTAAGATCACGACATGCTCCAGGCACGGTAATTCCTTCACAATATCTACTACCTTTGGTTCGGTGCCGTGAACCTTGCCGTTGTAGAGAGAAGCATTGTCTGCAAATAATATTCTCGGCTGTACCTGGCGGAGACGTTCTACCACCGCATGCACACCGGTATCCGGGGAAATCGAGGTCCAAAGTGCTCCGATGGAGGTTGTGGCTAACATCATCACGACAGCGTCGACGTGATTGCCAACAAACCCGCCTATGCGGTCACCCACCGTGATACCTTTTTGGCGCATAGCGTTGGCGCATACTCTGACACGCTCTCTCAACTCTTGCCACGATACGAACTCGCGATTTGCCTCTGTCGCACCGATGATAGCGACCGCTTCGTCGCCTGGGCAATTTGCTGGAAATAGCAGGTTTTCGGCGAAATTGAGACGGCTTCCCTCGAAGAAATGGGGTCTGGGAAATAACAATGAGTTGGAGTCCAGGACCTAGATGAGACAAGTCAATGTACGCTCCTTCAGCAACCAAGTCCTCCGTACCTTGGAATATGCCGTGTGTGCCTTGACCCCTGTGTAATGCCAGACCTCCTCCCAGAAGTCCGCTGGCTGCGAGATACTCCATTGCCAGAGGGCTTCGTAGTTCTTGAGTTTCAGGCCATATTTCTGTCCAATATGCATCTTGAACTTGAACATTTCAGTATTTTCGGGCGCTGAGGGACGCCATAGCTCTATGGCCTCGACATCGTCGTTGATTGAAGAAGGCATGTTGACGGGAGTGCCTCCTCTGTGGTGTGGTCAGTATGTGTACATTCGTGAGAATGCTGGTATGAGTCAATTGAGAGAAAGAAAAGAGGAAGGGGCAGTCTGGTCTTGTCCCCGGTTTGGGAAGGAAGGAGCAACAGATCGCGGGGAAGATCCGCGCTTTTTGGTGGGAAACCGTCTCTGGCCGAGCGCACTCATTCCGCGTCTATTATTCTCCTTCACTTTCAGCTCGAGGATCCTCTCCTCTGACCGGAGATATGCTAGATTGCTCAGTTACTCAACCAGCGGATATCATAGCACGAACAGTGTGATTGGATGGATCCGGCCATTTTAATTCAGATACTCCTGGGACCTGGTACGGGCCTGGACCGAATTGCGATTCGTTAGATGAGCCAGTCTTTGTGCTGCCGCAACAGGCAATATTACAATGACGATAACGATGATGCTGTGAATAGTTGTTTAATGGCTAGTCATCTTTCTGCTGTTTGCGGCATCTTCTGGTGTATGAGGTCATTCACCGAGGGCCACTCAAATCCCGAATAAATCAGGCTCGAGACTCGAACGTCGCTTTGAACAATGAATACGTACGATAAACCTGTGGAAAGCTTGCTTGATTACTACGTAGTTCATATCTTGGTGCTGTCTGGGGAGTAATAAGTAGTTAAGCATAACCAACCTATGAGTAGTACTACGTATGATATCAGCGCTGAGGCAAACGGGAGATTGATCGCCCCTGACTGTCAGGCTATCATCAGCGTATCGAACTATCGATAAAACTTCACCATCTCGCCCAGACGGTGATTGCTTGATAAAAGCAATAAATCGTCCATTTTGGGCTTGGTTGGCGCACTAAGTCAGCCCAGGTCGGGCGGCGAGGCGATCCAGGGGCAGCGACAGAATTTTTAAATTACTTACATTTGTATTACCAGTACATATACCGTAACTTACGCCCAGACACTCGAATCAAGTAATGTATCCGTACTGTTAGCCAGTACGCATAAATCATCCGTACCGTCACATACGCCGACCCAGGCTTTCCGCTACAGCGCGAACTAGGCAGACTAATCTTGCGATCATCGAACTTTGGTCTTTCCTTTCCCATCTTCGTCTGTTTCTCCGTCAACACTACCTCTCTGTCTTCGGCCAGGAATGATACCCTCTTCTCTCTATACCTACTCTTTTTCCCTCAGTTCCTGAGTGAGACTTTGAAGCATCATATCTGTTCAATTGCCTGAGCGGCAAGGGTTGTTACGGTCGGGCGATTCTCCTCCCCGCGCACGCCCCCTTTGACCGCTGCTCTGCGCGGCTTCGTCGGATGTACTTTGCTGTCCGGTTTTTAGCGCTCGCCAGTGTATGTCATTCTCTCTTGACGTTCTCTCGACTGCCGATTTCTCTACTTGGAAGCATTACTGTTCTAGCAGGACATACTATCGGGCAACAAATGACGCGCTGAAGAGTTTGACTGACAATACTCCATAGTCGCAGTGAAAAGCACGCCCTCCTTCAATCCTTCAGGAGCGATCCAATGCGTGTGTAAACTAGATTTCAGTACAACAAACGCGATACACTCTCCTTAAAGATCGTTGCGACTGGAAAAGAATTTGCGATGCCTCGTCGACTGTCGAATACTTTTTCAACCAACTCCTCCCCATCGACCCCTTCATCTTCCGCCGAGAAGGGCCTCAAAGGCTCATCAAAAACCGGCCGGCTGAGTCAACTGTTTTCGACATCGCCAAAATCCAAGGCCGAGCCTTCAACCGCACACGCGACCCTTCTCGCAGCCAGCAAATCGAGCGCTGCGAGCACCGGCGTGCCCATAAGTACCGCGTCGTTGTCTCTTCCCACAATCTCACTATCCACGGCAACTGCCGATAGCCGCAGTATGGATGAACCGCCAAAGACACTGTTTCAGCCTCCGTCCCAGGAAGAGACGAGGCGATTGGCGAAGCAGCATGCGCAGTTCGCCCCGATCAGCCATCCCAGCCACAGATATACAAGTCGGCACCCTGGCGGACCGTTCCCGGAGCCAGTAATGGACGAACCTCCTTATTATTACCTCTTAACAACATATATCAGTTATCTAATCCTGATTGCCTTTGGCCACGTCCGAGACTTTTTTGGCAAGCGATTCAAGGAGGAAAACTACCGCCACTTGAAAGCACGAAACGGCTACGGCGCGTTGAATAGCGACTTTGATAATTTTTACGTTCGTCGTTTGAAATTGCGTATCAATGACTGTTTTGAACGTCCAGTGACGGGCGTTCCGGGTCGTTATATTACACTTATCGATCGTGCTACCGATGACTATAACCGACACTTTTACTTGACCGGCACGACTACAGACACATTGAACATGAGCTCTTACAACTATCTGGGATTCGCTCAATCGGAAGGTCCTTGCGCAGATGCTGTGGAGGAGAATATCCGAAAGTACGGTATCAGCACTGTGAGCACCCGTGCCGAAGCCGGGACGTGCGATTTGCACGTCGAAGTGGAAGATCTCGTGGCCAAGTTTGTTGGAAAGGAAGCGTCGATGGTTTTCTCTATGGGATTCGGAACAAACGCCAATGTTTTCCCAGCACTAGTCAGCAAAGGGTGTCTTATCATCTCGGACGAATTGAACCACGCTTCTATCAGATTCGGAGCTCGTCTATCAGGCGCTTCTATTGGCATGTTCAAGCACAACGACATGAAATCATTGGAAGAGAAACTACGGGAAGCTATTTCCCAAGGTCAGCCACGTACACATCGGCCTTGGAAGAAGATTCTGGTTGTTGTGGAGGGTCTTTACTCTATGGAAGGATCAATGTGCAACTTGCCAGGGCTGATTGAGTTGAAACACAAGTATAAATTCCACCTCTTTATTGATGAGGCACACTCCATCGGTGCCGTTGGCCCTCGCGGACGCGGTGTATGCGATTACTTTGGAGTCGACACGAAGGAAGTTGATATGTTAATGGGAACGCTCACCAAATCATTTGGCGCCAACGGCGGTTATATTGCAGCTGACAAGGCGATGATTGATGCTCTACGAGCTTATAATGCCGGTGTTATCTTTGGAGAAGCACCCACGCCGCCAATTCTCACGCAAATCATGACATCTCTCCGACTCATCAATGGCGATATCTGCCCGGGTCAGGGAGAAGAGAGATTGCAACGATTGGCTTTCAACTCACGGTATCTTCGACTTGGTTTGAAACGACTTGGATTCATTGTATATGGACACGACGATTCGCCCATCATCCCTGTACTCCTCTTCAACCCCGCTAAGATGCCTGCATTCTCTCACGAAATGCTCAAACGCAAAATCTCCGTGGTCATCGTCGGCTACCCTGCAACACCCTTGGTTTCTTCTCGCGCTCGATTCTGTGTCTCGGCAGCGCACAACAAAGAAGATTTGGACCGCCTGCTCACCGCATGCGACGAAATCGGCAACGTCCTCCAACTCAAATTTTCCACCGGCATCGCCGGCGGTGCCCTCCCACCCGCCGACGGACTCAGCCCCGAAATGGAAAAGGAATACTACCAACGCCAACAACAACGACTCAACAACCCCAATGCCACAACCGTACCACCCCGCTGGCGCATTGAGGACGTCGTTCGTCGCGGAGCTCAAGACACGAAGCGTCCATTAGTATAAACCCGAAGCTTTTCCTAGCGTTGCTTCTTCATGTATAGAAAACCCTCACCCTCTTACTTAATACTCGTCTGTCCGTGTATGTTTATATATCAACAAACCCTCATCGTCAAGGCTGGCTGGCTAGCGTGTCCTTGAATTTCTCTTTTGTGTGTGTGTGTGTGTGTGTGTGTGTGTTAATTCGACCCAAGACAGTAATGGCTCAAGGTCTGAACGAAGGACAGGACAGAACAGGACAGGAAACTTATTAGATATGCAATGCATTAATATGACTTATAATAATGAAGTGTATAAGATCTAGGCTGTTTTTCTTGCGTCGAACTATCAATGTATAAACACTTTTTAGATTCTCGTATATACCTAGGCAGATAAGAAGAACTCAATTAAAGCAAATAACCCTGAAACATCATAGTAATAACAATCGACAAATGAAAGAAATCGTGCTGCGAGAAGAGAAAAGAAGAAGAAGAAATTGACATATGAAAAGGGACCCCTGCTGGGATTGATACATATGTATGTATGTATGTATCTGCTTGACGTTGATGATTTCTGAGAAAATTTTATTCCATTTAGAGCATCCTCGACGGCTGGACTTCCATCCCCTTGACATCACCAGCTTCGGTAGGCGAATGCCTTTCCAAACGTCGTCGAGAGGTAAGACCCTTCTCCTCATCGCACGGCGAGATTCCATTCGACGAGGACGAAGGCGAGATCGTTTCGGCGTCATACATCGCAGAAGACGAAGTCTCCACGCTCTTGAGTCGACTTAACTGAATACCGCCACCTGAAATATCCTTCTCTCTTTCTACCTGTTGTAGTTGCTGGTGCGGTTGTAGCTGAATACAACTCTCCGTAACATGTCCTCCCTGCGCCATCATCGTCATCCTCGTCGTAGCGGCGGATTCCTCCTTGTTGTGCAAATTCCGAACCACGAAGCACATGCCGATAAAGATTACAGACATCGCGGAGACGGTGACGTAGCCCTTGAAGTAGCGCGGTGCGTCGATTTGTTGCCAGACGAGTAAGGGGAGCCAGATCTGGAGGAGGTATGCGATTTCGTTCATGGCGGCGATGGTGAGGGCACGTTCTTCGCTGTCGTTGCCGCAGACTTCGTTGGCCCAGCTTTTCTCATATTTTTAGTATATTGATCTTCAAGGGATGGTTTCGGAGGGTTTGGAAAGACTCACGCCATGCATAACCCGCTCAGACCAAAGGATGCGCCTGCTGAGATGAGGCAGGTCCATTTCCACCAGGTGGGGATGTCCCATATGGCCAGTGAGACATAGCAGATGATATTTACAACCTAGATGGTGCTAGTCAATATTTTTTGCTGTAAAGAAGAATACGGTCCAAACGTACTCCACCAAATACGAGGGGCGGCCAACGTCTGCCTCGTAGGACCGTATCGGAAAGCCCTAAAGTCGTCAGCAATATGAGCTGATAAGTTTGGTTGATTTCATACAAGCATATATTATAGTCATGAGGATCTGTACCCCTGACGTAGTCGTCGGGTAATTATTGATTTGTGGGATCGTATATCGAGGATTGGTCGAATGGCGTAGATATCTACAACAGTGAGTACCACCACCAAGTAACAGGGTCTGTCCGACATACTGCTGAAAGATTGGCTGCATGTTCGCAATTCCGTTGTTATACGCGCTGCATATTTTGAGATTGTCAGCAAAGAATAGAACATGGGAACATTGAAGAATCTGACGTACACATATAGAAGAGACATGAGATATATGTGCCATGAGGTGAAGATCCTCTTCAGTTTCTCCTTTGTGTACTTGGACCGCGGCTTGCGGCCCTCCATATGCATTCGTAATTGTGCCAATTTGATTTCCTAAAGTAATCAGTATGCTGTGAAGTGGATTGTAGAGTCGACTCACCTCCTCGCTGAGATACCACGACTTTGTAATTTCAGGCACATCTGGCAGGATAAAATATCCCATAACAGCCACTGGCAATGAAATGGAGCCATTGATAATAAAAGCCCTAGACCAGGAAACTCAGTCTTCAATCTCGATTATCAGTATCCTTATATATGCATGCACAAACCATTGCCACCCTCTATACCCCCCGACACCACCGAGTTGATATACTCCACCCATAATGTATCCCGAAGCCATTTGACCCATGGCACTGCAGATCTGAAATATACAAGCTCTTTTCCCGAGTTCGTCCCTTCGGTACCATGAACCAAGCGAGTGTTGAATGCCGGGATAATACCCGCTCTCACAGAGGCCTTTTTTTTTGATCAGTCGTTGCATCTCAAGGAATGTGACATCTGGGAATGATTCTTACCGATGAGTAATCGAATTATGTAGAATTGGTATGCTTGGTTGCATCTCGATAATGAGAGGGTGAGAACAGCCCAGCAAACCTGTTTCACATGAATCGTCAGTTCTTCATCTTGTCATCAAGTCCCACAAGCCTCATGTTTGGCGTACCTCCAGGCTCGGTATCCAGTACCGTGGCCGCGTTCGACTAAGAATAATATTGCTCGGAATCTGTCCCAGCATATACCCCAAGGCATAAGCTGTTTGCATATAATTCAACTGATTTCGATATAGTTTCAAATCCTCCTGCCTGTATTGGGTGTCGGTTAGCCTTAGCACACCATTCAATATCGCGACAGTAGTGCACATACATTCCAGATACAAAGGCATTGTTAATGTTATATTGGTCGACGCTTTTGACGAAGTACCCTGTTTTGCTCACATATCAGTATAGATGCACGAGACAATAGGAAAAAAGATGTTCTTACCAACTGCGCCAAAGCAAATGAGTGCTGTATCGAGTTTCGTAAGTAGTCGCCTTTCGGCCGGAGGCTTGTCGAATGTGTCCCATAGGTAGCTGACGAATCTTGGTTTTTTCGACTCTTCTCGCCCGGCGACATGTTCCTTGATATCTTCGGTGGACATCCTGGATAGGAGTCGATTTGCCCAATATGGGCCTTTGAATGGTTTGGAGCTCCCTTGACTTTAAGATGCGGTGGGCAAAAGCGAGAGAAAAGAAAGGAATTCTCAAATTAATTGAAAGAAGTGATCAAAATCAGTATATCATGGCCTGCCTGAATGTTGTATTCTCCCAAAATCTGTCTTGGTATTGATTGCAGCGAGAATCACCTACAGAGTAGCTATAGGAGATAATCCATCTACGCCCCTTCAAATAAAAAGGAGGGAATACATCATTCCCAAGGCAAGCCATCAAATCTCCATCAAGGACGATAAGACCAGATTCGCTACAATGTTTGAATGGCGATTGGCTAATGTTGCACAGTGAGGATATCATCGGGCCGGAAGATGAAAATGAAGTCAGTGCATTGGCTCTGCATTCCTGAGAGTGAGGCAGCTCGTTCCTACCTACTACCCAGGATTAGAACATTCCTAGTGATACAAATGTATGATCTCAATGTTAGAGTGGATTCGTAATCGAGAGAGCTTCGTCATTTCTTGTCCTCTTTCGAATATAGTATAAGATGGGGTAGAAAGATGCATTTTCATGAGGTAATAGATAAAGAGAAACGTTAGAAAGATGAGGCATGATCTAGGTATACATGGATGTCGAGTGAAGAGGTTGGGATGGAAGGAGCCTTGGTGCAGTCACGGCAAGCAGCAATCGGGAAGCGACTAGCCCTAACTCATGAGACTCTACTTTCCTTCCTTTCTATACTCTACTACGTATCCCTATAATTTTGCTTCGATGGTGGTATATTATATCGCTTCTTGATTTGGGATTCCTCCAAACTTTCAAAGCTCGATCAGATTAGGGGACGCAAGTACGTAGGAATGAGGACCTCAATTCAATCCCTTTAGTTCTAAATATACAGTGAGAACATCTTACTCTCATGATCAGCTTTGATTTTAGCTAAATCAAGCCCATTGTCTTATTTAACAGGTTGACCCCTTGGCTGCAGTGATGGACCATTGGGGTTGGCAACATTCCACATTCCGGATACAACGCCGGCCCCGTTTTTTCTCTGCTGTACAACCTCCATTTCTCCAACTTTTGAGGCTGCCTGTAGTAAGAATCCTTGAACGTAACTCGTCTGCCTGTGCTAAAGCCTGCTCGGATTTGTTTGAATCCTTTGAGCCGACGCGTGGATGGTGTCACCGCGGCGCGTGATGCTTTTGCTTAATTGATACGCAATCTCGTTTCAAACCAGTTCTACAAGCAATCGAGCGGGAGCTTTTGCAGAGTAAACTACTGAAGAAGACTGAGCTCTAATTTCCCTGATTGAAATTGGTGTGTACCATTTTTCTCGCACAATCTGAGTATGTAATCACGACCTATGTACCACAACAAGGGCAGGGCCACTATCCAAAAAATGCCCTTTTCTTTGCATCGCCCTTGTACAGAAAGTTTCCTCTTAACAGGCACACCATTGAAAAGACCTCATACTATCACAGGCTTCAGAACATTAAACCTCGGCCTTGGAGTAAGTCAGCTCCGTATTTGATCTTCCCTCCCATCCAGCCAACTGGTACAATTGACGCATCGCACCGCCTAGATTCAACTCTCAGCCACGAATGTAACGTACGTACATGCACTATAAATGTGTCTCACCTTGGAACTGATCCATTTCCTGCAGTACCTGCATTTCACGGTCCGTTTGATAACCACATCCTCCGAAAAATAGGTATACACCTGTCCCACGGTGTAAAGTGTGAGACCAATGCCGACGAAGCCGATGAATTTGTTCAAGAAAGCTCTGCATAATTAAAATTTTCAGCCCACAAAGAAATGAAGTACATGAAGACGTCCGAGATATGAATTACCCACCCATAAGCCATAACAAGCGCACCATCATCACGGGCCTGATCAAGCGTGTTGTATCCGTCAGGACCCCATTCAGAATAATGCTTTCCTTTCCTCAAGACTGCAAATTTATCCTCTAGATTGCGGTTCAGAAATGGCAGCAAACTTATGATAGGTAGGAATAGGTCGGATACAAAGGAGTTGACGACTTTGGTGAATGCGGCTGCTATGCTGTAAGTACCATGTCAGCTCTGGCCTGTATGCTTGGTATACTTGTGGGAAATACAGGAAGTTGGGTGTTTACATTAAACCAATGGCAACTTCGAGCACGTTATCGCGAAGCGCAAAGTCCCAGAAGCCATCCCAGGCTTCCTTGAAGCGGTCGCGGACGCGGGTGACGGCGTTGTCTTCGTGGTCTGGAAGGCGAGGCATGCTGATATGATAGCAATATGATGGTGTCTGATAGCCTTCAATAGTCTTCAACGATGACAAGCCTGATTTTAATAATATCTGCAAAAATATTTACTTTTTTTTTTGAATCTTCGTTGATGAGCTCATACATTTGCTACGTCATGGCCAGCAAGCTTAAGCTTTTGGACCAATAAGAGGCTACCATAGTAAGCCCTAACATCTTCCTATTCAGGAAATTTAGGACATTCGCGATTTGTCTTTTATGCTTGTCTCAGGAAAGCTTTTTACACTCAAGACAAAAGCTTCCAATGAGCCGTGTCGCAGGCTGCCTTAGGAAAGTACCAATCTCGACGTTCCCTGCACTTGCTGATGAATGCTGATGAAAGTCGTGACAACGGAGCATACAAGTCTGATGCGATACCTGGCCTTTCGGTAGAAAGTAAGAGGCCATGGATGCCGTTTAGCAGACAGAAGCTGTACATGCCCAAATAAACCTAGCGGAAGATACGACTATCAAGGTTTCATATCCGGCTTTCATAGGTTGCCCCATATTTTTATTGCTCAGAGTAGTCACTAAGAGCCAAAGGTTCGCAACCAACCAAGTTTTGACCTCGAAGATTTCTCCATTTCTCGTCACTTCTCCGTAGAACAGTAATTTTATGTTTAGAGCGAATGTTGTTGATAGGGGGATGCTTGGGCTCTCAATTTCGTTTCACTAGTATATCTTTTGGATTGTTCATTTAGCCTAAGTACATGTCAACATGCTATTCAAATCAGATGCAAAACTGCTTTGTATATTCAACGCTCAATCGAGAAGCAAAACAAATGTAAAAGTCTATAGTCTAGCACGCAGCGCCTTTGTGAGCCCGGAGGGACCGTCGTAGATTTGTTGCTCGACGATTCTCGAGTTGATCTATTATTGTCAGTATTTGTGCTCATTTGCATGTATGGATAAAAAAAGCTTACATATTCAGGGCCGAGATCGGAAATCTTCTCCACTCCCAATAGTTGCATGCACGTCTTTGTCTCATCTGCGAGAACTGTCGAATATCAGCGTCACTTGTCATCGGTTATCAGCAAAAGTAAGTAGACTTACTCTCGAAAGTCCTGTGGACGCCCTCAATGCCTCCAGCACCAAGTCCCCACAGAGCCGGTCGGCCAATCCCCACGGCCCTGGCGCCCAAACACAACGCCTTCACAACATCTGTGCCTCGTCGAATACCGCCATCAACAAGAACTTCAATCTTATCAAAGACTTCAGGGCAGTACTTGCGAATCTCAAGCAAGGTATGCACAGCCGGCGGAGCAGTGTCGAGTGCCCGTCCACCGTGATTAGACAATATAATACCTCTCACCTGCGGCGCGTACAGCGACGCAATATACGCATCCTCATGTGTTTGCAATCCCTTCAGAATGATAGGTAGTTTTGTGAGTTTCGTAAGCCAGTTCAGAGTCTCCTTCCAGGTCAGATCATAAGCCGTGCCAGCGAATAATTGCTCGCCCACACCACCGCTTCCATCTTTGAGCACTGGTATTCCATCCGGTAGAGTATCTGACTTTTCTTCGACCACTTTTCCGGACGGAACAGGTAGCTTTTTGGCGGTGTTGTCGGTGCGCATGTCATCCTCACGTTTACCGGGCACCGGCGCATCAAGCGTCAAAATGATGCACTTAATAGCCTTGAGCTTTTCGATTCGCGCGATCATTGCCTCACTTTTCTTTCTTTCCACTTGAACGTATAGCTGCCATCCAAACACTTGGTCGGGCGCGGCATTCTCCACGATCTGTTCAGGCGACATGGACGCGTTATTCGAAATCATCTGCATAGCGCCAAACCCACGACAAGCCGCGGCAATACCAGCTTCACCAGCCGGGTGCGCCAAACGAGCCATTGCCGCGGGCGATATGAAAATCGGCAAGCCGACCTTATGCCCCATGATCGTGGTCGACAGGTCGCATTTTCCGACATCGATAAAGACGCGAGGTCGCAGAAAGATGGAGCGGTAGACTTCACGGTTGAAGTTTTTGCTAATCAAATCATCTCCAGCGGAATAGTAATATCCCCATGCCTTGCGGCTGACCTGTTTTGTGGCTACTTGTTCGATTTCGTCGAGGTTGAAGAGTGTTTCCATGGGTGGTGGGCCCTCGTCTTCTTCTGAGGATTGTTGTTGTGCGTCTGCGGTGTGCTTGGGGAGGGTTTCTGGGTCGACGGTCCCTAAGAGAGCTTCGGGTTTGAGGTTGTCTTCCAATGTGCCGGGAGGGTGGATGGGATCGTATTCTTCGGTGGCATCGGTGCCGGCTAGTCTGAGAATCACCTTGACACCGCCGGGGTGGCTGGACATGAAATCGGTGACCTGTACTGTCAGCTCTGTGCGCAATTGCTAGAGATATAGGACTTACATCATACACCTTGCCGTAGAGAATGACCCAGCAACTCTCTGGCGTATTGTGCTTCGCGACTGTGATTCTGTTAACAAATTGCGGGGAAACACCTCCAGACAGCGACATACCTTCAGCCGCATCGAATACTTTAGCCATGGTGAATAGCGTCCGGTATATACAGTACTGACAATAGTAAATAGAAGTATCAGCACATCAATTGCGATAGCATGTCGTGAGAAGGAAGAAGAAAGATAAGAAAGACAAGAAAGACAGTTCGGAGGAATCGCCGAAGCTAATGGATTATTACCCCAACTTTCAATTGACCGCGCGTGATTGGTGGATAAACTGCTTATGGGCTGCTCGGGTCAATAGCCGACGAACACTTGCTCGTAGTACATACTAACTTATGTATATATTGAACAAATACCGATACTTCTGGGGATAAATCGAATAGATTGGGCTTATTTGATGTGCAGCCTAATCACCATATCCTGTCAACAAAACACCAGCACACTCACTCGCCCTAGAAATAATCATGATAGGGGCTGTGTCTCTACACATCTATTTTTCTGGCTAAACAGCTTACAATATGTCTATATCCTGATAGTCGAACAAGCTTGATATAAGTGCCCATGATCCTAGCTGGACCATGATGTCTTACATAACCTCCAATTGAACTCCCGTATATACAAACCCCTACCCTCTTCCCAAGTGATGAGATTAACTGGATAAATACAACTACTCCGCCGTCTTCAAAAACTTAATCAAATCCTTACGCTCCCACTCATAATTCTCCAGCTTCCAATGTGCATCCCGCAGCCTGCTCACCACCGACTGCATCCTCCACTCCGCACCGTTCGGGTACTTCTTCGGATCGCCCATGAGATGCAACTCATTCTCATACTTGGCAATCTTTGCGTTCTCTCTATCGATCATTTCTCGCACGATGCCGAGATCGAGTCTCTTGCGTAGAATGTCGTCCTGAGTAAGAAACTTGAATGCAGCGTGGTAGATAGGTCGGCCGGGCTTGACTATCGATGGACGACCGTTGACGGTGCTCACTGTGATGAGTTCTTTTTGTTCCAAAGCGGCTAAGGAGCGTTCGCCGTCGGCGTCATTGAAGAGGTCGGAGACCATGATGTGGCTGTAAGGAACGGAGCCGTTTTTGTTTGCGGCGATGGTTTTGATGATGTACCAGGCTTGTTCGCGGGACCAGGCTGGGTTGTCGGTGTTGTTGGCTTCCAGGACGTATCCTTTTACTATTTCGGTGGCGGCTTGTTCGATTATGTGTTTGACGGCGCCTATTGTAAGTTAGTGCTGATGTCCCCCGCTGAGAATTGATGTAGATACTTACTCTTTGGACTCTCGCCAGACTTGATTCGATGGGCCATAAACTCCAAATCGGTCAAACGGCCACCGACAAGCTCGATACATCTATCCAAGTCGTGCAATCCTTGTGGCGGTGCGTTCTTTTCAGGAGACGACTCGTCATCCTTCTTGTCACTATCATCGTCACGATGCTGCAAATATCGAAGAATAAAGTTTCTGCCAACTTCCAACGAACAATCACCTAATGAAACCGAGCGAAAGACTTGACTAGGCAGCGCCTTGCCAAGTGTTTTGGAGTATGATGTATCTTGAGTCAAAAAGATGACATGCGCGATGTTGCCAGTAACCAACGCCGCAGCCCATTCTGCCAACTTGTCGTCGACAATATTGCTCTCGCGACCTCCATGGAGAAAATTATCAATTACAACCACAGGTCTCTTTTCAGGATGTGCCTCTAGATAGTCGTCATCCGTCATGTTACTGCCGTCCTTCTTTTTGTTTTCAAGCGCAATCTGTTTCAGCGCGGTGGCGGTATTTGTCCATATCTTGCTAAGCTGAGAGTCCAGCGTTTCGGAGAATCCGGCTTTGGTACCAATTATACCTTGAGAGGCCAAGTCGATGAAACTGCTGAAACTATTCATCCAAGAGAAGACTGGTCGGTACCCAACTTGCTGAGCTGCAACGGAAATCGTAGATGTATCGCCTCTTGCATCCTGAATTTGCTTGCAATCGATGATGAGTTTGTGTTTTCGATCTTTTAAAGCCTGGTCGATGACAATTTCTCTCTTGCCGGATCCGTGAGGACCCTGAACGACGATGAATGTATTTCCATTCTCGCTAAGCCATGATTGCAATTGATTGATCTCTTCTTTTCGATCATCCGACAAAGCTCGGAGGACATTCTTCTCGTTGCGTTTACCGAACGATAGAAAGTTGGCCCTGCGAACCTCCTTTCGAATCCACGACCATAGAGCCTTGTCGTCCCCATTGAACAAGTACTTTACTTTCATCTTGATGAAAAATGTGCGGATGGGATCGAATATGATCACTGTAATTCCTGCAATGAGTGCTGCAACAGCCGGAATAACAATACGGGGATGATTGAAGAGCCATTCTCTGATCCAGTGAGCCTTAATTTTGCGTTCGTAGGTTATTCGCAGGACAGATCCTCCCGCGCCATCGCCGCTCACCGTTTCCGGTATGGTAACGCCATGGGTGCAACTGCGAGCAAGGATAGCATACTTTGCTCTTGTAAACTCAACCATTGCATATTTTGGAAGGACCTTGGAGTCGGGCGGCTGTCGGTCAATGACCTTGATCTTGCCGTATTTACGAAATATGGAGTACAAAGCCTCTGGGGTCAATTCCGCTGGTGTGCTATTCGAGGAGGGTGGAAGAAATTCGACCTTTAGCTTTGGGCTAGGGAAGTGGTACATATCCTCAATCCATGGCTTACCCAGAACGCGACCTACCCCGACACGATCGAGTGGGTTGAACCATGGACGGATGGGATTTTGCTTGAGGTACTCATCAACCGCAGCTGCAACTTCCCCTTTTGTCCTTTTCTCTCCATCTGAAAGCGAGTATTTTATAAATAAGCCTCCTTCGGTCAATCGAGGTATGACCTGTTTGACGTTTATGTGCAAATCTGGCGGTAATGCGCGTCTCACGATGGCCCAGTGGTCGGCCGCAGCGTAGGAGGGTTTATCGACGCGTTTGAGAACCTGATCAACCGCGTAGGAGTCTCCAATCCAGAGAAGTCGGTAAAGCCATTGGAGTCTGAGTGGAAGGATATCTATGTCGAAAGTTCGTATTAGCAGATGTTACAGCACAGCTCAAATCGCAGCGCAATATTGTCCTACTGTTGATGAACAAGAGCTCCTCATCGGGCCCTACAGATATATGGCCTTGCTCAAGAGTATCTGTAATTGAGTCACTTGTCGATGTTTTTGTCGGTGGTGTTGTGGCTGTTGCCGTCGAGTTGTATCGCATCGAAGCGCATCGTACCGCGGCATGCTTGTAAAACGTCGCACGAGGATGAAAACCATACTGTAGATGGCGACGGCACTGAGTCCGAAGGATGGCTGGCAGCCGCATTGTGTTATACAATCATCAATACAGATTTGTGATGGCTAACGCAAAACCATGATTGCGATCAAATAAAAGAAAATCAAGATCCGCGAGTTGATCGCATGACGTCGACACTCGGACCGAGTTACTTGCCTATTTAGGGTTAGTATATGATTCCCTCCTCCTTTTCCCTCTCCTGGAGAAAGATTTAGATAGACTACGTGCTTCATCTCCGTACACTTCTTTCTCATGGTATACATATTCTGCTTTTATTTGAACACTTAAACGGTCTGGTCGACGTATACCTCACCGTATAGATTCTCTCAGCCTCATGAACTATTCAGATCTTGTCAATACACATCACCCTATACTCGTTCTCTCTATAGACCCCCTTCCTTTCACATCACAAAGAGCGTGATTCGAAGCTCTTTGAGTCAACGCCAAATCCTCAATAAGGACTATTATTCTTTACGCCGAACGGCTCTCACGTGTGCGTCGCATTCTTACTGTGACGTCGAATCTTTTCGCCGTACTATATCAGGCCTTCGATTAGTGGTCGCGGAAGGATCCTTATGAATATGTTGACTCACGTAGAAAAGGATGAATGGAATTGGAAGAAATACTATAGACAGCCCTCCAAGTAGAGAGTTTCCTGTACCAATTCCGAGATTGCGAAACAAAGCTCGTGCCTACACAAGATCAATCAACTTGAAAGATCTCACATAATCAGAAAGGGGTGTCTGTCGACTTACAAAAAGTGGAAAGACCACGCCACAGGAAGCCCTAAAAAGCGTATTCCCTGCAAGCACTGATGCCGCATACTGAGGGTAAGACATGCCCAGATAACTCAGTACCGGCATGAACAACGTGATGATACTAATGGTAAAGCAACCGGATCCCACAAGCGGTACCATCCAATGGATACCCTCACGCGATGTCCAGCCGTACCAGAATAGACAAACAGGCAAAGCCACTGCTCCAAAGAAAGTCGGCGGTAGGATGACTTCTGGCTGGAAATGACCCTGTGCTAGTCGAACCATCAGGTGATTGCGAACCCAAAACAGGTAGCAAGGTACCGTGATGAGGCCGCCGACGAATATACCCAAGAAGGCTAGCCCTTGCTCTCCTGTGTTGAATCCGTATATATCTCCAAATACCAAGGGAAAGGACTCAAACCATATGTACAGCACCCCGTATAGTAGGGCAGAATACAAGTCAACAAAGAAAACAATGGGCTCAGAGAAGGTCATTGTAAATGCCCTGCCAAGCACGACTAGATGATCTCCGATTGTTACCTCTGCTACATCAATCTCGGATTGGCTTTTGAGCATTGTGTTCCCCGTTTGTTTCCTTAGCCTTCTCGCTCTGCGGTACAGTATATTGGCTGCACTTGTCTCAGGCATGAGAAAGAAGAGCACAGTCAACACAACTGAGCACAACCATGTAAGTTCCCAGATAGTCCAGCGCCATCCTTTGACTTGTACCGCAAATCCTCCAACTAGTGGTCCCAGGACTGGCCCTAGAACACCCGTTGAACCATATATGCCGATCCAAAACGGGACTTCGATGGGTGCATACATGTCCATGATGGTTGCACCGCCAGTAGCGAGAACGGGTCCACCAAAGAATCCGGTTAGGAATCGAAAGACGAGTAGCATAGCCATGTTCACTGCGTATCCGGTTGGTAGTTGGAGAAGTACGAAGATGAAGAGAGTCCAGAAATAGATTCTGCTGCGGCCTATTGTTGGTATTTCGGACATTGGGGAGAATAGCATCGGTCCTAGGCCGTAGCCTCTAGTAACTAAAGTTTAGTACGTACTTCTCTGATCGTTTTGAGGGTATGAATGTGTACGTACAGTACGAAGAGCGAAAGACCAAGTGTAGCCACAACCTCACCGACACCAAACTCTTCCATGATATCTTGCTCGCCGGGCGTGTAGATGGAGCTACCTATGTAGATTCCGAAGTTGAGAACACATATCAGGAAGCTCACGAGTATTTTCCGGCCGTTTGACCAATTTTGAGGGTTCTGAAGCCTGTCAGCGATCGAACATGAGTGATCGTAGGAACTAGACGAACCTCTTGATCACTTGAGTTATACCAATCTACCAATATGACCTCTCCGTTCTTTTCATCCTTGTTTGCGAGATCACGGTGCATAGTATGCTGTTCTTCTGAGGACGATGCTTCCGTGGTCTTTACAGCATCAGCCGCGCACTCACCGTCCTGGTCAATCCCAGCATCACATTTTGGTGCATCATCATTGTACTTGCCCTTCGGCACAGATGCCTTCCACGAATCTGGGTTCTGCTCATCGGGGAATTTCAGGAGCTGTCTCCCTGAGAGTAGACGGACGGTTTGGCCAAAGACTGTATCGCGTAGGTAGTCGTTCATATTGATTCTCAACTCTGGCAAAGGTGAAACTTTGGACCTAACTTATGGTATTGCTTTCCAGATAGAGCCTACCGTCTGTCGTTCCGGGTCCAGGTTTTTATACCCATGAGTTTGGGGTCCTCCATCTGACAAGAGCGTAGCAAGTACATATTCCATGATTATTTGCAACCAATCCCTGACCAACATAAGCAAAGAATGCAAACATGACTTCATGCGCTTGAAAAGCAAGCTCTAATGAGCTACTCCGTACATACAATAGAGCTCCGTTCCGGGGTAGCTTATCAGATCGGCTTTTAGAGGACTTTATTCTAATTTAACATCATACCATACGGCCCTAGCGCCTTGAGGCTCCTTGCTAGGATAGCTTCTTGACGAGAGAATAACCCTAGAGCTTCAAGTACCCCTGTCGATATTTGAGCTTTATCACAGCCGAAGCATTTCATTCGTCGACAGTAGAAAGACGATGCTTGTTATCCCCGAATATCACGGAGTTAGTGGAGTTAAGCAGGAGATTTGGCCTTAGGGTATTTAGGGTTATCATATCTCCGGGTGCATGATCCAAGCTAGGGTTGGCTAGTCCAAAAAGGAAAAGCGTCATGCTGGCTGAACAAACAGCGAGCCTTGCTCAACTACACGTCTTTCTTTGACGTTGTGACAGTCGACCGAAATACAATGTAGGAATGCTTCACAGCAAGACAAATGCGACCAAGTCCGCGGGCTCCAGTCGACCCCGAGTTGGCGGGCTTGTGCGCCCGCCGTGGGAGGCTCAACGCAGATCGATACTTCCAATCGAGAGACAGTCACGACCTCGAAGATGCAATCGCGAGCATGCGCACAGCGGTCTCTCTAGCCAAAGGTACCCAGTCAGTCATCCTGGGAGCATCACTGGGTAACCTAGCTGCGCTGTTACTGGAACAGTACAAACAAATGGGCGGAAATGCTGGGTTGAAAGAGGCTCGACAACTAGCAACATGGGCTCTAGAGTGTTTGTCGGATGGCGATGCGGATCGTGCTTTTATTCTTACCACCCTCGGAAATATACTGATCACTCAATATGACCGTTCGGGCAGATCTCAGGATCTAGAAGAGGCCATTTTCAGTCTACGGGTTGCGGCGCGGGCTCGGAGTCACCCAGATGTTAGCACGTTTCCAGCTGTTGTGTTGAACAATTTAGCCTGTGTTGTGGAAAAACGCTTTAAAAATGCCGGAAGAAGAGAAGATCTCAAAGATGCCGTTACTAGTGCGCTCGAAGCGACTAAAACTAGGTTATCTGATTCGTCCCTCATGGCCGGAGTAGGCTCAACCCTTGCAAGTCTGTTACTTAGGCATTATAAATCCACGGGAAAGTTGGATAGCCTGGCCGACGCATTATTTGAGCTCCGCATAGTCACAGAGATTGCACCAGAGTTTCCAGAGCTCGACACCCTTCTCGGTCAGTTTGGTAGTCTAGCGATGGAACAACACGTGCTGAGGGCACAGGAAACCGATCAGAGGACGGAGATGCTGCAGTCGTTTCCCCGGAAGTTTTTGATCCTCTTTATTTTGCTGTCCCTGTCAATTGTGGTCTCCAGTTTTTTTCCAATGGCATTTTACCCAGTTGTTGTGGTTTTCGTCGGTACCCTATCCAGCTGGGCTGTTCATGAATACTACCAGTCACTATCCAGTAGGGATAAGCTTAGTCCTCTGCTTCGTTTTATTCCAACTTGGGTTCTGGAGATACTTTTTTTACGGTATGGTACTACTCGTTTTTCGCCAACGCTATTACCTACTCCCTGGATTGACACTCCTTCTGCTCTTACCTTGCCAAAGTCGGAAGAGGAAACGTACATTGAGGATATATCGCCTAGACAGGAACCCACCGACGCTACGCGACTGGAGTTGGGGTTTGATCAAGAACAGAAGACTGAGGCCAGAGATCAATTCCCGGCTTATGATGGCCGCGTCCAGGATGATATCGAAATCCTGCATCATGGGATCGATCACTTGCCTAGCGCTCCGAGTTTCAATCCAAGCCCTATTTTTTCAACATGTTCAAGATACAATGGCTATGAGGACGAGCTAAAAAGTCACAATCAATTTCTCTACGATCACCTTGCTGATTCAGATATATGGGACGATGCAAATGGATCCCCACGCGACAGTGAGCTTTTAAAAGCTCTTCCATCCGCATCTGGAGAGGGAGAGAAGTGCGACAATCAGATTGAAATCACGGAAGAAAATGAATCGATTCTTCCTACAAAACGAGTTAAAACAATCGAGAATGTCAGTAAGATGGCTATAGCATCTTTTCTAAGATTGTCAAATCCCGGCTAACAGATGCTAGGGCATTACATATCCCACGGAAATTACGGAAGCTTGGGAGAAACAAGAGATTATTTCTACTCCATTACCGGTTTTTGCTGGGCATTCGTCCGAACAAACAATCACCAAAGCGGTCTTAGCTAGTGATGGAGAAGATAACATAACGAACTCTACGAAACAAGGCAAGTATACTATGGTCTCTTCGTATGCAAAGCTGGGCCTCTAACCAAAATTCACCTCGTTTAGTCCAGGATGACGCATCAGAAAATCAGCATAAGCCACCATCCACTGTACTCAGTCCGTTAAAGGCCAGAACAGAGGGCCCCATCACGCCAAACCCAACATATCCATCTAATCAAGATAGAAAATCCAACGAAGATGAACATAGTGCCCTCGGGCAAAATTTCATTGACCAGAAGGTCCACAGCCAAAAGCCTCCTACCCAGCTTGAGGGGAAATCCTCCGCATTTGATTCCGTGGCCCAAGGCAATACGTCAAACGACATAAGCAAAAATGAGGGTAACGCCATGGGTAATATCTACAGTGAGGAAGCGCACGTTGTTGGTAAGATTTCCAGTGGGAGAGAGAAAACGATACAGAGCACGCAACTAATGTACGCCTATAGGCCATTTAAGTCGCCACTATGGTGATAAATTTGGTAAATATCTCTTCTCACAGATTTTTTGGGGATGTCTGACTGAAACCCGGATGTAGAAACGAAGAACATATCCGCAGTTCTGCCCTGGCACCAAAAGTCGGATACTGGTCAGAATCCGCCTGACTTCACGCTCGGCGAGCTGCATACAGAGGATATCATGCAAGAGATTGAACGAAGTATACGTGAAGCAGAAGGGTCATACAGCTTGGCGCGACCAGCGAGTGAGCTTCAGAGAAATGCCGATGCCCTCGGCCACGAACAGGATGCCCCATCCAAGAGTCGTCCTGCACTGGACAGCCAAGGAGCCGTAAACTTTTATACAAAATCACGGTCTCATCGCGGAGAATATGCACATGACAATAGTCGAAACAAGAATAAACAACACGCAAAGACGAAGAAGCTTGGTTCTCTGAGAAATACACCAGATCAAGACATGGATTCAGGTTATTCGTCCAAGGTCCAATCTGCCTCGTCATATATAAAGAAGTATAAGGTACCACGCAATGACAACGCAACACAAATACCAAACCGACAAGGTCGCGAGCGATCACAAAATACGTTGATGGATAATTCGTCCAATGAGGCAGCGTCAAAATTTGAAGAGAAGGTCTCCTCAGGAAGAATGAAGCTTAATGGAGAGATCCCTATGCAGCGACCACGTGGAATATATGCATCTAAGGATCGTCCTACTTATCCGGATGAAGTAGACACGTCTATCGCTTCAACACAACCTAAAAGGGGGGCCAAGGAAGAAGTGCCGGCGCAAAGCCGTAAAGGTGGCATTTCCATGCCCCCTTCAGCGCCAAATCTCAAACATTTCGAAACATCCTCCGAACAACTTGATGCGCTCTCGTCGTACTTTCAGAGAACCCTACTGCCACTTTGTACTGAGTATGTTCGCAATGTTCCAACTGACAGAAAGAAACGCGAAGCGATGCATGCGGGATTGGTCAGCACTATCATGAATCAAGTGCTTATACAGGCTGACGGCATTGAGATAAATGACGCAGCTACTCGTAATTTGCGTCGCAAACTAGTAACACATGCCCAGTTGACCCTGGATGGCCTTGATGCTGCAGTGAGACGTGTGCATTGAGGATCTTTGAGTGAATTTTAAGACCTGTATGTGGCTACATCATTTTTCTTAAGAGCTAGTTTGGGTTATATATTTACAGGCCACTGTTCAAAAATCTGTCCTCTACCTTGCTATAGCATCTCAACATTACTTCTTGCTGTGGTCAATGAATCGGGATTTCAATCGGGCCCAGAGCGTCTCCTTGAGACCACGGGCCTTGATCTCGTCTCCACTCCTTACTGAAGACTCGACCATCAGTCCAGCCTGTGCAGCTTTTAATCGCCCTTGCACTTCATAAAGCTTTTCTAGAAGAAAAGTCTGCTCCTCTTGCAAGATCTCAAGGCTGCGCGCCTGCTGCGTGCCCTCGGACTCCAAAAACACAAGCCGTGACTCCTCCTCCGAGGGTATCTCGATATCCACTTCTACCCACCTTTCTCGGATTTCATTTGCGTTCGCTTGTGGGAGAATGAAAGATGGTCGACGGCTTCTCCTTGCTGCTACCGCTGCCTTCCTTGTCGGAGTATAGTACGGTTGCCATGGATCAATGTGTTCCTTTCTAGGCCGGGCCTCCATGCTAGTCGAGTCGGACAGACTATCAGAAATTCGGCTGCTCGAGCCCGCGCTGCTACCAATTGTGCGGATGGTCGGGTCAAAACGAACCGTGTGACGGGTTCGCAAGATGGGGTCTCGTCTTCTGTCATATATCACGCGCGACGGGCGCCACGGGGGAGACATAGATCTCGGTCTATTCGAGGAGGACCATTTTCTCGTCGATTGTTGCGGCTTATATGGCAGAGGAATAGAATCGTCTGAGACATAGGCATCGAGGTGAGACTCCGGAACGCTCTTCTTGTAAGAGCTGACCTCTTCTAATGAGAACTCGGAGAAGTCAGTTTCATTGGGTTCAGAGTCCGTCGAATAATCATCAATAGAAGGCAAAGGGTCCGCTTCGCCTAGGTCAGAGTCGCTGTAAACGAACCCTTCATCATAGGTATTGCCATTGTGGACGCGAACGATCTGGCGTCCATGATCGGGCATAATCATGCATATGTTGTTGGAAATTGCCTTTAATCGGTCTGTGATGTGTAGATAATTCGTAAAGGTGTCTCTTTCGAAGAGCTCACTGGCCTCGGGCTTATTGAGGTTGGCGACCTTACTTCTCACGGCCATCACTAGATTGCGTGCCTGAAGAAGTTCGGCCTGAATAGTATTGACCTGCTTCTCTAGTAGTTCAACTTGGTGATCAACTTTGCCGAATATCAATGCCAGTCCCTTCTGGGTCTGGGTTTCCAGTATGGGAATATTGCGGCTCGGAAGGGGGATCTGCTGGCTCGCTTGAATGCGTTCTTCTTCTTCATCACCGTCGTCATCGTCGTAATCATCGTTGTGTTCCTCCTCCTCCTCCTCCTCGTTTCGTTTCCACAATTCTTCTTCCCACGGGTTAGCAGGCCAGGCAAATTGATCATCTTCGATCGATCGTATTTGGACCATTATTCCTATAGACTATGGAAAGGCAGATAAAGGCAGTGGATAGCGACGTTAGAATAATGAGGTCTCTACATGGTACAATTAGTCGCGCGCATGAGGCTACGGTGTGATTCGTGGCGAGGGGCTAAGAGGGGAAATCGTGCAGCCTCGTTCAGCCTTGCGCTACAGCTGATTATCCAATAGGTTCTACCGGGACTCTTCGAAGATGAAGCACCATTGACTCTCTGCCGTGAGGTTTTCACCATGTAGAAAGCTACTCAGGAGCATGGAGTCACTCCAGCCGGGTTATAAGCCCAGTCTGACGTTGATATTTGCCTGTCTCGGCGAAGTCCACGCCGAGCGGCATCACAGAACGAAGCGAAAGGCCGATCTCGACGAGGCGATTTCAACGACGAAACTTGCCCTCAGTATCTCCTCTGCCGACCATCCTCTGACCGCTATCCTCCTGAACAATCTCGCGAACGGGCTCTGGCAGCGCTACCGATCTAGCGGCCGCGAGGATGACTTGCAGCAGTCGCTGGATTATGGCTTTCGGGCGTTGGAACTGCTGTCACGAGAGGATTCCCACCGAGCCTCCGTATTAGGTACCCTTGGGGTCATTCGCGTCAGTCTTTATGACTGTCAGGGTGACATCCGAGACCTGCAAGAGGCCATATCGCTCACGCGCAAATCGATCGATATTGCGACCCGATGTGCAGGAACCGCTCCCTTGGTCTTGTTCAACAATCTAGGCGCATACATGTACAAACAATATTGTCTCACCGGTCGAGGAGAAGATCTGGACGAATCTATTGTTTCGTTCGTCAACGCTCTCGAATGTGCGACAGACAACACAGTCGACCGGGTGACCTGTCTGATCAATTCCGGCCAGGTCCTCACCCAGCGATATTACCTCACAGGTCAACTGCAGGATTTGAGTCGCGCTTTAGAGAATGCTCGTGAGGCCTTGCGTATGGACCCGCAGAATGGAGATCTAGCCACTCTGCTGAAACGGCTGGACCGTTTCCTCGAACGCCGTCGCGAGTCTACATTCTCAATGCACCGGTCGAAAAGACAGGGACTTTCAATTGCGAATCGCCAGTCCGGGAAGCTGCTAATATTTTTGGCTGTTGTCATATTCATTATCGCAATGTATGCATATCATTCTAAAACGGAAATTCTACTCTCTATAATCGCTTTCCCGATTGGAATTATCTACCATTGGATGATCACTCAGAGACTTTCTACAGAACAGGCTATCTCTACCCAAGACTATTCTTCGCCGATATCGTCGATGAGAGGACTTTTCAGTTCTCGGAACGCAGCTCATGACTTTATTCCCAAGCTTTTGGCAGTGCCATTGATACCAGTACCATTTGCTTCGTCACTACGGAATATCCAGACATCAAATTTCTCCGCGGACTCGTCTTTATTGTATGATCAGCGACGGCAGTCAACACAGGCCGAGCGGGAGAACATAAGCCGGTCTTTCACCGGTCATCATAGAGATAGGCATGAAAAGGTAGATAGGCGCAGACACAGTGGCCACCGGCGCGTATCTCAGTCTCTCCGGGGTCGTAATGGCGTGTCGATCTTTGGCGTCATGGCACCCAGTGACTTGATAAATCAAGACACTCACAAAGAGTCTTCTATCCCAGCTGTAAGAAATGTAAGACCGCAAGCTGACGTTGAGCTTTCGCGGAATGAGATGGGATTCAGTCGCAGACAGCGAGAAGCTTATGTGGTAAGTTTCGTTCCCCTTTTGTAGAAGGTACCAGCATTAATAGATAAGACTTCTTCATTTCAGAAGGATAGCAACACGCAGCGATCCGTCGGTGCTGATTCTGGGTATGGCTCATTCAGGGCTCGACATGACGGGGTTCGAGATATCCAGTACAACAACGGTAAGTGGTACGGAGTGAGAGAGAGGCGTAACGCACAAGGCTAATACCGTGGCAGATGATCCGAGCAACCTCTTAATCGATGACCAACGTCAGAAATTGGTTGCCTCGCCCAGTAGTCCCAGACCCGTAGAACACCTTTCACCTCCACTCGTTCCATCGCAGAAGCTCTGGGCTGAGTTGTCTAGCAATTACTCGGAGCATAGGATATGGGAAGAACTGGAGCCTTCCCCAGACGAGGAGGAAAAGAGGCAGATACCCATCATCCGTCAAGGGCACACAAAGCTCACAATGAATACGAATAGTGGACTTGCCATGGGCAACGTAAGCAGCCCGCAAGCGGAAGTTGTTGGTGCGTAGTCTTGTGATTCGATGTCAAATTTCCATGCTAATCAGGCATATCCAGGATACGTCGATTCTAAAGTACGACGGCTTCAGCTTGAACGTTCCTATAACGAGGATGAAGCTATCCGGAGTGAGACTATCCTACGAGAGGGAGAAGTGCAGATTGTCCCGGTGCAAGAAGTCATTCGGGACACTGTTTCTGCGGATGCCTTCAATCATAGCATAGATGTTCGAGTAGAAGCACCTTTGACATTTATTGAGGAGGAACTCTTGCATAGTCAAGAGCCTAGGGTTGTAGAAGTACAGGAGGAGGATCCTGGATCAAATGAGGAGGAGGATTTCAACATGAATCTAGTGGACCAGTTGGCGAGAGAGTATCTGGAGAGTTCCACTCTGTGATGACACGAATAACAATAGCACATACCAATAATCACTTACCTATAGACATGCATATTTCCTGTAGAGCACTGTATACAGCTGTAAGCCTCAGCCCCCACTACATACATACATGTACCTGGCATATAACCCCTCATCATCCAAAGATCTCACGTCCTTCGTCGCCGCCATCTATCTTCATTTCAGCAGCATGAATTTCACCTACTCCGACTATACCATCGGATGGATCTGCGCTCTCCCTCTTGAGATGGCTGCCGCCAAAGCAGCCCTCGACGAGCTGCACCCCCGACTCCCCGCCAGCCCCAATGACCACAACATCTACACCCTCGGCGCCATCCACGGCCACAACGTTGCCATCGCATGTCTGCCCTTTGGCGTCTACGGCACCACATCTGCAGCCATCGTCGCTAGCAATATCACTTCCACCTTTCCAAATCTGCGCTACAGCCTAATGGTCGGCATCGCCGGTGGCGTCCCCTACCCCAGCACCATTGATATCCGTCTAGGAGATATAGTAGTCAGCAAACCGACCGGAAACAACGGCGGCGTCATCCAGTACGACTACGGAAAGACTTTGCAAAACGTTGTTTTCCAACGCACAGGATGTCTAAATAAACCTCCAGCAGAACTATTATCCGCGCTGGCGACGCTTGAATCTAACCATTTTCTCAATAGGTCGACTATTCCTGTGACTTTAGCCCAAATGCAAGCGCGATTCCCGGCTTTTGCGTCTCCCGGGTCGCAGTATGATTTCCTCTTTGACCCCTTATATCAGCATGTTGGTGCAAGCTCGGAAGGATGTCACCCCAAATGCGAGAGTACTTATCTTGTCCCCCGGCCACAAAGGGACTCTTCCGCACCACGGGTGCATTATGGACTCATTGCTTCGGGCAACCAGGTGATGCGTGATGCGGTGACTAGGGATAGCATTTCACGCCAGCTGGACGATGTGCTATGTTTTGAGATGGAAGCTGCAGGGTTGATGGATCAATTCTCTTGCTTGGTCGTGAGGGGAATCTGCGATTATGCCGATTCGCACAAGAGTAAACGTTGGCAGGCCTATGCCGCTGCGACTGCGGCTGCGTATGCAAAGGAACTGCTAAGCATTATTCCATTGCAGCAGAGGAAAGAGGAGGGTGCTGCTACTGAGAAACGGGGGCAGGGATGGTTGAAGCAGGTATGATTGATTTTTTTCTTGTTCACTTTCTCTGGTTACTTCTCGCCAATCGGCTTCTAATATTGTGATGTGAGTGCAGCGCCGCATGGTACATCAGGGAGATGTGAGCATTGGTCCGGTGGGTAGTAACACTGGGGTGATTATGGGGAACCTGAATTATACTGGGAGTAACGGCGTGAGCATCGTCGGATCGTCCATGGCCAAGTAGTATGTACGAGTACTTTCTATGATCTGCGTTGCTGACCCAATATGTAGAATCGGGAGCAATCTATATGAGCCTGCAAACGATCTACCGACACGAGTACTACATCACTTAGACTGTGGAAGCTGTGGAATTGACATATGCCGTATAAACTGATATATACCCCAAAAGACCAGTAATGGCAAGTTAGTCAAAGATTGGAGCATTGAAAATGTCCGCAAGTTCACAAAATATCTATATTTGCGATTAGGGCTAATTCCACCGCATCAGTAACTGTATGCTTTACCTCGATGCTCAGTTTTGCCCTTCTCTCTAGACGAAATCTAAGAATCACATGTGGCCTGATTCATGTATACTTATCGCATTTTGGATGACGCAGCTCTCAGTACGTTGACACATACCATTGATGAATGGAATCTCTTTCCCGTGCATAGGCGCCGAGTGCACTGCCTTTGCACAAGGCTGACTTGTAAGCGCTGACTCCTGAGTCAACCCGTCTGAGTCATTTGTGTGCCACAAATTCTTTCGATCTTCAATAACATGGCAGAGCATACCAGCCATCCCTTATTTCTCACGCATTCGGCCCATGGACAGATATCAACAGACAGCCTACAATGCGGCCTACGTCGAGCGTCCGCAGCGACACCACGTCCATGTATAAGTCCGGCTTTCTCGCTGAAGTATACAATGAGAAACCTCTAGGATCTTCCGGAGTCGATAGAATAATTACTCGTTTTCCTCCAGAACCAAACGGATTTCTTCTCCTAGAACACGTCAAAGCCATCGCAGTCAACTTTGGCTTCGCAGAATACCATGGCGGAGATTGTTATTTGCGTTATGACGACACCAATCCTGCCAACGAAGAGGAGAAGTATTTCGCTGCTATTGCAGAAATGATTCGATGGCTAGGCTTCAAGCCTGCCAAGGTCACTCATTCGAGTGATTATTTTGATAGACTTTATGAGCTTGCGGAGGAATAGATCCGACGTGATGGCGCTTATGTTTGTCATTGCTCTAGTAAGTTATCATTCAATTTCCCCCGAGTTACGTAGGTGATACTTTGCTTCAGAAAGTGAGAACACATCAACAGGCGACCAGGTTTCGCCGGAATGTGTCCGATTCCAGGGGATGAGGGTAGCTTATTTCTGTCTTGATCGTGATAATCTGGCTGAATCCGTTGTACTGAACCGGATTGTGTCTTTGAAGGAGGACGCGAGGAAATAATATCCAGATGTCGAATTACACTGGAATATACATTTCTAAGTCAGCCTTCCAGCAAACATCATGTCAAATCAATCACAATACAGGTAACGCTTGAACAAACCTAAGAAAGCTCCAACTTGAATCTTTGAAGTCTTTGAGTTATACACCGGCAGGCAATGAGGCAGGCTGAAGACATTAACGCCAGAAAATCGATCGTGGAGAGGTCTACAAAATTACCTATTTCGGCCAATTGAGTGGGCTACGTGAAAAATCCGCTTAACCCTAAGACACAAGAATCACCCTGAACATATGTATGATAGGTGATTCGATAAGATCTCATGAGCACAACGTTGCTATCGAAATCCGCGAATATTGTTACTCGCTTTCTACTGAGCATGAACTTCGCGATGACTTCGAATGTGCTTACAACCCGTGACAGCTGATTGGCCGGAGAAACCATGTCGGGTCGCATCCCTACGATGTTCGAGGGAACCTAAACTCTGGTCTCCTGGTCTCCTCCGTACGTAATACGCACTCCGTTCTGACCTTACAGAAACATGAGGAGAAACACAACCCCGAGAAAGAGGGGGGAGGAAATCGTCTTCCGATTTTCGCAGCACAGCAAGCAAGCAATTCCACGCCCGATCAAATCGCCACTGCAAATAGTAAATACTAAATACAGAGTGGAGGCTCCGAATTCTCCCGAAAAGAAGGACAACAAGCCAATTTCGAATGAGTCAAACAGCGTTAACGTAAGTTTTCTACCCCGTACTTGCGCTAAAAGGGTCGTTCGGTGAACTTCTTTAGGGCTTCCCTGCTTTTTGCAGCTTTGCTTGCGGTCCGGCGAGCGAACCTCTCTTCAGAGTCTTCACCCATCTCGCAGTAACTTGAGTGAAAAGCAAAAAGAGGAGTGTCGGGGAAAGTCGGATGTCGTTCCTGCCAAGAGGTTTCCGGTATCATGTGACCATTTCTCGGATGTTGGTTTTCCTTGTATGGTAACGTGTATGAAACTGTATCCTCTGGTCTTGTACTCGAGAGTCGAAGGTCCACGTCGCAAGAGCACGGGAATATGTATGACCACTTTCAATAAATGCATCCGTACGTACTCTATATAGACACTCGTACAATATCTAGCATGGATAGTAGAAATAAGTAGTGCCTAGCAATAGCACGGCTACGTAGACGAAGCGGGGTTGCATGATCATGAAGCTGCGTGTCATCGCATCTTTCTTTGCTTTTTCCTGTTGTGTCCTATTTCCTCCCGGTTTCCTAGCTGCTGGTCTGCCTGTATGTACGTATGGGAAAGTCTGAATGCATACTCCGTAGTACGTACTCATATTGTATGTACGGCAAAGGTGGGGGGTTTGGCCGGATTTATGGTGTTTACTCCGGATGGGACTGTGGCCACGCAACGACATGGGGGTAGGCTGTATGAGATGAAATGGATGGAACGGTGGTATGGAGAACGACTGTTGGCTGCGGAATGAACACGCTTTCTTTTAAAATATATAAATATATATTTCTATATATATATGGCTAGTACCTGGCCAAGTCCAACACCTTGCCTACATCTAGATGATATTCAGATCTTCACATGTCTTCTTCTACATCAGACCTATGTCTGTACGTATGTCAAAATCCATAAAGTCCTCAAAGTAAACCAGCAGCAAAGACCATACCCACAAGCGACTAGCGCGAAGATAAGCTCGTGTTAAACTTCAAGGTTATGGATTATTTCCATGACCGTTCCAATTTGATAATTCTTAATTCAGAGATGGCCAAGTGCCCAGCCAATAAGCGAGGATATAAGTAGTTATACTATTGAGGCTCCCGCTTAGCCGATGTCGGGGCTGGTTGATTTGGTATCCACTGTGCAATACGGTGGGTGTTTGGTACGGGCCTGTACGCGGCAGCTTGTCACGGAATGCTCCGTAGTCCGAGTGAATTCCAGTGCGGCGAGGTCTTGCGCAAAGATGTTCTGAGAAGCATAACAAACAGTGAAGTGTGTTGATTTTCTACTTCTTGCCCAACATATTGAAGCACAGAGTCTCAATGAAGGAATCGAAAGAGTAAGAAGACAAAAATCGAATCTGTGTACAAAAGCACGTGAAAATCGAAATCTCGGCATAGGATTCTATAATCGGTATAGCGCCAGATCTCACGAGTCACGCTCGGATCTTGGATAAATCCGGACGCCTCGAAGGAAGTTGAAGCAAGACTCTAGCGGATGAAGGCTCTGATACCTCAAGGATAACTCGCAATCGCGGCGATAATCATATAGACACACAAGACCACTCCCATAATCCAAAGTATGTATCATAGCGACTGTCTCGTGTCCAGTAACTAGTACATTATCGCAATGCGTATTCCGCAGCATGCAGGACAGCAGGGCAGCGTGGGGTACATCCGTCCTTCATGCCGGGGCGCCCTCCCTTCTCCGTCCAACCCATCCGAAAGCCTAAACTGTATCTGTACTAGCCTCAAGATTGCATGGAAAAGCTCTCCTACCGCTAACCAATAGCAACTACAGAGATTTGCCAGTTTGTAAGCTTGGGGTCAGTGCTTCGGCTCGCTGCATGCACGTCCTTTTTCCCTCGTTGCTTTTTCCTTTTCCTTGGATCTTCTCGTTTCAACTTGAGTTTGCGTTTGGTGCGATTTGATTTGCTGTGTTGATGCTTGAGCCTAGGAAATGTATATTTGAAGTGGATAGAGTACTGATCATTGACTTTTTTTTTCACTTTTCATTTTTTTTGTTCTGTGTCATTGCTTGAACATCGATCAGACACTTTTGATATTTCCGTGAGCGAGGCCGTCAAGAAGGCTGTTCAGATCAAACCTCACCAAGCAGGATGCACTTTATTGGCGGCAGACACGGTTGTAATAAAAAATACGTAAACTGGGAAGTGTTCCGCATACTCATTTCTTCTGCATAACCACTAGGTACATGTACTGTATTCAATCTCTGTACGGAGTAACGTGCAATCAAAAGGCTTGGTACTCCGTACGGTAATCTATTTCTCCGGAGCCGGTACGGGCCCTCGTACGGCTCCGGTCACATTATTGGATGCCCGCTTAGCGAAAGTAGGGCGTCTTGCCTGTTTCGGGATGCTCGGCATCTGCAAACGGTGTTGATGTTCATAACTACACTTACTATGTACTGTTTCTGCCATCTTACTAAAGTCTTGGAAGGAGCACTATTCATTTGTAGAACATCTCAATTGTCGATCGCAGTCGACATTTGAGGTTATGGAACATGTCGAGTAGATCATGTGCATGGGAACTGTGAGCGTGTGGGAGCGGGGTAGGTAAGTATTAATTCAGCTGGCATTGGCAAAATGCATAACCATTCTGGTGAGTCACTGTCTATAGTGATCGGTGACTACTGTTACAATATCGAAGTTACATATTGTTAATGCTAATTTGTTTGTTGGCCTAAGCTAGAGAATGCACGGCGGAAGAATTGGCGTGTCGTGTATACTTCGGCCCAGTCAGGAAATGATTCGGCCGACTGTAGCTGCAGAGACTCCGGAGAGTGACCACTGCTAAACAGCAGACAACCTGCGCCGCACTACACAAAACGTGGATAAAACCATAAGAATGATCTTCCACAATGGATTCAATATCTACTTTTTCGTGTGAACTGTCCAACTTTTGCACAAAACTCATAGACATACTGCCTGTACGGCATTGATGGGAAAAAGTATTGGCGAAATTTCCGCTCCGGAGGCCTACAGTCCGACACGGCAACAGCAAATCAATTCGCGTCAAAGCTGGAGTCAGCAGGCCTGTGAGTGGCCGGACAGCCAGGGAGGCCTCCGGTCGGCGGCCGCCTCCATTCATTACTATAATACGGTCAGCGGGAAATATATACCGATACCTTGCACTTACAGTACTGTATCAGTGCATGTATTGGGAGATTGCCAGAGTAAGCTTGACGCCGAGCGGCAGCAAGCCTTGTCCTGCGATTAGGACCCGTGATTGGCCCGTGCGTGCTTATCAGCTTTATCTGCAGAAGTCGTGCAGAGCATGATTTCATCGTGTCAACGTCGCCTGATGTCGAATGTATGTCACTGAGACGAGTATACAGTTTGTCAAAGGTCAATTGGCCTCAGATTTTATCTAGGAGCACAGTGTTTCAGCTTGCAACTTCACAACTAAGTAACGAAGGCAGACGAAAACGGGGCAAAGAGCACCTCCGAACACGCAGTCAGGCCAAGCCTTGCAAACGAATAATGAGAATACATAATGGAAAATAAATTAAATTACATGCTCTCTGTACTATGTAGTACAGCCCATTCCGCCCAAAATGGGGACCAAGCATAACGCTCCCGGGACCGTATTGTTCTTTCGTCTTTACAATACGTACCGTCAGTCTGCCATCTGGCCAAACATGTTCCAGCAATTGTAAGCCTATAAGCCTAGCAATGTTCTCGATTCCCAAGTTCTTGCCACGATTCGCACGCTGTCCCACGACTCTCCGATCTGACCAGAAAAAAAGTGATATCTCTCCACAGTTCTGTACTCTGCTCCCCTTCCTCTTTATATCGCTCCTCATTGCTGGTTACGAATCATTGCTCGAGTAATTGTAATTTGACTATCGGCAATAATACGTACTCGGAAACCAGCCGCTAGTAATTCGTACGGTAAGTAATGTATTTCCGGCCGCTCCTCCCCAGCTTGCCCTGCCTTCCCTTCCTTCCTTCCTCTTTACCAATTCAGCCGACCTAATCGAATCTGCCTGCCCCTCCTTCACCATTATTTATTTTTTTTCCCCTTCTCCCACTTCTTCTCTTCCTCTCTTTCCCTTTACTTTTTCACTTCTCCTACCAAAACACCAGACGCTGGGCTGACTGCTCTCACACTTCCCTCAAAACGTACTGTCCTCGCTGCGAACAGTTACTGACCCACCCCCAGTCGTCGTGACGACAGCTATCGGCATTCACCCCGCTCGTCTTCCGCTATCGCTCTTTGGCAAGGAAAGGCCACAAAAAAAGAGAGCGACCACAAAAGTTTCTCTCATTTTCACCATCACAAAAAATCTCAACGACGAATTTGTTCTGAATAGTATCGCAAAAGGAACAAATCGCCAGAAATTCCCCACCATCGACCACGTTTTTTTTTTTCTCCCACACTGATACGCATTCCTCTGTCGGCCACCGGCGGAAGAATGGGTCTCTTGGAGGAAGTCTACGGAAATGAATTAATTGACGAGCAGGCTCCTCAGGAGTATACTGAGTACAAGGCGGAAAATGGATTTGGTTGGGCTGATGCTCTTCCTGCCAAACAGGGTCTTTACAACCCTGAACTTGAGAAGGATGCTTGCGGTGTAGGCTTCGCTGCGTGAGTATTTCTCTTTCCAATTCTGTCGATTGCACAGCGACTGACTATCATACAGCCACATCAAGGGTAAGCCAAGCCACAAAATTGTTATCGATGGTATGTATTCACTCGACAGTCGTTAATCGGTCTAATCTAACAGTTCATAGCTCGCAGTTTGCTGTGCAACATGACCCATCGTGGTGCTGTCGGTTCAGATGTTCGCGACGGTGACGGTGCTGGTGTCATGACAAGTATCCCCCATAAGTTCTTCGTTAAAAACTTTGCTCGCGATGCTGGAGTGGAGCTTCCCCCTCTAGGACAGTATGCCGCCGGTAACCTTTTTTTCAAGCCCGACAACGAGACGTTGAAGGAATCCATTGCCTCATTCGAAGAGATTGCCACATCTCTCGGTCTCCGCGTTCTCGGCTGGCGTGAAGTCCCCCGCGACTCGACCTTGCTTGGACCCGCTGCTTTGTCGCGCGAACCTATGATCATGCAGCCATTCGTTGTGCTGCGATCTGCTTATGGTGAAGGAAACAAGCCTGAGATCACAGACCCAGAACAATTCGATGATCGACAGTTTGAGCGCCAATTGTACGTTCTACGAAAGCGAGCAACACACGTCCTTGGTCTTGCCAACTGGTTCTACCTCTGCTCTCTCAGCAACCGAAACATCGTCTACAAGGGTCAATTGGCTCCCGTTCAGGTATACGAATACTACCACGACTTGGTCAACGTTGACTATGAAGGTCACTTTGCCCTCGTGCACTCTCGTTTCTCCACCAACACATTCCCCTCCTGGGACCGTGCACAACCGCTTCGATGGGCGGCTCACAACGGTGAGATCAACACACTCAGAGGTAACAAGAACTGGATGAGGGCACGTGAGGGTGTTCTTAAATCCGAGATCTTTGGTGATGAACTCGATTCTCTCTATCCCATTGTCGAGGATGGTGGCTCTGATTCCGCCGCTTTCGACAACGTCCTCGAACTTCTCATGATCAACGGTGTTCTCTCCCTCCCAGAAGCTGTTATGCTCATGGTTCCTGAGGCCTGGCAAAACAACGCTGCTATGGACCCCGCCAAGGCTGCTTTCTACGAATGGGCTGCTTGCCAGATGGAGCCCTGGGACGGTCCCGCTTTGTTCACCTTCTCTGACGGTCGCTACTGCGGTGCTAACCTTGACCGAAATGGTCTCCGTCCTTGCCGTTTCTACGTGACCGATGACGACCGTATCATCTGCGCTTCCGAAGTTGGTACTATCAGCTTGGATCCTGAGACTATCGTGCAAAAGGGCCGTCTTCAGCCCGGAAAGATGTTGTTGGTCGATACTGTTGCTGGTCGCATTATCGATGACGCTGAGTTGAAGCAGACCGTCGCTCACCGACAGGATTTCCGTGCTTGGTTGGACAAGGAATTGCTCACCCTACCTCAAATCGAGAAGGGTCTTAATGAACAGAGCCACGAGTTTGCGATCACACTTGATGAATCTACTCTTCAGAATGATGCTAGATTGAAGGCTTTCGGATACTCATTCGAGCAAGTCAGCTTGCTCCTGGCTCCTATGGCTGCCGATTCTAAGGAGGCTCTGGGTTCTATGGGTAACGACGGTCCTTTAGCAGTCTTGGCTCAGCAACCCCGTCTTCTGTACGAGTACTTCCGTCAGCTTTTCGCTCAGGTTACCAACCCGCCCATTGACCCCATTCGTGAGGCAATTGTCATGTCTTTGGAGTGCTATGTCGGTCCACAAGGTAACTTGCTTGAGATTGATTCCACACAGTGCCACCGTCTCATGCTCCCTTCACCTATTCTCACTCTGGGCGAGTATGAATCCATCAAGAACATCAACAAAGTTCACCCTGACTGGAACGTGAGAGTCATTGACATTACATTCGAGAAGGCTAAGGGCACCCAAGGATACTTGGACGCTCTCGACCGTATCTGCGATGCTGCTACTGAGGCTATCACCGCTGGTGACAAGGTTCTTATTCTTTCCGACCGAGCAACCTCTGCCGACCGCGTGCCTGTTTCGGCTTTGTTAGCCACTGGTCTTGTTCACCACCACATGGTTCGCAACAAGTGGAGGTCTATGGCCGCTCTTGTTGTTGATACTGGCGAGGCTCGTGAAGTCCACCACATGTGCGTTCTCCTCGGATATGGTGCTGACGCCATCTGCCCCTACCTTGCCATGGAGTGTATTCTCAAGATGAACCGCGAGAAGCTTATTCGTAAGCCTTTGTCCGATGAGCAGGTTCTTCTCAACTACAAGGCCTCCTGCGATGGTGGTATCCTTAAGGTCATGTCCAAGATGGGTATCTCTACTCTACAGTCTTACAAGGGTGCTCAAATTTTCGAGGCTCTTGGTATCGACGATGCTGTCATTGATCGATGCTTCGCTGGTACCGCCAGCCGTATCCGTGGTGTCACTTTCGAGCTTATTGCTCAAGATGCCTTCGCGTTCCACGAGCGAGGCTATCCTTCTCGCGCCATCACTGAAATTGCCGGTCTTCCCGAGTCCGGTGAATACCACTGGCGTGACGGTGGTGACCCACACGTGAACGACCCTACCAGCATTGCTAACATCCAGGATGCTGTTCGCACCAAGAACGACAAGTCTTACGAAGCTTATGCTCGTTCTGAGCGCGAGGCTATCAAGAACTGTACCCTCCGTGGTATGCTTGATTTCGACTACGAGCAACGTACCGCTATCCCCATTGACCAGGTCGAGCCATGGACTGAGATTGTGCGCCGCTTCGTCACTGGTGCCATGTCCTACGGTTCTATTTCCATGGAATCTCACTCTACTTTGGCCATCGCCATGAATCGTTTGGGTGGTAAATCTAATACTGGTGAAGGTGGTGAAGACCCAGAGCGAAGCAAGATTATGGAGAACGGCGACACCATGCGCTCGGCCATCAAGCAGATCGCCTCCGGACGATTCGGCGTTACATCCAACTACCTTGCTGACGCTGATGAGCTCCAGATCAAGATGGCCCAGGGTGCTAAGCCTGGTGAGGGTGGTGAGCTTCCTGGACACAAGGTCTCTGGCCCTATTGCCCGCACCCGTCACTCCACCCCTGGTGTCGGTCTTATCTCCCCTCCTCCTCACCACGACATTTACTCTATTGAGGACTTGAAGCAACTTATCTACGATCTCAAGTGCTCCAACCCCCGTGCTCGTGTCTCTGTCAAGCTTGTCTCTGAGGTCGGTGTTGGTATCGTCGCCTCTGGTGTCGCCAAGGCCAAGGCTGACCACATTCTCATCTCTGGTCACGACGGTGGTACTGGTGCTTCCCGATGGACTGGTATCAAGGCTGCTGGTCTGCCTTGGGAGTTGGGTCTTGCTGAGACTCACCAGACCCTTGTCTTGAACGACCTCCGTGGTCGTGTTATCGTCCAGACTGACGGTCAGTTGAAGACTGGTCGCGACGTGGCTATTGCCTGCTTGCTTGGTGCTGAAGAATGGGGTTTCGCTACCACTCCTTTGATTGCCATGGGTTGCATCTTCATGAGGTTTGTTTCCAATTTAATCCTTGTCATTTGTGAGTAGCTGGTTAACTTCGCGACTTAGGAAATGTCATCTCAACACTTGTCCTGTCGGCATCGCTACGCAAGATCCCGAATTGCGCAAAAAGTTCAAGGGTACTCCCGAGCACGTTATCAACTTCTTCTACTACGTTGCCAACGAACTCCGTGCTATCATGGCCAAACTTGGTATCCGCACTATCAACGAGATGGTTGGTCGCGCCGAGTTGCTCAAGGTCCGCGACGACATCCGCTCCGCCAAGCAGGAGAACATTGATTTGTCTCTCATTCTGACCCCCGCTCACTCTTTGCGCCCTGGTGTCGCTACCTACAACGTTCGCAAGCAGGACCACCGCTTACACGTCCGCCTTGACAACAAGTTGATTGCTGAGTCCGAGCTTGCTCTCGAGAAGGGTCTCCCCTGCCGTGTTGAGTGTGACGTTGTCAACACTGACCGTGCCTTGGGTGCTACTCTCTCCTACCAAATCAGCCGTCGCTATGGAGAAGCTGGTCTTCCTCAAGACACCGTCCATGTCAACATCAAGGGTTCTGCTGGTCAGTCCTTTGGTGCTTACCTTGCTCCTGGTGCTACTTTGGAGCTGGAGGGTGATGCCAACGATTACGTTGGTAAGGGCCTGTCAGGTGGACGCCTGATTGTCTATCCTCCTCGCAATGCCGTCTACAAGGCCGAGGAGAACATTATCATCGGTAACGTCTGTCTTTATGGTGCTACTAGCGGTACTTGCTACTTCCGTGGTGTTGCTGCTGAACGTTTCGCTGTCCGAAACTCCGGTGTCACTGCCGTTGTTGAGGGTGTCGGCGACCACGGTTGTGAGTACATGACTGGTGGTAGAATTCTTGTTCTTGGCTCCACTGGTCGTAACTTTGCTGCTGGTATGTCCGGTGGTATTGCTTACGTCCTTGACGTCAACCAGGACTTCCACTCCAAGATCAACATGGAGATGGTTGAGGTATCTGGATTGGAAGACCCCGCTGAAATCGCATTCGTCCGCGGTCTCATTGAGGACCACCACCACTACACTGGCTCCGAGCTCGCTGCCCGTATCCTCCTTGACTTCACCCGTGCCCTCCCCCGCTTCGTCAAGGTTCTGCCTACCGACTACAAGCGTGTCATGCTTGAAGAAGCTGCCAAGGCTGAGGCTGCGAAGAAGGCTGAGTTCACTTTGCCCAAGCTTCCTAGCACTCCCGCTCCCGAAGAAGAGAAGAAGGAGCACAAGCATGAGGAGAAGAAGGCCGATCTTCTTGATATCGAAGACAGCGTGAGCGACTCCAAGGCAGAGAAGAAGCGTACAGCTCTTATCCTCGACAAGACTCGCGGTTTCATGAAGTACAACCGCCGCAGTGAGAAGTACCGCAATCCAACCACGCGTACACGTGACTGGGCCGAACTCTCGACTCGTCTCACTGAGGATGAGCTCAAATACCAATCCGCACGTTGCATGGACTGCGGTGTTCCCTTCTGTCAGTCTGACAGCGGTTGCCCCATCTCCAACATTATCCCCAAATGGAACGAATTGGTGTTTCAAAATCAATGGCAGGATGCTCTCAACCGCTTGTTGATGACCAACAACTTCCCCGAGTTCACCGGTCGTGTCTGCCCTGCTCCTTGTGAAGGTGCTTGCGTCCTCGGTATCAACGAAGACCCCGTCGGCATCAAGTCTATTGAGTGCGCCATCATCGACCGTGGTTTCGAGATGGGCTGGATGGTCCCTCGTCCTCCTCCCAGCCGCACTGGCAAGAAGGTCGCTATCATTGGATCTGGTCCTGCTGGTCTCGCCGCCGCTGATCAACTCAACCGCGCTGGTCACTCCGTCACCGTTTATGAGCGTGCCGACCGTGTTGGAGGTCTTCTCATGTACGGTATTCCCAACATGAAGCTCGACAAGAAGATTGTTCAGCGCCGTGTCGACCTCATGGCCGCTGAGGGCGTCAACTTCGTCACCAGCACCGCCGTCGGTCCTGATGAGTCAGTCAGTCTTGCATCCCTGCGTGAAAGCAACGATGCTGTTATCATCGCTACCGGTGCTACCGTCGCTCGTGACCTTAAAATTCCTGGACGTGAGTTGGAGGGTATTCACTTTGCCATGCAATTCTTGCACAAGAACACCAAGTCTCTCCTCGACTCTGAGCACGCCGATGGTGCCTACATCTCTGCCAAGGACAAGCACGTTGTTGTCATTGGTGGTGGTGATACCGGTAACGACTGCATTGGTACATCCGTCCGTCACGGAGCCAAGAGCGTCGTTAACTTCGAGTTACTTCCTCAGCCTCCCCCAGAGCGCGCCCGCGACAATCCATGGCCTCAGTGGCCTCGTATCTACCGTGTGGACTACGGTCACACTGAGGTCAAGACTCACATGGGCAAGGATCCCCGTGAGTACAGCATCATGTCCAAGGAGTTTGTTGACGATGGCAATGGTCATGTCAAGGGTATCAACACCGTCCGTGTTGAGTGGACCAAGAGTGCCTCTGGTGGTTGGGACATGAAGACCGTCGAAGGCAGCGAGCAATTCTTCCCTGCTGACTTGGTCATGTTGTCTATGGGTTTCTTGGGACCTGAGGACCGTCTCCTCGGCGAGGAAATTGAGCGTGATGCTCGCAAGAACGTCAAGACTGCTCCTGGTCAATACGCCACCAACATCCCTGGTGTTTTTGCTGCCGGTGATTGCCGACGTGGTCAATCCCTCATTGTTTGGTAAGTCTCTATCAATTGCATTGTATCATGAATAATTACTAATTGGTTCCAGGGGTATCAACGAAGGTCGTCAAACCGCTCGCGAAGTCGACACTTTCCTCATGGGAACTGGATCTCTCCTTCCTGTCACCGGTGGTATTGTCCGTCGCCCAGCTGCCGATGCCGTTCCTCAAGTCGCCGCAGCGGTTTCTGCTTAGACTTCTACAGCAGAATAGAAAAGTTTACGCATCTCGGATTTGAAGTACATCTTCTTTTCTATCAACCAAATACCCGAAAGTCCTTCCCCCTTCCTCCCTCCTCTTGAACATGAATAGATCATAGAGGGAAGGGCTATTTTTTTTATCTATGCTACTCCATGTTCTATGATGTGATGTATGGATGTATGACAGCGTTCTTTTCCTTGCTTTGTATCTTTTTTCATAATTTTCATAAATTGGAAAGTGGAAAGGGAGGTTTTCTCGTTTACTGTTAGAATGTTTTCCTTTCGGTCTGTTCAATATGTTTTTGATTTCCTTCCGTTCTAGCTGTGAATAGTTTATCGTTTCTTTTGTACCGGACGATGCGTCAATCAATGAATATTCAATACAAACTTGTTTCCCAGTCTTGATCGTGTATGATCAACGCAAAGGACTAAAGCCAGATGCTAGACTGGAACGCATTGGCTGCGATACGCTTCGGCGAGGCACTTGGAGACATTAAAAACTAGATAAGAGTTGAAATGGGTATACATCCAATCTATAACTACACACATACATATACATATTCATACAACGATTGACTCCTCGTCTCCGTCCCCAGGGAGTTCATTACTTGGGACTAACCTCCTTCTCCGGCATTTGGTGTTGCTGCTCCTCAGCAATCCGCATCTCCCTCTCCATCCTCTCAAAATCACCCTGAAAAGCGCCCTTGACGGGCTCCATCCTAACCTCCCACACATCCTCACTACTCGGGCCCGTCTTATATTTGATCGCTTTCTTGCGGTAGTGGTTCCTAATCATTTCCTTGCTGGTGGCCTCATCCTTGATGCCGCGCGCTTTCATGCAGAGCCAGAAATTCTCCCAGTGTTCGCTGCAAGACCGGAGTTCGCCGTACCGGTAGACGTTCACCCATTGGCCGCCGAAGGATTGGCAGAAGAAGGCGTAGTCGAAGGCGGAGCGGCAGGACATGGTGTCTGGGTAGAGGGAGTCCGGAGCTATGGAGGATGGTGGTTCGGGGTTTGTTGATGATGAGGAGTCGGTGGAGGGGGGTGTCGTTGTGGTTGTGGTTGTGGTTGTGGTTGACGATGGTTGTTGTGGTTGTTGTGCGGGTTGAGAGGTGGGCGGTGTTATGGAGGATTCGAGGCTTTTGAGAAAGTCGCGCAGTTCGGCATCGGCTTGTTCTTCGCGTGTTAATTGTCGGGTTGGTTTTGGTTCGGGTTGTGATGGTATTGATGATGGTTGTGATGAGAAGCTATCTGGTCGTCGTGCTTGTGGTTGTGCTTGTGGTTGCGCATTTTGGCTGTTGGAGGAGGATGGCCACCACCAACCCATTGTGAACGTATTTATCGAAGTCGACCGTTTTAAAAATGCAATCAAGTCAGGATTACCGAGTTGTTCGTAGGATTGAGCCCTTGATAACGTGAACTTGATCGAATGGTGGTGATTTGTAAGAGTGTCGATCTTCAAAATTAATTTTAGCTTCAACTCAGTCTCCGGATTGACCCACCAATCACATGCTTCCCCTAACGGCTGTGCACAGACGCCAGATACGCACGTCTATCAGTAATTAAATCTACTCATAAAATGTGCTTTAGTATATAGTCAGGCCGATACTGCATTTCCTAAGAATACGCTACACAAATACAAGAATTTTAAATTGCAGAAACACCGTATAAGCAGCCCAAAAACACAGCGACAGAAAGCAAAAACTGCTCTAATGACCACGTAGATCCCGAGCACGACGCACCAAAGGTGGTATCTTGCGGAGAAGAGGATCATGCGGGTTCGCTTCTACCACAGTCCTGTAAAGTCCATCGAGTCGCTGGATGAAGATATCCATGATCTGCGGTGCAACCTCGCGAATATCCGAGTCCTGGATCAACAAAAGTTAGTAGATGATAGATTTCAAAAAGCCAAGTTGTACGCACCACTAGATTCACAGTTTGAAGCACATATTCGAGCCAGGCTAAACGCTCTTGGACGTTTGTTGAAAGAACCGTGGTTACGGCAACTCCTACAGACAGCGACACAATAGGCGACACAGTCGACAGATAAGCCGGGTTCAGACGGACAAAAAAGTTGTCAAAAAGATCGGCCTGTTGCGACGATTGTAGCCACTATGATATGTTAGTATGCTATTCGATCGTTTACAGAAAATAACTTACCCTGACAGATGCCTCCTCGAAGTTTCCTTCTGAAGCCAACCGAGCGATGTCAGCTAGTTCGAGCTCCTCCGGAGAATGCTGCGCAGATACTGGGGGCTGAGGGGCAGGAACAGGTTGTGGAGCAACGCTCTCGCGTCGTGATCCCAGCTGCTTCTGCAACGCTGCTACCTCACCCTGCAAAGCGGCCTGAGATGTCGCCATTACATCGATAGTCTCTTTCAAGCTGTGGACTAAAGATACCAACTGGTCAATCTTGGCAGAGTCATGCTGCCGTTGGGCTTCGTAGTGTTTGGACTGAGCCTGGAACAACTGCTCAAAGTCGCGAGCAGCAATCTCCGATTGACGAGTGATAGCGGCTTGAACCGAAGGAGTGATGACGTTTTGTATCAATTTCGCAATTTCTCCCTCAACACGCGAAGCACTAGAGTTGGCGACGGCTTCTGAGATGGAAGTCAACACCTCTGGCTGCTTGACTGCACGAGTCACGGCGTTTGGTAGGCGCTGATGGAGTTCACGCGAGAAGCTCTGGCTGAAATGAGTGGTAATTACTCCTTCGAGTTGTTTACCCACTGCAAGGGACGCCGAGTCAACAACGGCGGGCAGAACTTGTTTTTCGATGCTTTGACTAATGATGCGAGAAAGACTCTTCTCGACATTGTCGGCAAGTGTGCTCGACACGAGTCGAAGAATTTGGTCAGTCTTGCTGGCTGACGCGGCATCCCAAGCTCGACGCTCGTCATCAAGGCGCTTCTGAAGTCCATCGAATTCGCGGCTGAACTCCTTGGCAACCTCTGCAGAAACCCCCTTTTCGAGACCTTTGATCAATTCACTTGAGATAGTCAAGCCAGCGGCAGGTGCTTGCGGAGCATTTGCCTCGGCAACAGATCGCTGGCCTTCGCCATCAGGGACAGGAGCTTCTTCTCGTTGCGGCTGAGTAGTTGTGGCCGGAGTGAAATACTTGGAAAGATCATGCGCTCCAGACGGTTTACTAACATCCTTGCCCTTGTCTTTTCTCTTCTTCTTTGCTTTGTCGGTGCCACTGGTGACCTCTGACTGTTCGTCAGCGGACATTTTAGCCAAAGTTTTGGCCGGCGACGTAGTCCTAGAAACAGCCGCAGTCGAAACAGCATCGACAGCAAGATCCGACACCTTCCTGGCGACGTCCTTAGCTGACAACTTCTGTGCACTACTAATGACCGAATCCCCATTGACAGAAGGCTCATCAACAACATAGCTAGGGAAAGTCTGCAAATCTTTGACTTCGATGTAGCCGTCATCCAGGGCATCGACAGCCTCTATGATTTTGTTATCTGGAGTCCAACCCAGATCTTCCTTCCTGATGTTCAAACATGTCACGCCGCGTGAATACATTGCATAAATTTCAAACAGCCCAGCCTCTTCCTCGGTAGCACGTTGTGCGCCCATGGATTTGCTGAGAGGAAGAATATCGAGACTTCTCAATTGACCTTTGGAAGCAAAGGAGATTTCGCGAATGCCACTGAGGCATGCAGTAGATTCAGGTTTCGGCAAAGAGGCATCCTTCTCCGTAACGCGCCTGATATAATCTGCTTGAGACATAGGATGCAAATTGTACTTGGGCGCAGACAAATGAAGGAAGTAGACAGAGTTCCTGGTAGGATGACCGACGACAATAATACCCGATGAAGGATGATAGGCAACGCTACAAATAGCATCGGACTCATTGTCGTGCGGAAAATTCACTTCCTGAACCGCCTTTCCAAGCCCAATATCCCAGAGCTGGAGAGTGTGGTTCTGCTTGAGGCCAACGAGAACATATCGAAGAGCGACTGCTTTGACAAATGGGCGTAATTTGTCAATGAATTGAACAGAAGTGGGCCAGGATTTCTCATTTGGTGATCCGGTGACAAATGTACTCAGAGGCACACGCACTTCAGGTGGTTGCGATCCGTCCATGGTCTGACCTACTTCTTGGATGTCCCAAAATCGCAACCGACCAGTCTTGTCGAGAGAAGCCACAACGGTGTCATCCTCACTGAAGGTAAAATCTTTGCCTGCCTTACCCGTGGAGATCTTCATCGCACGTTCCTTGAAGAACTTTTCAGTATCAACAATACGTTGCGAGCCAGACACTCCGTAGCTGGGATGGGCGGCATATTGAGGGGAAACAATATAGATATTTTTTCCACGACCAATACCGAAGAACTCCGGATGACGAGAGCTGGGTTTGGCGCGCGTTTTCAGCTGACCACCAGATGTATTCTCGTCAGAGGCTGGGTACGGAGGAAAAACGAGACATTCACTTTCCAGGGTGTCCATCTCGAACAAGTCATTGTCTCCTTGGAAGACCGGGGCCCAGTACACGGTCCCACTAACACCAATCGCAATGATGGATTGGTCTTTGGTAGTATTGGTGCTGGTTGATGCAGAGTTGCTCAATGCGACGTTGAAAAGACGGTCACGAGCAAAGCGGAAAACTTGTTTATCACGTCCATCGTCTTGGCGAATGATTCGCAATCCGCCGTTCTTTGCTAAAGCATAGACAATATATTGAGCAGTTGCCGAGGTCAAGCAGCGGTCAAGCTGATCAAATTCTTTTTTGAGACGTGCGACATCCATAATTCCATCGTCACGAACAGCAGGGAGTTTACCAATATCTGGTTTGAGTGTAATCGAGATAAATGGGCGGAGAGGAAAGTTGAAGACACGCACGACACGCTCTTCGCTTTTGTCGGCACCATCTTCAGCACTTTCCCAGCTGTCTGCCAATTTTTCATCTGCGGCAAAATTTTTAAGCAGTTTGCCTTCCGCAGCTTCGTCCACCACCTCCTTGACAGTAGCAATATATTCTTCCGGAATAGTTTCATCTAATGTCCCAGCCTTTTCTTGCTTTTCAATCTCTTTCTTCACTTCGGTTGCAGTATGTGGAAGCTCTTGGACAATGGCATCCACAACTTCCTTGGCAGTCTCATCTTCGGCGTTGGGGCGTGGTGCCACCTCAGCAAACTTCGCTCGACTCAAAGCGTCCTCCACTTCTCGGTCTAGTTGTCCGGCGAGTTGATCAACCGCCTTGGAGACTGTCTCTTTGTGGTCCGACAACTTCTCGTCAGCAGCAATAGTTGACTTGGCTGTTTCCAGCGAAGACTTGACATGCTCTTCCAGGATGGTGGAGTCTTTCTGACGATGAGCCTGCGCCTCGGTTGGAGGAGTGCCACTACGGGACTTGGGTTGAGGAGTGCGACGAGGTGAGGCAGCGGCTAGCTGTTCAAAGGGATTGACATATGAGAATATACTGCTCTTGGACTGGTCCGCTTTTGGAGCTTCAAAGTTCGCAGCTCCTTTGTCGACAGAGCCAAAGACATGCATAGATTGTGGATCGACAGTAGCCGGGCCGCTGCTTTCATAAGTCGTCGGGGCTTGGAAAGCACGACTCTCTTCCAATTTGACCTGAGAGCGATCCAAAAGACGCATAAGCATGTCCTGGGTTTCTGTGGCTGTGACAGAGCTTTCGGCGGCACGACTAGCAGCAGGCGTAGCGGACGGGCCAAGGGCGGGAGACTGAGAAGCAGGTCCAGGTTTAGCCATGAAAGAAGCAACGAGATCTGAGGCGGAAATTGTGCGCGAGTGAGAAGGATGAGTTTCCTCATGATGAGTTGCTGAAAGAGACGGCGATGAACCAACGGCAGCTGAGGGCTGTGGCGAGCTTGGTTTATTTTGACTGAACTTCAAAAGATTTAGCAGGCTCATGGCTTGATCTGCGCTGGCTGTCCGCTGCTGCTGGTCGCCACGTGGTGTTGGCACGTTGGGACTGAGGATGTCTGAGCCATGGTGTGGAGGCGTATTGACGGGACCAGGGCTGTAGACCGGTGAGGAAACGGATGGATTGTGATAGCCATGAGGGAAATGATATGCATGCGACTGCAGACCAAACCTCTGACCATCAGGTTGTGGGTTAGCTGCCCGAAACTCCGATGAAGGATAAGCCGCGGCCTGAGCATCTCGAGATTGCGCAGGCCGCGGCTTCATGCTCGCAAAGAGAGCCTGAAGGTCGCTTGGGGTGGACATTTCTGCCAGCTCGTCTCTTGATAGAATAAGAAGACGCCCGTGACGCGATTGATATCGGGCTCCCAAAAGGAGAACTCAGCTGGCAGCTCTGTTTCAAGAGAGCAGTGAGCTTCCGAGCGAGCAAGCTTGGACAGCAGACGCGGGAGAATAAAAGAAGATTGAGGTGCAACAATCGTAGACGTCGTAAAGCAAACAACAGGCGAAATGAGAGAATTGAAGAGGAATGGGCGATGTAGAGAGGAAGAGCAGAGCTCGGGTAGGTGAAGGTGAGGTAGTGAGTAAGAAAGGCGAGATGGCAAGCTGGGAAGGAAGGTCGAAGGCAGGAAGATGATGTCTTGGCACGCCATTTAGGTTAGCGCCGCACACAAAGTGAGCAGCCAATTAGAACGCAGCAATCGGCATGTCGCTTGGCGCCTGAGGCCCCGAGCTTTGGTGGCCTGTGGGCCTGTGGCATCCCTGCCAGCCTGAGGCCGCGCAGCCTCCCGAGTACTGGCGATTGGGGCCTCAGGCTGGCGGGGAGTCTGTTTCGGATTTGGTCCAGACATTGGCTAAGGTGGCTCATCCTCTGTCAAACTCTCAAAATACTCCACCACCACCACACCACGTATGGCATGTCTGTTTTGAGGCATGGCTCAGCCTCGATCACATTCGTCAACCTGAGACAGCTGGCTGTCTTTGTTTTTACATATGACTGATTTCTTCTTCACTGAAGCTTTTTAGACATCTATTTTAATCTACCATACCGCATCACAATTGCTTTCGCCGAGCTATTTGATGTTTGTTTACGCCTGGTTGCTATGAGCTGATCGCCAGGGTTAAGGAGACACCATCAACATATTTGCTATCACAACTTACGATTAACGACCAACTCATACGCATCCAACAAAATGCTTTCCATCAAACATATACTTCCAATATTTCTCTCGTGCGTCTCTGCTGCGACTACCGGAGTGTCGCGTCGATCTACCGCTTGCAACAATTCTCCCAGTCTGTGCAGCAAATCGTACGGGGAGATAACGCATCTTGGAGCTCACGACAGCCCTTTCTTGCGAGATGCAAGTACGAGTTATTCCGTTTCTGGAAATCAGTAAGTATTCATCATGAAGGCAAGGAGACAGGGTTCGATGATCAGCTGCTTACCGCAACAGATTCTACAATACTACAGTGCAACTCTCCGCAGGCGTGCGGTTGGTGACTGCGCAGGTACATAAAAACAACAATGCATGGCATTTGTGCCATTCAGACTGCGACCTTCTCGATGCCGGAACATTGGAATCGTGGCTGAGTGAAATCAAGACCTGGTTAGATGGAAACCCCAACGACGGTAAGGATATGGACACACCATGAGTATAAATGGACTATCGGGCTGACAACCTTAGTGGTCACTGTTCTGCTGGTCAATTCAGACGACGCTACCGATTCCGAACTCGCTACAGCCTTTGAATCATCCAAAATCACCGACTACGCATACACCCCTTCCTTCACAAGCGCCCCGACAGCATGGCCTACTCTACAAGAACTCATCAGCAACGGCACTCGTCTCATGACCTTTGTCGCATCCCTATCCTCCAACAGCAATGCCGCTTACCTCATGGACGAGTTCACATATATCTGGGAAAACCCTTACGACGTCACGTCCGCATCGAACTTCTCCTGTCTCCCAGAACGTCCGTCAACAGTATCCGGTAACACCGCCTCCGCCCTATCCTCCAACCGCCTCCCCTTCATGAACCATTTCCTCGACGCAAACGTCGGCCTAGGTATCCAAGAACCAGACGTCAACGCCGCTGCAACCACAAACGGCCAAAACGGGACCGGCAACTTGCTCACAGCTGCCGAAACCTGCAAATCCGCGTATTCAGGCCGTCAACCCAGTTTTATACTCGTGGACTGGTTCGACAAGGGTCCCGCAATCGATGTAGTCGATAAACTGAACAACGTCACTGACGCAACTGGTCGAGTCGCTGTACCAAACACAAATGCAGACGACAGTAACAGCACCAGCAGTGGAACATACGTGGGCTTACTCGAACTCGTGGATGAAGTCAAGAATGGGGCTAACCCGAGCTTAGGCAACTGGATCTGGGCCGGCGGCGACTGGGCAAGTATCCTCGGGGGCGGCGTCTCCATCTAGTACTAGTACTACAAGTGGTGATACGTCAGGTGCCAGTAGAAAATTTGATGTTTCAAGATTGTTTTGGTGCATAGCGTTGGCGTTTTCTATAGCGATGTGTGTATAGTTTCGTTGGATACATCATGTCATCATATCATTGAGGATGAAAAGCGTTGCATCTCGAAAATAACATTTGTTATCTTCAACCTCGTGACGGTAGTCTTTACTCCTTGCCCAACAGCTTATTCACAGCAGCGACTTTGTCCTCAAAGGACTGAATCTTATCAATCCTACACAATACTCAGCCCATAACTCTCCGTACAATACTCACAGCAAGAGAAAAAAACATACCTCGACCCACTCCGAATATCAGACTGAATCCTCACAACACCCTGCTGATGCAGTACCGTATGCGCCTGCCCAATAACGCGATGCACTTTGTCCCACGGTCCTTCTATTTAACCACACCAGGGTCATCAGTACATCTCAATCTTCAAAGGAAGCGGAGGGTAAAGGGCGGGGAAGGAGGGAAGGGGGAGTACCTAATGTCGTCCCAGCAGAATGCATGACATACTTCAGTCCCGATTTCTCGATTAGGCGTTGCACGTCGGCGATTTGTGCGGACACGGAGGCGGAGGATGTTCCTATCTATTTAATTTTGACATACAGTACATTAGCTTTGGTACTGGGTTTTGGGGGGGGTGAGGGTGGGATGGATGTACCGGGATGAGGCAAAAGTCGGCTGTGCAGTGGTCTGGGGTGGGTATTGAGTCGATGTCGATTGATGGGGTGGACATTTTGCTGATTGTGTTCTCGGTTTGGTTTACTGTACGAGTCTATGTGGTTGAGAGCTGTATGAGGTAATGATGCTGTTTCTCGAGGAGTTGAAAGTGTGATTGGTTTGACGAGGAGAAAATCAACATCCCCCGCGTTCGTCGTTGAAACCCCCGTCTTCCCCCTCCACATTGATGAATTAATTGCTGATACCATCTATCTCTATTCAACGTGCTCTACTTAACAATATACATCCTGTCTTTACTTCAAACATGCCAGCGCGGCCTTGTTGGACCAGTACTTTTACGTATGAAACTCGTATAATTTCGCAGGACAGGAATATGTACATTCTTACATGGCCGTTGTCGAGAACGTTAACACAGAGGGATATGCACTCAAGAGCGATGCCGAGATTGTACCAGTTGACACCAAAAAATTGACTTACTCAAACACTCAATCGCTGTAGACTACATATGTACACATACAGAAGCTCAGTGGACTGTGGCAGTGTCGAGGCTGGTCTCCTGTAATCCCATAGGATGTTCCTACTTCCAGACTTCCAGCAATATACGATTGGTCCAACACATCTTGCATTTGCACGAGGCTCATTCAATGTTGCAGTGTGCACTCTTGATAAACCCATTACAGCGTTTATTTCTTCAAAATCTCTATGATTCTCTGTTGCAGGAGCTCTCTTTTTTTCTGTTCACCAGGATCTGGACCCAGGAGATATCGTTAACAATAACCTCCTCGCCATGTCATTCGGGTTTTCAGTGGGAGACTTTATTGCAGGTGCAAACCTAGCTTATCGGCTTCTCCGCACCCTGTCAGACTCGCAGGGCTCAAGCAGAGAGTACCAAGAAGTAATCCAGGAGCTCGGCTGCATCCAGCAGACTTTTCTCCATGTCGAACAGATGCAATCAAGCAACCTGTTCAGCAAAGCCACCCTGAATGCAATATCGTATATGATCAACTCTTCGGTTGACGTGATGTCCGACTTTTTCACCCGGACGGAAAAATATCGCCGGAGCCTGTCCGGCAATGGTGGACAGTCGTTATATATGGATAGCTGGCGGAAAGTTGGATGGAGCTTATTCAAGAAAGAGGAGCTTGCCTGCCTCAGAAATACTTTACAGACAAGACTATCCGCCATCTCTATCCTGATTAGCACAGCTAGTCAGTAAGTACTGAGAGATGTCCCAAACGTTAGACATGAGAAAACTAATAAACACCAAGCCAGAATCAGTTTATCATCCCCAAGGAAGTTGCGAGATTCCAGACAAGCAGTTTTGAGTACCGGTCACCACCCCAACCAAAATCAGATTCCTCTTCAACAACGATGACTGTCGCAAGCGAGAATGAGGTTCAGGAATTGGCACCAGACACAATGAGTGTCGACGGTAGCAACCAAACGACGCATAGTCAACAAGGTCTCTCAGAGAACATTGAGACGTTAAAAAACCTACTGGACGAAGAAATTGCTCGTCGACAATTGGCTGAACAAGATGCTGCCAAAGCACTTGCAACGGTGAATTCGCTGCCGCGTCCTGGTACTCCCAAGCCAGCGCCAGAAATGAAAAAAGTGCTCAAGTTCAAAGACGCAGTTGGGAGGAAATTCAACTTTCCGTTCCATCTTTGCAGCACGTGGCAGGTTTGTTTGTCACGTCCAAAGTATTTCTGTATGATTGTAGACTGACAGCAATGTCTTTTACAGGGCATGGAAGAGCTCATTCGACAAGCTTTCCTGCACATTGAGATAATAGGTCCCCATGTAGAAGAAGGCCACTATGACCTCGTTGGCCCGAATGGGGAAATTATTCTTCCCCAGGTATGGGACACAGTCATTGAACCAGACTGGACTGTGACAATGCATATGTGGCCGATCCCTGAGAAACCGTCCACTCCAGAGCCGGCGCCCCCAGTCGAGATTCGTCCAAGAGTGTCACTCGGCCAGAAATATTTTAATACTTCAAAGTTAGCGAATTGGAGCCGGCGGATAAGACATGAGGATAGGTAAAGCTGACGGCTGGCCAGAAGGAAAGGAGAATAAGGTAAATAATATGGCTCTATCAACAGCATTATTGGGGTACAATGAGGATGGTCAGGGTTATGAAGGAGGACTATCACCATCCGGGGTAATACTCTCTTGATATTATTCCTGCCGTGCTTTTTCTTATATCCACAGTAGGCAACCCGTTCAAATGTTGGGTTTGAGATGGCCGGCATGTAGCACGAAAGGTGCTATCAATACAGCCGCAACTACCCCTAGCTATGGGGTATAGCGCTTCTTCTTTGGATAATCCAGTGTAAGCTTCAAGTGCGGTAACAGATGCAGCTGGATTCATCAAGTGATAACAGTGGCTGAAGAACTATCAGTCGATAATTCAGTCGGTCGCTTCGGTATCTTTGTGTGAGCCTTGTTGAACAACTATTTCAGCATCCAACTCATCTTGAGCATGGAACTCATAAAATTCTTTGAATAGGGATTTTTTAAGAAGATATTTCCAAATAGCGCTAAGAAGAGGATGTGCCGTAGAGCGACGCCAAAATTGGACACGTGCCTAGGTGCGAATTAATTGAGCCTCATCATTTCGCAGAACAAATCAGGAAAGAAAGAAAAGGTCGTCATGGCCAGCTGGCTCGAGCCGTCCCGGAGATAATATCCACCAAATACAATCAATCACTTCGCAACACAAGGACGACTTAGTTCGAATACGACGTATGTTGCAGCGGACCCCCCTGAGCAATGGCAGCGGCTGTTCGAATATTTAGCAGCGAACTCTGAAGATATCGGGCTGCTGAATGGGCCGACAAGACCGCGCATGTAAATAGAAAATGTGCCAAGTTAGCCGACTGTATATGGAGTACTAAAGACGAACTAAGGACATGAGTCCAATAAGATTGTCTTAGCGAGTCAGCGAAGCTCCGCTTGAGGTTCAGCTTTCCCTGAATTTGTATGCTCATCCTCGTGCATTCCGGCTATTTAGTATTAGAGCCTCATGGGCATGGGACCCGTCAAAAAAGATTTTGTGTTGACTACTAAATTTCACTCACCTTCACGATGATTGCGGCCAAACTTTAGAACTGTCGACTATGGCAACAACGAGCCCTCTTTTCTGGTTGTCTATAGCCGCCCTGTCCACATCAAGCTACGCTCTGCACCGTACTATAGGCGACTCCCATGACCCTTCTATCCAGGGCCTGGCCGCCGAATGTTTACAAACAAACCCCAACGCCGGATGGTCATATGGTACATGTCCCTTTCTGGTAAGATGTGTGTTGGACGGGCTGCCCTCGGAGAAAGCATCAGGAATGTCGAGTGGGAGTAATATCGTGTCGCTTGTACCGACGACGCTTGCCTTGATAGGTATGTATACGTCGTGAAGTTACAGAAGACAAATGTGAAGTCTTATGAGATGTATGGCAGGCGTCAGTCCAATGGAAATCGTCAAACTCGCTTTTGCGTCCCCATTGCAAGGCATAGTGATGTGCGTATTCGGCATCGGCCTTCCGCATAATCTGTTTCGGCAATTCTCCTCTACAGATCCTTCGACTGGATACCTCAACACGCCAACCTCGGAGGAGCTGAGGGTCAGACAATGGACAATTCCCGTTCCTACATCTCAATTGCAAAGTTTCAAACCGGTAAAAGCGGCTGCTATTGACCTCATCTTCCTTGTTCTTCTCGGCGTCATGATGTGGCAGACCGTTACTCTCAACTATTCCTCAGTCGTCTCGTGGCGGTGCGATTACACGTTTTTGCTGATCTGTTGGCCGGTTGCTTGCGTTGTGTGGCTCATCATCGCAATAAGTGGAATTCTCGCCCTAGCCAGGAAAGTGCGGATACAATATCGCGAAGGTGACCAGGAGGAATGGAGGGAGGTTTCCTGGTTAGCCCTGATCCAGCATCGGTACAACTTACCAGGACGATTCAACCATGGAGACGAGACTGGTAGCAGTACTACATATCTGGTCATGGAAGATCGCCAACCTGCAGTACAAAGAGGAAAATACTCTCGCTCAAAGTACGGGGCATACTATTCTGTTGAAATCACCATGCGCTATGACTGGGCGTGGCAGTACTATGAGGCTGCGATAGAAGCACTGGCTGTTGGGATCTATTTGTATGCGACTTTCGTGCTGACGAGTTCGCTATTTGTGAGTGGATCGACGGGGATTGTGTACATGACGGTTATGGTGTGCTGTTTGAGTGCGATCCGGATTTTGATAGCTCTGTAGAAGTTAGATGTATACTATGTATGTCGAAATCAATTTGTGGAGTGTTAAATAATTGTCCAGGGAGAGTTACAGTAACCACCGCAAACGGAGCTTCCAAACTTCTCCAGTCTTCTAGTGCCAGCCGCTAAACCTAGCGTAGTCTAGCGCTAGACGCCAGAAAGCTCCGGCATCCACTCCGCACTAATCGCCAGCTCGCTCTCTACTCCTCTCGCTCTACTCTTAACTACTACTTGTTAGTACGTACTCCCCTGTGAACTCTGACCAGCCATTGCCATTGCTATTGCCATTGCCTCGTCCAGTGCGCAGTCTGTCTCTATCTCACAATGGCTGGTGTCTTTCAAAATATGTTTGGCGGTGCTGCCTCTTCGGGCGCCGTCAAGAGTGATGATGGTAAGTCGTTGGCTGGTGTGGCCGTCGGTCGCGAGACTCCTATCTTGGGAAGCAATTGCATTGGGATCGCGGTTCCAATTGCAATTTTATCGCATTTTCTTTAGTCAAAAGGCCAACAGTAACTAATCTGTCTGAATGTATACAGATTTCGCCGATTTTGCCGCTGTCCCCAATCCTTCCCCCGCAGGCTTGACAGCCGGACAATCTGCCCCGGCCGCCGCAGTCACAGGCAGTGCCGTCCCATACACCGCATGGTATCGCGTCTGGGAAAGAGTCACCCCTCAAGACTTCTTGCAAGAAGCATTTATTCTCCCGTTTCTGCTGATCCTCCTCGGATTCCACTTCTGGGGTACACGCAAGAACAAGAGTAAGGCCAAGACATGGGCCATCGCCCATGCGCCTGTCCTTGAAAGCGAATTCGCCGTTGTCGGTTTCGGCGGTGTCGCCAAGGGCCCCTCCGTCGAAGGCGTTCAGTCCGAGTTGGTTGACCCCGAGAAACTGTTGAAGGAGAAATCCAAGCAGGAATATCAGTCATACGCCACCGGACGTCAGAACGTTGCTTTCCTTGATGTCTCCATCAAGCTCGTCAAGCGCTACAATCCTCTTGTCTTTATCATGGACAATGCTTTAGGTCTCTTCTTTGAGAGCTTCCCCCCACCAGTGGAAAGAGTGGAGTCTACTCTCTACACTTTTGACGGAAAGGAGAAGGAGATTGTCCCCACGCCGGCTGGTGATGTCTCTTCTATCAAGGTTCCCAATTCGACTTATGACGGATTTATCTGGGCTGTTGTGCATAAGAACGCCATGCGTCAGCTTCGTCAGGACCGTTACGATGCCTCGATGACGTTTACCAAGGACAACTCCAAGCTTCCTGCTTGGACGACAGTGATGACCGAGAGTGCCGAAATTACCGATTTCTTGTTGACTCCCGAGCTGATCAAAGCTGTTGAGGAAGCTGGCGACGCGTTCGAGTACTTGATCATTACCGATCAACCTATTGACAAGCCATTGAAGTATGCCCGCCGTTCACTTTTATCACTTCCATGAAGTCTCCAATCTAACACGTGTATAGAATCGAAGAAGCCGTCCCCAAGAAACGCATCCAACTCTCCCTCACAATCCCCTCCAATGGCTACGCCTCCACCCTTTCTCTCTACAGCTACTTCCTCCGTCTCCCCGACATTCTCGTCTCCGGCGCCCACTGGCGCCCCGAAGTAACCCGCAAACTGCGCAACGCCCGCGAAGAAGAAATCCGCAAACTGCGCCGCGCAGACGAAGAAGAGAAAGCCGAGGAGCGCAAATATGCCGCCGAGAAGCTCAAGAAGGAGGAACGCGAGCGGTTGTTGCGTGGCATGACAGCTGAGGAGCAGAAGAAGTTTTTGGAGAGGGAGAAGGAGAAGGAGCAGCGCAAGATGATGAAGAAGAGTACTCGACGGGGTTGATTTAGCTGCACTGGGAATATGGAATCTTCATTCGTGTTGTGTCTTAATTTTGATCATTTGTCGCCAGAAAGCGACGGATAGAGAGTGGGAGATGGTGGTCTGTTGGGTTACGTTACTTGATTCCCTTCATTTCGAGTAGTATATTATTATGTCATTTATAGCTTCGTTAGAAATCTTCCATGAATGGAAAATGATATCGATATCTACATTCTTAGCTGGCGTAGAAGTATGTATCAACGAGCAAGAGCACACTGCCCCTCCGTCGCAACCTGACTCGATTGCGTACCCATATACCATCCTTCGTCAATAAGCCGCCTCTCAATACTGAGCCAGTATTCCGCCTTGCCGTTCGCGGCAGATTTGAGGTCGAGATCCCCTAGACGGATGTCTATCCTAGCCTGCGAGTCTGTGTTATCAGGTATCTATACCTCATCAGCTTCACATGCGCCCCAACTGTCTTAGGTCGTAAGGCTTGGGATGAATACCTTCAAAAAAACAGAACAATCCCTCAACGTCATCGACAAACTCGTCTCCTTTGATCCAGAAGGTAACCCATTCAGACCAACATCATTATGCATCCGTTGCAACGACGTGAGTTTCTGCAGTATCGGATGCTGATACAACGCGCTTGCAATGATATCAATCTTCTTAACCGACAGCAATGGGAATATATGCCGTATTGTACGTTGCATGTCTTTTACGTTAGGTGATGTGAGATCCAAGGGGCAGAATTGCGCTTTTCCGGGTGGAGTTATCACGGGCGCTGTGGTTGATGTCTGGAGGATTGGGGGTGAATCGGCGCGCTTCATGTCTCGTAGTGCGCAGGTACGACATCGTCGCGCTTTGGAGGGCGCGGAGGGGGACTGGATGAGCCATTTCGGTTTAAGCTCGACTATAGTTCCTGTCTCTGTGACATTCGCTGTCGAGGTGGTCATATCAGTAACCAGCATCCCCAGCGGCTCATCCTCAGCTAGATAAACGCCGCATCGAATAGCAGGCCGTTTCCCGAGACGCTCTCTTTCTTGAAGATCGGCATTGCATCTCTGGATTATAGATGCTGGCACACGCACCATGGTCTGATCAACCAGCTCCTCATCTCGAAACAAGGGACGAATCCTGGTTTGAAAGTCATGCGCTGTGTCGCGGTAGGGAAGGCCGTAGCGGACATTTTTGCGCAGGCGGAGGAGTTTTCCGCTTGTGAGGTTAATGTCTGTGTCAAAGTCTATGTCATTTTCGGGGTCAAAGTTGATGTCGTCGATTTCTGTGGGTGGAGGTGTTGAGCGGCCGTAGTGTGAGAGTTCGGATGGTTGAGGTTCTTGGACTTGTTCCTCTGTGAAAGGGAGCATGATGCGGTAGACGATGTTGGCGCCTCCCTCGGCGAGGTACTCCAATCTGATGTCTTGGGAGAGCTCGGGAAGGGATTCCATTATGCAGAGTGGCTGATTATTTTTCAATATTGTAGTTCTGCATGTATAATTGGCTCTGACAGGAAGGACACATGGAGCTCCAAATCACAGCTATACAAAGACTTCCAGCTAGCAACGTAATCCACCCCCCGCAAAGATATGTTGGGTCTGTCATGTGTTAGCTATTGTATCATCAATGGAAGTAGTTCAGCTGCTGCCTAGGTATGCCATACTCACGATGTGTTGCTTTTGTGGGACAGTTTGGATAGAAAGTCTTGTTCGCATACAAAAACCCCACACTACAACTCCTACTATGTACCTACTATGTACCTACTATGTACCTACTATGTACCTGCTATGTACGTACCAACGCCCAGTCCCGACAACCAATACAACCAATTCATAATTCCTCCCCCACTGACAGCAGCCATCATGCTCATTACCAATACTTTGATTCATCCACCAACGCTCGCTTATAAGAAGCCAGCTCCGCCGTGGCGCTCTGCCAAGTGATGCCTGCCCAGTTGCCTACACTAGTAGTACTACTAGCTCCTGAGCACCCTAAACCTGGAGGCTCTGAGGCCTAGCGCCAGGAACGTATAAAAAGACCAGCAACTGACCGTCGACATGCTTTCTATTCTCGAGTTTTCCAACAAAAACGTACATTGTCTTATCACACTCGCAAACTGATCGCGAAGATGGCTGCTCAACCGACCCGGCAAGAAACTCGCTTTGACCTTCCGGGGTTTACTTTGCCATTGAATTGGAAGCCTGTATGTGTCCTTCAAGGCCATTTATGGCTCGTCATACTGACAGTGTCAACAGGCCACGTCGAACCTTGATAGATTCCCATGTGCATTGGATGCGGACCAGCTTGATGGCGGGGGATATCTCTCGTGCGTTCTTCCGATTGGGCTGCATGCGTCCGTACAGGAAGACGCTAAATTATAATCACTAGATTCCTCAAAACAAAACGAGAAATCACCATGATGAGAATCATGAATTCCATCACCGACAAGCCTGACTGGGACAAAAAGGTGTGTCTGAGAATCAGTTTCTGTCGGTCTTGCAGCTAACGGCGCGGAGATACACAATACCGAAATCACGGACAAGTGGACTAAAGAGATAACCGACAGCGGCGAGGACGTATCTCCAAAAATGCTGGAGTGGATCTGGGCCGAGCTCAAACACAAGGCCGAAACTTTCAAGGAGAACGGCGGTCTGGTGACAGCTTTCAATCCCGGCGTTGTTTGGTCCGATACCGCCATCTCAAAAGCTCTGCAGGAGGAGCTCAAGACGGCAGTACTTCCACTGGAGCAGGTTCCAGAGGAAGAGAAGGATTACCATCCGGGATCTGACCAGCGAGTCGTTGATTTGGTGCATCCATCCTTATTCCCGGTGGTGTACGGGCGTACTCGGATTCTGCGGGACGAGATTCTCACTCGTGATGGTTACTTGTCTTGGTCTGGACAGACGGAGATACTCCCCGAGCCTTCGGACCCAGAAGGTACTCTGTCTACAACATCATGGGGTTATCGCAGAATCAAACTTTTCAGCACCAAGTTCCAATGGCTACCCTGCGATGTGGAATTTGCAGAAGAAGGATGTCGCATCGTTTCATACATCAATAATCTGCACCCACAGAAACACAAAGACCTCTACCAAGTCATTGAGCAGGTGATCACTAAGACAATCCCCCTCTGGGACGAAAGTCTGCACGAAGTAGTCAGTGAGCCGGATGCTAGGATTACCTACGAATCAGTCGATTATTTACCTTCCGATGAGCCGCAGCCTGACTGGGAGGAAGACGAAGAAGGACACGAGGCATGGTATGCGAAGCAGGTGATAGTCCAGCCTGAGCCGGAAGGGGACTTCAAGCCACTGAAACGAGAACACTTCAAGTGGGGAGGGCAGCTCTCCTTACGCAACCTTTTCCATGAAAAGGGCTTACAGATCATTGTGAAATTGGCGAATATTGAATTGACACCGGACAAGCCACGGTACGAGGGCGGAACATGGCACGTGGAGGGCCAGTTGGTAAGTCTACTCTACGCTTGATGCCACCAAACAGGCAATCTGATGCATTCTTGTAGAATGAACGTATATGCGCCACGGCAATCTACTACTACTCCACAGAAAACATCACCGAGAGCGTCCTCTCATTCCGAACACGAGCGGATAATTATTCGTTCGACGACGTCGGCTACGAGCAAGGTCGACATGAGTTTCTGCAACAAGTTTATGGCTTTGGACCTGAAACAACTAGCTGGAGCGACTGTCCTATCACTCAAGACCTCGGAGACGTATCCACCCGTGAGGGCCGTCTCCTTACCTTTCCCAATGTACTACAACATCGTGTCGCCCCTTTTGAACTTGCCGATAAGACTAAACCGGGACATCGCAAGATCCTCGCTCTGTTCCTTGTTGATCCGCACATTCGTATTATCTCTGCGGCGAATGTGCCGCCTCAGAGGGCGGACTGGGTGGGTGAGAGGGATCGGTTGAGAGCGGAGCTGCTGGAGAGGAAACTCCCCATTGAATTGCAGCAGATGGTTTTGAAGGATGTAGATGATGTACCGATCACACTGGAGGAAGCGAAACAATATCGCGAGGAATTGATGGAGGAGAGAAAGGCGGTGCAAGATGAGCAAAGTGACATGTTTGCAATTGGTAGCTTCAATCTCTGTGAGCACTAGACTACAGCAGCCATCCAGCAGTCATCTTTCATCTGATTACATATTGAGATCGGATCAGATACTTTTAAGTGACCATGCATGAAGTTGTATCATTATCATAACCCTCTAATCTGTAAAATATACACTCCTTACATATGTAAACTAATCAGCAAACCTCGCAGCGGCCTTCGTCTCATCCCTCGTCGCCTTCAAAAACGGAATCAAATCCGTCCCTCCAGTCCCATAAAATACCTTCTCTTTGCTCGGCTTATCCCTCGAATCTGCAGCAGTACACGAGGTCGCACTCGCAAGATTAACCCTATGTTTCTGCACATCTTTATACTTTGATGCATCCGGCGCGGGTTGCGAGGCTGGTAAAATCACATATCGCGAAACAATTTGAATGTGCTTGTCGCGGAAACCGCCGAGTTTCATTATCACGGTGTTGTAAGCTTGTCGCACGTCCGAGGAGGCCGGGAGACTGAGTGCGTAAGGACGAATGTTGGCGATGGAGGCGACGTACTCTAAAAAGCGGCGATGGGGACCGGGCATATAATTCCTCATTTCCTACTCACGTCAGTCAGATCCATCATTCAACCTCACCTACGAAGAGGAGATAAAAGGGGTAATACCTTCATAAAAGCAGTATGTTTATCCTTACTCGTCTTGCTACTACCTTCCACCTCTCCACTGGCAATATGCTGAATCCCCAACGCGATATCGATCAACTGCACCAGCGAACTCTGCGCATTGCTTCCGCCGCTGTATTGATGCCATCGCGCCGTCTCATCGCCTGTATCGTAGAACACGCCATTCGGCAGTCCGGCGGCACCCATATTCTTTGATCCCGCCAGTAGCGGTCTGATCTGATGATAGAATACCATCGGATCGTTGCGCTCGTACATTCGCTCTAGTATACAGCCGAGCTCGTCTATGCATTCGCCCATTCCGTTGAGCAGGTTTGTGAGGATGGCGTTGCGATTTGATGTTCTTCCATCTTCGTCGGCGGTGGTTGTGTTGTTGATAGTGCTAATACTGTCGAGTACTAAACGGATCATTTTGGCGCCGCAGGCTTCCATGGCGACGGACACGACGAGGAACCAGCGTTCGTCGTCGGTTCCGGTAAAGGAGTTGAGAAGGTATATGTTGTCTGGGTTTGTGAGGTCTATATTATCTTCATTGTCGGAATCAGACGCTCTGGTGGTGAAGTTCCAGAGGTTAAGAGCTGCGTATGTTGCGCAGGGAGGGAGTTCGAGGTGTGCTGATACCGCCAGGAAGGGCCGGGATATACTCGGCGGGAGTTTCTACCTTCGTCAGAATACACATCTCCTCTTATTTGATAGAAGGAGGAAAATACGAACATCTTCAGCTTTCTCGCCACCCCAGATGTATGCATGTGTCAGGAACGCGAGTATGAGGTACGCCCGCTGCCACTCGGCTTCGGCATTGGCGTCGAGATGCTCGACGGATAGGACCGGTAGGTCGAGCACTTTCTGTCTTATATCGCCTGTCTTGATGAGTTGAGGGAGATCAGAGATGACATCTTCCCAGGGCGAGAAGTATGGGTTTGACAGTCTTTGGAGAGGGAGTCCTCTGTTGTTGGTGGTGTTGATGGGCAGGAAGCCGGTCTCGTAGGAGACGCGGAACTCGTCGAGGGGGATTGAAGGGATGTCGAGCATTGTGACTGACTGTGTAATGCGTTGAGGAGTGGTCTATGGTGACGGGTATAGGAGGTGTATGCTTGTTTGTGTAGAGGGTATTGAAGTTGGTGCGTAGGTACTTCTTTCTTGGGTCGGAACCTGATATCCACCAAAATATATACCGATACAAGTGCCTAAAGGTTAAGGAGAAGTTACTGCTATCTAGCTGCAATCTCAAATATTACTCCTCACGCTGGTGAATTATATGAACAACAACATGCGTCTAATCAAACCCACATCATACAACACCAGACCGGCCCCGATAATGCCGTAGCATATTCATATTCCGTGAGAAAATAAGCATCCAAAGTCGTGGTTGGTTCGTGTAAGTCTTGGTACATCCACCAAGATCTTCGTCTGACGTCGTTTTAGGGCTTGGAGGACGGTAAAGCACGGTATCTCCCGGTACTTGAGTATAGCACGGAAACGGAAGCGGGAGCGGGATCGGTGGCGGTTACCTACGGTCCGAGAGTCTCGTATCTTTGCGTCGGATTCTGTTAGTTAGATTGTGATTGAGGTTGAGATACGTCAATCATCAATTTGATCTCTGGCGGGGTTGGGCTTAATAACGAAAATATCGTGGTTAATAAGTTCTCTGATCTTCCCTCCTCGTTGTGAAGAATCATAGTCGAACAGTAATCATACAGCGACCTGAAGATAGACAAAATGGCCCCCTCATTGATCACACCTGAAGAAACAACCACCATAAAGATGGCCACCACCAAATTCACACCTCCATCCTACTCCAGCGACGCCCTTACCAAGGAATACGCAGAGTCCCTCGACAAAGCAGATCCATTATCATCCTTTCGCTCTAAGTTCATCATCCCCTCCAAAGCGAATCTAAAAGCCACCAAATTGGCCAAACCAGGTCTGTCGCAAGATGAAAGTATCTACTTTTGCGGCAACTCTTTGGGGCTTCAACCGCGCGCCATGAGTAAGTATGTAGAAGCGCAACTGGATACGTGGTCTTCGATCGGTGTTCTTGGTCATTTCAGGGATCTGGAAGATTCGCCGTTGACGTCGTGGCAGTTGCTAGCTGAGCAGGCTGCGGGTGACATGGCAAAGATTGTCGGCGCGAAAGCCGAGGAGGTTGCGGCTATGGGGACGTTGACGGCGAATTTGCATATGTTGATGGCTAGTTTTTATAAGCCGACAGAGAGTAAGCATAAGATTCTGTTGGATTGGAAGGCTTTTCCCAGTGATCATGTAAGTATCACCGCTAAGCGTGCCTTCATATAATAGGGTTGCTAATTGTGATGCAGTATGCGATCGAATCTCAAATTGCATGGCATGGTCTCGACCCCAAGGATTCAATGGTATTGATTAGTCCCGAGGAAGGCAAATATGTCATTCCAACAGAGAGGATCTTGTCGATTATTGACGAGCATGCCTCGGAAACTGCACTGCTTCTTCTTCCCGGTATTCAATACTACAGTGGACAATATTTCGACATCCCCACAATCACTAAGCACGCCCAGTCTCGCGGTATCATGGTGGGCTGGGATCTCGCACATGCTTATGCCAACGTGGACGTTAAACTGCACGAATGGAATGTCGATTTTGCGGCTTGGTGTACATACAAGTATGGAAATGCCGGCCCGGGAGCGATGGCTGGCATCTTCGTGCATGAGCGACATGGTGCTGTGGATTATAGCCAGGGAGAGGATAAACCAGTGTTCCGTCACCGCTTGACAGGTTGGTATGGCGGTGATCGATCAGTGAGATTCAAAATGGACAATAGTATGCCATCCTCTCTAACTCACTTTACACGTCTCTAGCTAATTTGACAAAGAATTCAAACCGATCCCTGGAGCTGGCGGTTTCCAAGTCTCCAACCCCTCTGCTATCGACTTGGCTGCTTTGTGTGCCACTCTCTCTGTGTTCAATGAAACATCTATCACCGAGATTCGAGCCAGGTCTTTACGGTTGACGCATTATCTCGAACATTTGTTGCTTGTCGGAACGACGGACGAAACAAGAAAGTTCCGTATCATTACCCCCTCGGATCCCAACGCAAGAGGTGCTCAATTAAGTTTGTTGCTCAACCCCGGCCTTCTCGACAAGGTCGCTCAACGCTTGGAAGACGCGGGTATCATTTGTGATAAGAGACAGCCGGATGTTGTCCGAGTAGCTCCTGCGCCGTTATACAACACCTTTACCGAGGTGTGGACGTTTGTGAATGAGTTGAAGACAGCTATTGCATAGATCAGTTTATGTATATATATAATATTTTCAGACAGTTGCAGGTATCAAATATCATAGATTTCCCGTCGTGAACCAATCTTCCGTATTACGCAAAAAGTCTTGCCCTTGGGCGAAGAAGTTCTCGGCAAGCATGGAGTACTGGTCTCCGTATATATCCATCTGGGTTGGAAAGATTCCGGTATCAACGGTATGATCAATTTCTTGAGAGACAGCAGCACTACTGCCAGGAACCTGCGATGTCCGCCGTGAAACTCTGATTCTGGTCGGTTCCGGCAGAGGTGTCGTACTGGAAACCTCGTGTGCCTTGTTGCCGCTTTCTGAAAACAGGGTTGATCCGAACAAGCAGCTTCTCTCGTTTGAAAAGCCGGAAGAATAATCGAGTATCTCCCAGAATCGAGATAAATCAATGACAAGACTTTTGTCTTGTTCTCGAGTGTATGGAACATAGGACGCTGAAACAGCTCCATTCAACGCTTGCAGTTTCTCTGCCTACTGACTGATTAGTACTGTTACTAAAAGTGTCATTCCAACATACCATTTTTGCCATATGTGGCCACTCCTTCCCCAAACCCTGTACAAAGTTTAGACAACTCTCGAAACGTTCCTGTTTGTCTTTTCGAATCCCTTCGTCTTCGGTAAAGCTAAGCTGCAATTCGATAGTCGCCACGACAGCAGCACAGTAACCCAGGAATGGATCAGATATCCGAAATCCTTTTTCTTCAAAATATCTCACAAAGTAGACAATCCATGAAGTATGTGTCGATATCATGTCCGACGAGTGCTGTATGAATATTTCGGGAATAGTGCTTCGATGATTGCGAAGACTCAGAGACAACAAAAGCGGATGGTTAAGAAGACAAAGGATCGTATGGTACATGAATTGGTTGAAAAACCAAGGGCCCCAGTAGTCACGATTAGACTGCAGATCATCCGCGGATCGGTCAGGAATACCCGAGAATTTAAAGCGATGGATATACGGAACACGAGTCTCGCTGTCCATTTGCAGGACAATAATCTTAGAATACTCCGATTCCGGTGACCATGGCAAAAAGCCATTCGACTTGCCCCGGCGTTTGACGTATCTGGCTGTTCGAGAAAATGTCTCGCTTAGTTGTAGATAATATGCCACGATACCTTCGTCTTTCATGCCTCTGGCGATTCGAACTTCGACACCAGGATTATCGGTTTTGGTTATGTCGGGAGCGATGCCAGTACCCTTGGGGTACTTTGCCAGATTTTCTGGACTGACATAGTCTAAGACCTGCACATCTTCTCCGTGGAATCGTCGCAGTAGACAGATACTCCAGAAACATCTGCGGCGCTCCTCCCTGACGACATGATTATGTGTCGCAGTCGGTTCATACGCAAGATTGGCACACCTGGCCAAATTCATAGCTAGACTGCTGAGTATCGTTGCTTGATGGACGTTTCCATCTTGTACTGTCAACAGTTTGTCACGTAATCGAAGAAATGGAACATACTTGTATAGTCAACCATGCTCAATAAACATAGAGCCTGAAGTGTGGATATCTCAACCGGACCACTAAGGGCACGTTTTATGACGCGTTCGCGCGCAGCTTGCACATAAGACGGCACCAACGCATGTAGTGAAGTCGCATTTCCGTCTGCGTCCAACACATCAGATGAGCAGAACCTGATGGCTAATGCTAAGATAGCATACACAATTTCAGGATCTCGATGGCCCAGACTTGATAGAAAAGTCTGTCGATGGAACAATGGAAGTGGTTGGCAGTCGCAGTAGACTAAGAATGCTTGCGCAATTTCAAGCACCTTTTCCCACGGCGGAAGAGAAGCTTCTGCATGACTCTCCCAGTTGGTGAAAGCGGGAGTTGCATGTCCGTGATAGGTTGATACAACCGCTTTGCTTTGTTGTCGTTCACCACGCCTAGAAGTACGATCAATCAATCAAGGGTCCAAAAATACGCTTAAATCGTAACGACTTACTCTAAGTTATTTAGAACACGTGTCATCTGAGCTTCCAAGTGCCCGAGACGCCGTTCCTGAAGCCGAGAGCTTAGTGTAATCCTAACTTGGAGAAAAGAGAAAAATACCACTCCCGGAGGCACATCAATGGAACTTTCCGAGCGAGCATCAATTGGCGGAGACCTCGAAACTCTTTGCGAAATGCGTCTACTCGAAATGTATGTACACGTCTGATGAAGCCGTGCGCAATGCGAGCAGACAGGTTGCTCACCTGGACACTTTGTCTTTTTTCGTCTAACGATACGTGAGCTACGGAGTCACTCGTTAGAAGAATCAAGGGAAGTTACCGGCATGGCTCACAGGCCAGACCGACACGCTTGCGACGCGGAGTATGTGGGTAATCCTGTCGATGAGCTCTTTGTGAGTGGAAGCTCTCGGACATCATCAATCAGTGGCGATTCATTTGAGGTTGGAAGAGGATGAGGTTGGAATTGAGTTGGTTGCACATGGAAAGAAGCTTAACTAACTCGGAAGGAGCCGTGGTCGCTGTGGGGCTCTTTCCTTTTTGTCCGTCTTCAATCTCGACCTTTTTCTTCTTCCCAACAACACTTTACGTCCAATTGAGAAAAGGAGGCATTGCGACTTCTTTTCTCATTTTCGAATCAATTCACGAACTCGCTGACCTGTCTAATTCGGAGTATGGAGCATACCACCCACTAAGGGAAGCTGGATCCAGGCCCATACTAAAGCACACAATCCAAACGCCCTTTACTTTCTCATCAATGCCTGCCACTCTTTCGGAATCTTCAGCTGATTACCGAATGAGGAAACACTAAAGAACGAATAAATGTCGATGGTGGCAAAGGCACCCGGCAAACCGTTCCGAGGCCGAGAAATCGCCGCTCGTTTTACCATCGACGAGGAACGTCATGTAGCATCACATTGAATAATAGATCTACTTGAAAAGGAAAAAACAAAATTCTCAATTTATCTCTGCGTTCTAAAGAAATAGTCTGAGGTTTTGCGACGATATATAGACAGAGGTCCTATCTCTCTGAACGGATCAGCTGTGTGTAGGGTTATCTAGGGTTAACCGACAAATTTACATAGTCAAACCGTCAACTATCGTGGCGCATTCGATCTACCATCAATAAAAACAAAATCGCTCCAAGATTAATACGAGTCGACGAATCCCTGCTGTCCATACACATCACATATCAACATGGCCGAACCAGCTCCAACCACCCGCACCGCCAGAAGACCCTCACCGTCCACTACAAATCAACCATCACGCTCATCCTCCTCCTCATCGACAAAATCATTTTTCGGCCGCTGGAAACATCACATACACAGCAAATGGACTACGGAATGGGCGCCGTTGATGAAAGCCAAGAGCAATCTGGATGATGAATATAATTTTGCGCCGGGACGGTATTATGGGCAGGGGTCAAGGGGGCAGGCGAGGACTTGAATTGATTGATACCACTGCTGCAGTGGATTTTTGTACGGATTGGCCGGTGTTAATGGATTGTGTCATCTCGTTATTCATGATATACCATATCAACTTGCTTCCGAGGGACGAAGATTATCAGAGCGAACTGGTTCTCATAGGACTGCACGGAAATGAGAGAAAAGTCATCAGGAATTCTATTCATTTAAAAACGAGCGCTATATACATGGTGCCCGCATAAATGATATCCACAATCTCTATCCACTTACTGAGCACCGAAAACCTTAACACGCTCCTCGACAGGCTTGAATTGCTTCTCGCCTGCAGGAGCCTCAATAGAACCAAAGACGAGCTGGGCCTTGAGATTCCACTCGCTAGGAACGTTGAAGGTCTTGGCCAAGCTAGCATCGACCAAGGGGTTGTAGTGTTGGAGGTTGGCGCCGAAGCCGAGGGACTCGAGACCAGCCCAGACTATTGAATATGTTAGTGCTATGTCCGTGGTGCCCTAAAGGTGGAAGATGAAGAGAACTTACGGAACCACTGGTGCATGGCGTTGGAGTGTTCAGCCCACTCAGGGAACTTGGAGCCAAAAGCAGGGAACTTCTCGGCCATGGGCTTGATGTGGGTAGGGTCTTCGTAGAAAAGAATCTATAGATTACACCATCAGATTGCGTTCATCCCAGTCCTGATTGTAGTAGGGTCGACTTACAGTTCCATAAGCAGCCTTGAACATATCAAGCTTAGGCTTAGTCTGACCATCAAAAACCTCCTGCGGCACGGCACCAGACGCAACAAGTGGCTGGAAAGCCTCTACAGCGATATCCCAAACTTTCTCATGGTCGTCGTGTAGGGCAACAACAATACGGGTAGATTGGGTGTTGAAGGAGCTGGGAATGTGCAAGATGGCCTGGTTAACCAACTCGACGATCTCGGAGTCGGGGACGGGGGAGTTGCGGCCGAGCTTGTAGTATGAGCGCCTGTTTTTGGCGACTTCGATGAGAGTCTGGGTTGAGGGAGCCATTGTGTTGGTTGATTTATTGAAAGAAATTGAGGAGGATGACGATAATTGTCTTGAACAAGTTCTATGTTCAGGATGAAGTGAAAAAGATGGAAAAAGAGGGGCGCGAAGGGGAGTAGATATAGTCGCGGCCCTGATAGCAGTCCCACGTCTCAAGGGGGACATGGAAAGCAATCGAAGACGAGTGGAGCTATACGCCAGAGCCATTATGGATGATGATTGTCAATGATGGAGAATAAAGAAAAAAAAAGTGTTACAATAGAAGCAGGGGTGGTATTTGACAGGACCAATGGCTTTAGAAATATTCGGCGATGTCGTCAGAAATCAATGAGATTTTGCCGGATGCTGTAATTTGAGTACGGTGCTCCGTATTTCCGACATGAACTCGACAGGATTAGGTCTAGATTACCTAAATGGACGAATAAGAGCTGGACTTGATAAAGACTTACATTTTTCTAGTGTAAATTACTGAAAAGGTTAAAGTTCTGACGCACGTATTGTAATGCATTTACCAGGTACATGCTTACTCAGTGCTTAGAAAGAGGGCGGCAGGGCGGAATTCCCCCCGCCGCCCGGTGCAAAAAAAAAAAGGTTGCAATCTGATTGAGCAAGTATTAGAAATCACCTTCGGAGTGGGTCTCTGTCCTGTTCCGAGCCCACATCCACCGGATGTATGCATTTCCGTATTACTGGGAGTCGGATAAAATTACGTGGGTTGAAATAGGGTTAGGGCTGAGACATCACTACTCCTATCAAGAATAAGGTTGACATGCTATTGTCCACTTCAAGATATTTATTCAGTCGGGAAATGACTAGTAATTTCAGTCAACATCGACCTTGGAAGTCTCGGCGCTGAAGTCAACTCTGAAATTAATCAATGCAGTCTACAGATTCTACTACAAAGAAAACGCGTAGAGGCATATCAGGGATAAGGGAGACATAACTCGGTCTTCTACACTGCAGGCAAGAAGAGGGAGGCATTAGAATCGAAGTGGAGATTTTATAAACGCATGCGATAAAGTCCAGCATGTCTTGGTTCGTTACCCATCTATCATACGACTCTCTCGAGGGTGACCATGAGGTTCCTTCATAACCCTGGCCTGAATAATTGTGCTCAAGTAAGTGTCTTTGTATCCAGAAGGCGCCTGTTCTTACCTCCCCATCACTCTTTGATTATGCCAAACAGAACATGAATGGCAGTGAGAAATGAACAAACAACGAATAGCAAGATCCCCCAACGATGTGCTTTCAGACTTCGCCCCTTTATTGTTGCTCCTTGGTGATAAACGCATCAAGTAGTTTCTTACAACATCAATCACCCGGGGTGATACCGTCTTTAGGTGCAGCTTCTATTGCATTTACTACTATAATTGATTTTTCCATCAGAATTCGATACGAGGCTTGAAGCCTTACTCATGGTGTGTCTTTGCATTATGCAACTCACTATCTGGAATGCTAAGGATGAGGGTTAAAATCCTCAACGTGAACCCTGGCTATGCCACGTAAGCTTAATCAAATACCGTTGACTACCTTTACGACGGATAATTCCGTAAGAAATGATGGCAGACTGTGCTTTGGTTCGAAGCCCATCAGCCTCTGATCCATGTCGGGGTACTTGTGCATGGCCATTGTATTCGTCACGCTGCTCCGGACATAGAAGATTCCTAACCCTATCCACTTTTTTGTGGATCAGTCAAGTCAGCCCTAATACTAACATCAACATCAAAAAGCAGAATAGGAGTTGATGATACATATCATAGTAGTTTGACGATTCTTCATTTCTCTGTTGTTGAGGGCCATGTTCTTTGCCTGTGCCCTGCAAAATACCACTACTTAAAAAGCACTGACATCTGAAGTCTACATGTAAACTAGGATTCTAAAGATCAGGCGTAATATTAGTATACTACCCATTTAGTTCAAAATTTAGGGCTACCTCTCTCGATCTTGCTTCACTTACTACTAAGGCACTCTGTTTTGTAATCGCGCCAAGTCGCGATTGGCAACTAGAGAATAGACTGCTCGACCAAACTTGAAGGAGTTAGGGCTTTGCTCCCGTTGCCCTAACAAGTTGCCATCACTCCTAGGATTTGGAGTACTTTTCACGTTCTTTATCATCTAGCACATTCGCTGCCTTTTTTTTGTTATTCTTACTCGGTGCTTTGTATCATAACTTTCACTATATCTCTTTTAGAGTTGAGGGTAGAGGTAATATAGAGAGTACAACTATAGCAGACTTTGCGGTCTAGTTTACAGCCCGGAAGAAAATATTTCTAGTAAAAAAATAAGCAAATAAAAAAAAAGATTTGACACAAATTAGACCATAACCTCTATCCAGAACTTTTACTAATGACGTCGACACCCCGGATGAATATGATTGTTGGTCTCAAATCTTTGCAATACTTAAACTTTTCGATTCTACTTTCTACGCCTTGGAATTACTCGCTCCAGCACAGGAGGACTCCTTGTTCGGTTTATCGGGAAATTTATATGGTATGTTGATTTTACCTGAAAGATGACTTGTATTCCTTCATGGAGAATAGGTTAGACCAATTTGCCCTGGCGGGAAATCTACTTCGGAATATATGGCTGTACGACCATCTACCTATTTAGAGTTGCGCACGTTGCCATTCCCCAATTGCAACATATGACGTCCAGTGAGTACGGTCGACTGCCATGATGCCTTTTGCAGAGTTCCTTCAGCGACAGACAGTAGCGTTAAGTCAGAACCTGTAACTGTATCAGACACACAATATTGATCAGAAGAATACCCGGCTTGTGTGACTTACCGAGAGGGCCTACCAAGGTGGTCATTAAAGGAGCGTACTCTGTTCGGCCAGATGCTTCTGATTGATAGGCATTTTGGCCAACTACAACATCTCGGTCAGCAGGACAGACCAATCAAAAGGGCAAAATAGTTTCAGAAGACGTACTTTGTATCACTACCTGTGGTGCACCAAGCCCTGAGATAGCCCGTAAAGGCTCCCATGGTGGGCCGTTGGGTGTTCTGCGTGAGAAATTGTAAAGGTGAGATGCTTATTCCACAAGAAATATTGATGAGAATGAATTCTTACTGGGTCATGCCATCCCTAGAATTTGCGCCCGGCCGTCCTTGAGGTACAATCATGATTCGCTTTACGCCCTTTTTGTTGATGTTCCAAACGTATTCGTCGGACCATTTCGTGAAAGCATTGGTATTCGCAGTAGCCTGTCGATAGTCTTGCTCTGGGACAGATGCACCGCGGTCCCTGCACTCAAGGTTAGACCAATTTGCAATTTCAAAAAAGAAACTTCCCTGAAATGGAAAGGGTGGCTTAAATACCAACTCTTTCTCTGTGTCGGACTGAGGTATGGCTCCTTCCCAAACTTTTCGGGGTATTTAGCTCGGAAATCATCAAAGGAGTGATATTCTTCAAAACCCATCACATTAGTGACAATCTGTAATTCGCGGCCATTCACAATAGCTCTAGAAAAAGACTTACTGTACTGCTGCAATAACCATTCTGGCTCCGCATACTTGCCGAGTAAAGGTAGCCAGTCCTATGCCACGAACATGAGCAGGCGCAGTTTCGGACCATAGGTCACTCAATGAGAGTTCGATGGGTTGGACGCCAGATAGTCTTCCAAAGCCGCAAGAAACTCTTCGGTGATGAGCCGCTGATTCTCATCAAGATTTGCGTACCAATCAGCCGGATAGATAATCTCACTTGGCTGAGAGCAATCAGCCCTAATTATCCCTGCCAGCGATAAAGGAAAATGACTGACCAGTTGGACAGATCCCAATGACCGTGCAGCAAAAAAAAACATCTTTAATCAATGACGATGATCTAGCCAAGATGCTGCAAGTATCAGATCAACTACGAGTTGTCAGAAAACCATTCAGAACGTGAAAGATCTGCTGGTCAATGTACTCACGGAGCGAGTTGCTCAACCCCCGCCATCGGGAGAGAATCCCAGCTTATCCGATGGCCCCAGGTTCCATAAGAAGAACCCGGATGACGCATACCACCCATGGCTTCATCAATTTCTTCTTAGCCAGTATCTGAATATATCTGGTTAATTGAGATAGACTTGCTATCAGTGCATAAAGAGATGTCAAGCCACGGATACCCTGCGATAGATGCAGCAGCCCCGCTAGAATCTCCAGATGGGTGATACCCATCTCCACGTGGGTTCCAAGGTGGAAAGTAATCGATACACTGGGTGGGAGGGACTTCAGACCCCAGGAAAGCCGACATCTTCGTTTTGCCAACCACTACAGCACCCTTGCGGATCAATCGTTCGACGGATTCGGATGTTGTTGCTTGCTTATCGTATAACTCGGTGTAGGCGCGATTGCCCAGCATGGTTTCTACGCCTGCTAGATACATGTTATCCTTGACTGAGATTCTCATCCCAGCTAGAGAGGTTGCTTGTCGGTATTCTGGAAATAGAGTCAGGAGCGGACCTATACCACAGCGTTTGCACCCGTAAACTAGAATGACTGAAATGTCCGGAATCGAATTCGAGTCGTTGAGGATTCATCTCCGAATGACTACTCATCCGGAATGACAGTAGTCGTAAATGCTACCAGGTCATCACCTCCATGGCTGATATAGCTTGCCGTCAATTACAATACATGACCCTGGTGCAATCATTTCACAGGCTCTGAGACAGACAAGAAAACACATGGAGTTTTTCACTCAGGAACTTTTCCGCGTCCTTTGACAAGGAACATGGCGATGGTCCGGGAGTAGTTGTCTGAATGATGAGGTAGCTGCCCTTTATGAAAATCTCCTGGAAGACATCATCTTCGGCTTTGTACCTTTCGAAGATGCCTTGAATAGTATCGAGAGATATCTCCAAATTGGGGGACGTGGATGACAATTACTGGTTTCGGAGTATGATCCTCTGCCAGGCTAGTGGGGAGGACGCACTATGATTGGAGTAACCATTAGCACGAAAACAATGATAGTAAAGTAATGATGTCCGCTATTACCTCTACATGGTCTCTCACGTAGTAAGAAATCCCTCCTAGTTCGATGACCAAGTGCTGTACGAGTTTGCTGCTACTTTGTAGGGACGTGCCTGCCTCCCCTGAGTGGGAAGGAGGAAGGTCTCTTCCGAATGCGAGCATCGTATGCGCCAATACTTTGTAGGCTTCCATACCTATGTATTGTTCTCTGTAGGAGTAGGCAGTAGTTTTATTTACTGAGAGTTCAATGAGAAACATGAAAGTAGAGTAAAGGAAGTCATAGGAGTCATAGTAGATGGCACAAATAGTGAAAACGGGTGCTCGTTCAATGGTCCACTTGGTGAGTCACGTTGGTTTGTTCATTGTACATCATGTTACTCAAGGTCATCTGAATTATATCTAGCATATTCAGTCATTTCAGTAGCAACGTATTGTTGCCTTTCAAATCTAGTGAGTTTCAACGTTGGGGACATCGAATCCGCTGGAGTTGGACCCTAAGCCCTAATCTCCGTTCCCCCTAGTGTAGATACCTAGGTGTGTATGTAGATACGCAACTAACCAATTTAAGTAGAGACATCTAATGTCTTGTAATGGAACATTAAGTATGTGTAGGTGCAACTAGAATTTTTCTTTCTGTAGTTACGATTCCCAGTCAATGCCCCGGCCCCTTAGTGACTTGGAATTGGAAGTACTCCGACGGTGACCTTAGCCCCCTAGTTAAAGAAGGTGTGATTATCGAAGGTATTTCGTGCTACCAATAGTGAGAACCATGAAGATCATGTTATGTTTTGATTAATGTACATGTCCATATATACAATCACCGATGCCTATAGCCCGGCCACTGATCCAACCACTCATACTGCTGCCCCATTCTCCACGCAGCCGTGCCCTGCAACGGCCGATCAACAAGCTTATGCAAATCAACGCGATCCTCCTGCGAGAACAGCGTAGGATATATCGTGAGCATATCATTCAGAATACGCGAGAGTCTAAACGGATTCTTCAGTCGCAACGTGCGATTCCATCTCTTCACGGAGTAGAGTTCGCCAAACAGTATCCTTAATCGTTCGCGGCAGGCTTGACGCACGAAACTTGGGTAGATGGTGACTCCTAGCCGCTCTAGGTCTCGAAGTAAAAGTAATCCGCGAGTCCAGAGGATAACCATCCCGCCACTGACTGGGTCGTGGACCTCGTGTACCATATTCTTATACCAGAGAGGTGATTTGAATCCCCAGGCGATGAGGGCCATTTGTATTCGCGGGTTAAAGATGTGTCGAATCATGGTACGATTCTTCGCCAGGATTGTATCGGGGTCGATTCCGCTTGATCTTGACAAGCTATGTAGAAACGGTGAATCCTCCTTCACCACGTAATTCTGCGCAAGCCACAAGCACAAGTCTTGGATCTGGTGCCATTGGTCGTGTCTGTGCATGCCCATACGTTTCAATAACTCGACCCAATACTGTGGGTCGATTTCAGTTCCGGATCTCAAAGCCAGTTTCAGAATCCGCTCCGCATACTTGACTTCGTCGAATTTGGGGTCTTCGGGATACGGCTGAAGCCGACCGGGAAGTCGCGGTGTTAGGACAGCATAGAACATGTGATCCACGCTTTGCTGCGTGAGCGTCTTGTTATCAAGGTACATCCTATCAACAACATCTGAAGCTGCTGACCACTCTTTCGCTGATAATGACACTCGAAACTGTATATTATCCATGTCATCTTTTGCGGCCTCGTTCAAGATGGCTTTGGTGAGGTTGTAGAGTCTCCAGTCTCGAGCCATTAAGTAAGAGCATAGCAAGCTTTCTTGCACGGCGACATCGTCCAAGACATCTGGATGTTGATCACTATGAAGTAGATCCTCGAGAACAATGTCTTTGTGCTCTATGGCCAATCTCTCCACTAATCTCGTGAATGCGCAATCGCGTATGGTGATGTTTGCCTTTCGAAGAGCCTGGATTTTCTCTAGTATGTCCCTCGGGCCCTCTGCTCTGAGCGCAATCTCTCGCAAGGAAAGTGGTCCGATGACTTGGACACCAAACATTTGCAGGCCATTCGTAATCATGTCCACAGTCAGCGCTTTTGTAGCGAAAAGACGTGCACCGAACTCATCTCGAAAGGTCTTTTCTTTGATCCAGTCGTCTTTGTCTTCTGGACCGTCCGAGTCGATTTTCTGCTGGCTATTGCTGGCTGCTTCGGTCTGTTCAGCCGCAGCAAATGAATCCAAAACAGCTTCACTCAAAGTAGTCGACTTGATTTTGCGAATTCTTATACGCACTTTCTGAGAAAATGTGTGGCTTTCCGTATTCGCAAAGTCTAGTATCTGTTGTACAATCTTCAAGTCGCGAGGCATATCTCCTCTCTTAACCAGAAAATCATGCATATACGTAGCATCCAAACCGAGGCCTTTTCGAATTAAAAAGGGAATGACTGTCTCGTATATCTGGTGGCCCTCTGTTGCTAAGCATATCTCACCAAATGCTCTAACGCCCCGTCCATTTCCGAGCGTAATCGTTTCGCGCGAATATAAGGACCAGTCCGGCGGTTTCTGTGGTATACATGACACAGCCTGCGCCATCACCAGGACTATATCATTTGGATCGCTCAAATGAATAGCTTGTAGTCTCCGATGCCAAGCGACAGCTTCTTCTGGTAGACCTTTTGTAAGAAGCCCACCCACAACCGTTTGGTACAGTTTGCCCCAGCGTCTCTCATGTTTCGTCCATAGCTTTTCGGCATATTTGCTTATGTCGAATAAAAGTTGTTCATCTGACAACCCTGCTTCCGCAAATGTTTCCCAAATGTAATCCGCTGTTTCCCCTTCCACGGGCAGTTGTATATCGCCGCTTCTGCCCACAACGCCGCTCCATATTTCGAGGACGCCCTGGTGACCATATCGCCGCTTCCTATATTGTAGTATTTCCTTCCATAGCTCAAAATCGCGTTTTTTCGAAGGGCCGTCCACACGCCGCTTCCGGCCATTAAATTCGTTTGTATAAAATGACGATTCGTACTCGAGGCGATCCACGTCCAATGATAGCGGCAAGTCATTCCTTATATATTCTTGGTCGCCATCCTGTCGATTCGTTCTATTCGACGACTTCTGACCGACAATATCGTAAACCTGCAATCTCACACTCGTTTCCGCGCCGGGGTTGACACTCGAGCCTTCGTAAGGAAGCACGTTCGCATGCGACCGTCTTATCTGGCAAGTCGCACATTTCCCGTTCCGAACGTCGAGCCGCTCGATCCATGCTGCCGAAGACGTCGAAACCAAATCATTGAGTAAGGATATAGCGGACGGCCTCTTCAAGAGCCGCAGCAGAGCTGGGCGCATTAGGTATGAAGATGGCGGGTGTGAAAGTAGTTGCTAGAACTACCTCTCAACATCTTTCCCATCAATTCTTCCAAACCTCGCCGAGAGATAGTATGAAGGGATGTCGTTGAATAACTACTTTTTGAAGCTTACTGATACCTGCCTAGATGGAAATTAAAGCTTTTGTTTGCACTGTTTGTTTTTTGCATGAGGTCACATGACATCCCAGGAAGAATCCGGCCAACCCGCAACGTCAAGGCCAGCCCAAGGCTTGGCGGACCCGAAAGATTGCCGGAGCTAGTCGCACCTCATCAGACCACAGACATCTGCTTCGTCTTCATTGCAGTCCGACACTCTCCCCTCAATTACCTCCAGGTACTCGTCACCAAGTCGCAAAAATGGTTGCTCGTACCCTCCCTCGTCTCGCCGGGTAAGTCTGATGCCCAATTGCTCCTCAACAGGTACCGCGCACACGCAATTGCGGCGGAAAGGAATGAACGTGCAGTTGTGTTGAAGATGACGTGCAATCGTGGAAATGGATGGAACTTGGACTTGACAAGACAGACTGGCTAATCAACTCGGTTTGTCTCTACTTTAGCTTCGTCGCCCGCGAAAACCGCGTTCCTTACTACCAGCGTCTGTTCCAGCAGCACGATGGCCAGCGTCAATGGTGGAAGGTCAGTCCGGATACCGAGCAACGATCACCACAACTAGTGATATAGGATTTCGCTGACTTTGTCCACAGACTAAGCGCTCAGGTGCTCTTCTCTGGCCCTACTACATCTCTCTCTGGGGCACAACTGCCAGTACGTGTTTTCGCCCAAACCAACATGCATCCGTCCTCTGTGCTAACCTATACACTCCAGTCACCACATACGCCATGATCCGATTGACTCTTGTAAGATTTTGTCGAATTCCCCCATCAAAATCAACTTCATATTCTAACCTTTGAACCAAAAGGGCCACAAGACTTTCTTCGGCAAAAACTAGACGCATATACATCTTCGATGGCTTTTATCTTCCCTTAAGTCTGTCCCGGATAAGCATTCAATCGATCAACATGCAACTGAAGGGGATGTACTTTTATCAGGAAACAATCGAGAAAAAACAATCACACATGGGTTATCGAAGTTTGTATATAAAGAAAATAGATTGAGATTTTCCCCAGAATTTAACCGAGACAAGGTCTTTTCATTTGTTTGATATGCGTTTTCATTTTGTTCAATCACGTTCGATTGAAAGAACAAGTATTGTAGGGACCCTTTATGGGTATTGAAGCGGATCTGCCGTGTATTAAAGGAACATGCATGATCTGTTAACGGTGGACATATTCTAACCTCGGGGTAGACTTCCTGAAGTCTGCTGACTGCGGTCGAGCAATAAGTTCTCCGGAACAAGTGCACAGATAGTAATCAAGTTTAGACACAATGGATATATTCACATATGCCAAGAAATAGAGTATATACAGATCAAAAATTTGTAGAAAAAAATCAGTCTGATGACATGTAACGAATGACGAGAAAGAAACAGAGAAAAAAAAAAGCCATCAATCTCAATAGAGGAGCGGTTCTGAGAGTATGTCTGTTCTAATTCAATAACAATCAACGCGCGAAAATCCCAAAAAATTCTCCCAGTCAGAATGAAATATGCCTAGATAGTAAAAAAGTGCCGGTGTAAACAGAACCCCTCAAGACCGCCAGTGGTATCATTTTGATGCAAACGAATAACAAGCCCATAGAAATAAAAATACAACAGAAACAATGTCGACTCAATCGAGTCGACGAGATAGTGCAACGAGGCAATTATAACCAATAGAGATGCCGCTTTCCGAGTATGAACGTGAAGGAAAAAGGAAAACGAGCATTAAAAACATTATGTATCTTGTCGTAACGGTCGTGAATCTGCAACCCGGCGGAACGCTGACTAGGAGAATCTCAGGTAATATGCAGAGGAAGCAAGGAAAGAACAAAGGAAATGTTTTTGAGCGAGGATTTAGTGGCCATAGGCAGGAGGTGGAATCTCCTCTCGGCTATGATCATCCCAGAAATCTGGGAATGGCCTTGATCCGGAAGGATCGGCTTTTTCTTCTTGCATTCTGCGAGCCAGTTCGGCTGCCATCTTAGACAGCCAGACTGGTTCCCTAGGATTGTTGTTACTGGGGACGGGTTGCGCGTACTGGATTGCGGAACTCGGAAGAGATGCGGCTGTGAGCCGGTTGTTTGCTCGATCATTGCCAGGCAATCGAATCGTGTTGCGAGGCGTTGCATCAGGATCCGGCCATGTTTCTGCAATCATTTGCGCTGAATGACTAGAAGAGGGTTGTACAGTCTCTGACATCGTTAACTTGGAGCGTCGAAGAGTGTTGTCACCTTGACTGATTCTTCGGCGTTCATGAATAGTTGGTAAATGTAAATCATTTTGAGGACCAAGTGGTGGTGTCACTGGATCATCGTTCTTTTCCTCGGAAAAGTGGGCAGGAGATGAGAAGATCGTAGGAGCACTAGTGGCATTCTCAGAAGAGAAAATACTGTCTCCACTCACACTCTCTACATCATCCGTTGTCTTTGGCCGGCGCAAGTCGACAACTCGCTTCTTGCGCTTCTTGTTATGAGACCGAGAGTGTCGACCCGATCTTAAATGCAAACCGTGGCCGCTGAAATTGCTCGATCCACCGCTCTGCATTGAAATGGTGCTCGCATTGTCGACAAATGAATGCATAGAGCCGATATGAGAATGAGTCCGGGATAAAACTGGGCTGGCAGGTGATGTCAATGTGTTGCTCTCCCCAAGTTCCGCCGATGCGGTCCAGGCTCTGTATACAACATCTTTGATAGATGGCGTGAATAAAGATAGGGTGCGTTGAGAGTTGGTCAACGCCGCCAACCGAAGCAAGTTTTTCTGTGAGAATAGATTATGAATCTCGACTCCAGAGTCCAATGATAAAGAGGCGACTTCTGACGGATTGAGCGCATTTCCTGATGCGTCAACAGGATCCTGAGGAGGGCTAGCAAGAGGATCTTGGCCGGGACCCAATTCTGATGATTGATCTAGGGTATTTACCGACTCTGATTCCTTATCACGATATTCCGGCACCCACAGTCGCAATGATAGTCGATGTATAATAGCGGGCAATTCGTCCATGAACAGAGCTCGTAACTGTCCTTCAATCGCCTTTTGCAAGTAGTCCCGAACAAAGGAGATCGAATCGAACGTAGATGACACTTTTAAAGATTCAAGAGGGTCGTTCCTAAACACCACAGTGATTCCTTTTTGTTTGGAGAAGACCAACACGACGAATCCCGATAATCGAAACTCTGAGAGCGTAATTTGTAGTGGTATGGTTAAACCCGCGGCGGCAGCCAGCGGCTTTGGAGATGCGAAAGACGGCCGGGTAACTAAGAATGTATTCAATGGATTCGCTTGCACTCTCGTCTTCAACGTCAAAAATGCATCGCCGTTATACGACATTTTAAAGATACCGCGAAATCGGTCCTCGGCAAGGTCGCCAACTTCGAGGATTTCTAGATCCGGCGGGATAGACCCTAAATTCAACTCTGTAACTTTGATATCGTCGACAATAATGGGCGGCTTTGGCGATTTGTTCAGCGCCGCTGTTAGTAGATCCTGAGCGCGGGTGTAGAAGCCCGCGTCAGCCATCAACGGCGACCAGTTGAAGTTGAACGCCATTGCGACGTGCGAACAGGCAAGAAAGACGCCAAAAAAGGCTTGATTATCGCGACGACGGCATGCAAGATAATATCGTACGATGGATTTCTGTTTATCGGTATTTGCTGGAGATGATCAAGGATGGAGAAACCGAGGGGTCTGGCCTCGGCAGGACGGCGCGTGAAAAAGAGCGACTCTTTGATGTTTCTTTCCTATCTTTCCCGTGACGTGCATCCAATCATGCGACCGACGGAGTCGATATCACGCGATGAACTGACGACGCAGTGCAAAGTCGAAGCGATTATGCAGAAGATGACATTGCGAGATGATATGTGAGAATGCCGGAAACGAACGGACAATAATTTCATGAAAGGGGCCGGAAAGTCGATGTCGAAACGTTAGTCTGAGGAATGCGAGAGAAAAAAAGCTTTGCCGTTCGTCCTTTCCCTTTACGTCAGAGCCCGGCATCTCCTGTTTCTCCACGCTAGTCTTTGTCTGCCAACATTGTACTCCGTGAGTTGACCTGTTTGAATCAGTCTATGGAGTATCATGATGTAGTACCTAGAAAGTGAGGTTAAACTGATCAGTCGCGGTTTTGACGCTCCAGAATGTGCAAAGATAGAACATAGATCCTTTACGTAGGCAAAGTAATCTCCCAAAACGGAAAAGCGGCAACCGGAGTCGGAGCAACAATGCGCTAGACCGGAACAGGAAAGATGTCAATAACAGCTCATTACCATTAGTTACCCCAGACAGACAGGATATCTTCCTCTTTATCCTCTCATCATCTATATGGACAGCCATCGGGCCAAATTTTTGACACACAATGCGGACAGTGCAGCAGAGACGAGTCTACGGTAAACGCAAAACGAACGCCCCCAGAGCAGTCTTGGAGAATGGCAGTCCTGTCAAAAACACGAGCAGCGAAAACTTATCCCTTGACGATGTGATAAAGCAAGATATCTCAGAAAACATTGTCAAGGAACTCGAGGTTCAGATTGCGAATGTTACTTTGCAAGATGAGAGACCAGCGGAAGTCCACTTCAATACGATCGAATCTCAATCCCTCGCCAAATCACCACCTAAAGTTCAATCTCAGACATCTATCGAGACACCAGCGAGCGCAAAGCACATCAACACTCCCAAACGGTTGTTGTCTACGCCATCAAATCCCGGCCAATCTACACAGTCACCAATCAAAATATATTCCAGTCAGAAACGACTATCCTTCACACCACGACAACCGCGCACCAAGCCTGTGCGAAAAACGAAACCAGTTATCCGGCTCTCATCCGGCTGCGTGGATGATGAGAAGACAAATGAATATGTGCATCGAATCCTAGACGAAGCGACATCACAACTTGCGGCCCGAGGGGTACAGAAATTCAGTTCATGGGCAGCCCGGTCAGAAGCCGCATTCGACCCAGTGAAGATCGCAGAGGGATCGTACGGAGAGGTGTATAAACTTCGCTTAAAAGAGGATATATGCAAGCGCAACATGTCAAAATCAAGATTGGCAAAGCTGCGAGAATACGGTGAAGGCGTCTTCAAAGTCGTACCATTGCGGGCACAGAAAGGAGTTGGGTCAAAGAAGTTTACTACGATAGATGAGATCGTGGCTGAGGTCAAACTACTGAAACTTCTCGATCCCATTCCCGGATTTGCAAGATTCAGGGAAGTACACGTGGTACAAGGCCGGTTTCCGCCATCGTTTCAAGCTGCTTGGGATTCATACAGAGCTGCCGGGAAAGACTGCGAGAACCCTAACCCAGCAAACAAGAGAGCATACAGCGACCAACAATTATGGGCGATATTAGAAATGGATGATGCGGGCGTTGAACTCGAGAAGTTCCAATGGTCTTCTGTTTTCCAAGTTTACGACATATTCTGGGGAGTAGCAATGGGTCTGGCGAGAGCGGAAGAGTATGCATTATTCGAGCATCGAGATCTTCATCTTGGCAATATTTGTCTCCAGTCAACGAGACCGGACGGAGATATGCAATTGCTAGCGGATATTGATACAAATAAATTGGAAGCCTCCAGTGGATTTGGCATTAGCGCGTTGGAGACCACCATCATTGATTATTCTCTGTCCCGTGCCGAGCTACGGCTAATCGACGACCCAGAGGAGAAAGTCGACATTGCCTCAACTGATTTGGACAGCAAGGGGCTATTCGACGCCGTTGGTCGTGACGAGGCTGAGATCCTGCAAAGGAACACTTATAGATTGTATGTCAAGCCCTTCGCTGAATGGTAAAATAGGATTTCACGCTAACATAAAACAGTATGAGGGCGCAATTATATACTGGATCTCCACTCACGGAGGAAAAGCCGCCGACTATACCAGGCATTTGGGCCGACTACGCACCCAAAACAAATCTGATATGGCTCCTTTTTATTCTCAAAATGCTGGTGAAGCAAATTGAGCAGAAGGATTACACGTTACACAACTACATGCCTCAGGTTCAAACAAGGCAACCACTTCAGTCATGTCCGGACAAAGCCAATATCCAGCAGCATCCTATCAAACCCCCAGCAAAAGCGTCCGAGTTATCTTCTAATATGGCGGAAAATAACCTCAGCGGAACACTAACAAACTTGCAAACAACGCTTACTGATAGACTAAACAGAATCCTCGAAATTCTGGACCTGGAGCATGGAAGAGATGACATGTGCTGTGCGGCGGATTTGGTGGCATATGCGATTGATCAGCAGTGGTTGGATGAGAGTGACTTTTTTCTTGCTTGAACTGATATAACATTGAAGGATCATGAATCTCAGGAGTCTTACAGATATCGATTTTGGGAAGGTGTTTTTAAAGGTCTTTTAGGTTGCATTCACGGTTGCAAAGGGAAAATATTTATTCTGGCGTATCTTGGGCATATTATCGGCGATTCGACTTTCAAAGTTCCAATCTTTTGACGAGGTCGAGATAATATGTATTATTTCTGTGATTGATGAGTCCCTCAAAGCATCCTACTCAAATAAATCAATTTTGTCGATCAAATTGTCATGTCGAATGCTTTCAATGTTTCAATTCTGGGATTGTTGCGCCCCTGAATGTGCGTTCGCTGCAGTAGTATGTGAGTCCTTGCGACCGTTCCAAGGTTGTATTGTACATTAATTATTATGCGTCTTGTGCCTCGGGACTCCTTCTACTCCTAATCGCGATGTGCTTACTACCTATCTAGGTAGAGTGAGTATGTCGAGATGATCCGAGATGAGAGAAGATAGAACCTTGGAAGCTTTGCTGCAAGAGCAGGAAGAGGAAAGCGATTGAAAAGACCAGGCAATCGACATGTATGTCTATATGTACTATACCAATACTCCGATTCGATATTCACACGATGCAATCAATCAATGAGCAACTCCAGGCAAGATATTTAACAACGATGACTATATATGGTTTACACCCCGCTAAACAAAAAGCTCAACAAACTACCAGTCGCCAACCCGGCAACAAGCATCATACTCATAAACCCACCAGCGGCCTCCCGCTCATCAGCAGTGACATACTGGCCAGCACCCATCATACACGCACTGCCCAAGAACCCATTCGTCAGACCAAAGCCCAACTGCACGACAAACAGATAAAAGAAATCACTATTGATAACTGCACCCCCACCACGCCCGATATTGCACGCGAGATACATAGGAATAAAGACTATACGCGACACAGAAAACGCGAATAGTGCGCGAGGATAGTCCGTTGCTCGAGCCAGAGCTGGGACGATGGGAGACATGCGCCCAATCAGATCACCCATATTCCAGAACAGAAAGGCCAGAGGTACGAAAAGCTCTGGCTCAAAGATGCGGGATCGTGTCGCTGGGTCGGTGTGGACTGATTGAACTTTGACAGTAAACACTGGGTAGATCATGGTTACCGCGAAGCAGAGATAGACTGCTAGAGCAAGCCATTTCAGACGGAGGAAGAGTCTCCATAACCCCACGCTTTTGTGGGCTGGCGCGGTAGGCTCCGGGGCAGGGTTGTTGGGGTCTGACATTGTAGGCGCGTTTTGAATGGCGTGCAGTTCTCTGACGAGCCATCGTGATCCGGCGGTGCGGCTCATGAGCCTCAGGAACGAGAACAAGGCTACCAAAGTAACCAAGACAGCGAAGAGGAAATACATCAGTGCCGACTTGTAAAAATCATCACCGCCCTTCTCGTAGTGGTTACTACCATCACCACCATCATGCCTCCGCGATCCAGCTGCATTCGTAATAATCTGAACAATGCAGGGCAGCACACCCGCTATCCCCTGGCCGGCCATGATAGCTTGCGTATACTCCGGGCGTCCGAACCTAGAAACATACGCAAAGACGCCATTCTGATTCATTCCCATACCAAAACTAGCCCCTAGGACCATAGTCATGACGAAAATGAAATACATTCCGATCGGGACCGCGCGGAAAAAGACCGTGGACATGGCTTGGAGAGCAAACACGGTCGTCAGAACCACCAGCGAGACCACGATTCGAATGGGATAGGAGGCATTTCGTTGTAGTTTCGCGAGCACCAAGACGCATAGCAGGTTCGTTACGGTTGAGACTGATAGGATGGAGGACTCGTAGTGCTCTAGAGCCCAGGGGTTTTCTTCGAAGCGGCGGTGGAAGTAGGGGGCCGCGGCGAGGAACATGTTCCTGTCATTGTTCCCGGTCAGCCAAGCTCATTTCTCATTTTCATCCCAAGATGCTGATGGGACGTTGGAGAGGTGACCTACCATGCCCATAACATCGCCACCCCGAGAAGCAAAAACACTGCATAATCATACCACGAGAAAGGCTTTTTTAATGAGCTCAATCCCTCCTCTCCCTCACGAGGAGCAACCCCATCCGGCACGTTTTCCGTCCCATCTGTACCTCGTAGTAGTTCATCGTTCTCGACAGGTTCGTATTCCGGATCGGTTGAAGAGGGGAATACCCTCGATAAAAGTGCTCTGCTCATTTCCCCTCGTTTTGACTCGTTCATACAGTTATATAATTCATCAATTTCGTGTCATGGCCATATTGAGCTGCTGACAGTCAATCAGATGCGTGAGATTACTCAAGATGATTGAGCTCAAGTGACCGCCATCGTCACATGGTTTCTTATCGTACACCGCCCGCGTATCAGATCCCATTCTGCCGATTTTATTCAGACCAAGAAGATTCGAAGGAGAAAGACGATCGCTTTATATTAGCAGTAAGTCTATAGCACGTATTCACAAGTGATTATATATATCGAAGGTGGTCTACTATTACAAAGTAAAAACATGACAACATCAAGGGAGAACATGAGGGACGAGCTTCCAAGAAAAGGGTATCGGAGAAAAGAAATGTGAATGGCACGGAGTAGGGAGGTTTGATATAAGTACTACGAAAGTTCGGACATTCGATATGGAGTGTTCGACATATTAGATGTCACGTCCGACTCTTCGTTGAGGAAGTTTCTCATCTTCGTATTCAGCATCGTCAGGCTCCACCTCGCTCTCCTTCTCCCGTTGTTCACGTTCTAGTTCCTCCATTTGCTCCTCAAAGGAAATATTTCCCGGGTTGTTCGGTGGAGGGGTGACGTCTCCACCGGTCATTTGCCATTCCATGAGCTTGGTGAACGCACCATCTGGCCGAGTGCTCAAGTCCTGGTATGAACCAATCTCGGCCACGCGGCCATCGTTGCCTAGTACAATAATCGTGTCTGAGCGTTTGATCGTCGAGAGTCGATGAGCGATACTGATTGTTGTATTATTGCCTCGCAAAAGGGCAGCAAGAGCGCTGTTGACGAGAGTCTCAGACTCGGCGTCAAGTGCTGATGTGGCTTCATCGAGGATGAGGATGTCTGGGTTTTTGATAAGAGCTCTAGCAATCGCAATACGTTGTTTTTGACCTCCAGATAATTGGGCGCCGCGCGGTCCGACGTTTGTCTCGAGTCCAGATGGGAAGTCACTAATGAATTGACAATTTGCTTGTCTTGCGGCAGCCACGATTTCAGCCTTTGTTGCTCCAGGTACACCATATGCAATGTTCTCGGCTATTGTACCTGAGAAAAGCACTGGCTCTTGAGACACTAGTCCAATCTTCCGACGTAGAGCCTTGGCGTTCATTTGGGTAATGTCTTTGCCGTTAATGAGTATACGGCCCGACACAGGATTATAGAAACGGAGTAGAAGGGAGGCAATTGTTGATTTACCACCACCAGATGGTCCAACAATCGCAACATTAGAGCCCTGAGGGATCTCGAAGTCAAGATCATTAAATATGCTCACTGCAGGTCGGGTAGGATAACTGAATGAGACTTTCTCGAAGCGTATGGGTCCTCGGGCGCTTTTGACTGGTTCTCCCTTTGTGGGAGAAATCTTGGGCTCTCGGTCTTGTAGCTCAAACAATCTGCTTGCGGCACCAACGCCCTTCATGATTTCAGAGTAGAAATTCGAAAGTCCAAAAAGACTAGATCCAGCATAGACGGTATACATGAGAAAAGAAGTAAGTTCTCCAAGAGTAATTCCGCCGGACTGGACTAGACCACCGCCCACATACAATAGTATGAGAATCGTCATGTTGCCCATAAGACCAGTCTATATACCATTAGTATGTGAAAGTATGCAGTAGCGTTATATCGAACTCACCGAACTGAAGAAAGAAGCACTAATAAGTGATTCTTTTCGACCCAACTCGAATATTTTCTTGACCTGGTTGTTGTATCTACCGATTTCCGAGACTTCAGCTGCGAATGCTTGACTCGTCTTGACGTTTCCAAGTCGTTCCTCGGCGATTTTAGTCAGAGTACCGAGATTCTTCTGGATTTTGCGGCTAAGGTTGCGGATGGTACGACCGTAGAAGAAAGCTGCCACACCGATAGGAGGAAGGAGAAGAGCGAGAACACTTGACAGCTTCAAGCTGACGTATGCCACCGCCCCAAAACCAGCAGTACAGCTCACGATTGACCGAAGGCCATCTGAAAGATTCTGCGTGATCGATTTGCCGACAATCAAAGTATCAGAACTTAATCGCGAAATCAAATCTCCCACTCTGTTGGCGTCAAAGAACTCGGCATCTTGCACGAAAGTCCGTCGGAACAATTTCGAACGCTGTCTTGCAACGACCCGCTCACCGACGATACGGAGAATGATGATTCTACCGTAGTTGGCAGCGGCTCCAACGCAGATGATCCCAGCTAGTGCGGCGTAGAACATGGGCATGCTCATTCCAAATACACCATCTGCATCCTCCCCTTTCGTTGCCAAATCCATAATCTTGCCAATTGAGAACGGGATAGACATCGTGATGCTGGAGGAAATCAAGAGGAAGAAAAATGCGAGACCGAGCGACTTGGCTTCGGGTCGCGCAATCTTCAAAAGTCGCCATATCTCGTTGAAGGCAGGCTTCTTTCCTGTTTCTTTTCCATCACGTCCCAACTTGGCGGTCAAATTGATTTGTGCTGCTTGAGCGGCCTTTTCAGAAAGCTCGAATCCTTCATCTTTGTTTTCATTGACCGGTGTGACGTCGCCCTTGTCCTTTTGAGCTTGCGGTGCTGGCGGTTGCGCGTTATGTAATTTCTGAGACACAGACAAGCATCGGACTTGTGATAGTACCGAGGACTTCGCAGTTGCCTTGTAAGGCAGAGCGGTAGTTGTTGAAGCACGGAGAATGGTCGCATCGGGAGCTGATTTCGAGGCGAAAGATCTCAATTGAGGCGCATATCGAATATTGTTGATAGTGCGACTCGGAGCAATCTGTATCGTGCGGTACGATCCTGCAGTTGAACGGACAAGCCCCGTCTCAGCTGCCCTGGAACCAAAGGCAGCCAGCAGCTTTGAGCTGCGCATGGCTGAAAGCTGGAAATTCGCTGGGTTGACCGATTTCAGGACGAGGTAGCTATACTTCCATATCAAAAAGAAATTATCACTATTGCGACACTGCCATGACCGACGCAGGACACACTATTATTCGGTATGACTCGACTTCACGATGACAATATATTCCAAAATACCGGGATGTGAACGTGGTAGAATTGTTGGTAAGAGAGCAACACTACGTAGGGCCGAGTGGATTTTCGTAATGGCCGATGACCGCCGGTTTCTCCGACAGCAGGAGGCCATTCTGCCACCGCCTTCCGTAGGTAATGGTCTTGTTTTTGATGAAGCTCGTAGAACCTCATAGAGGTTTGTTGTTTATTCCAGTCTTCCAAGACTCGGTCATAGCAGAGAACTGGCTATATTACTTGTATATCTTTTGACTCTTGCATAAGAAGACACAGTTCTCACAAATATCGTACAGATTCACTGCGATCAGCCATTTACGATCTCTGCTACCCCACTCTTCAATAGCCCCTCTAACAGCCAACAGCAGAGCTTGAAGATCTAAACAAACGCACATCTGCCAACCAACTCACCATGGTGCTCGACTACAGCAAATGGGACGCCCTGGAGCTGTCCGACGACTCGGACATTGAGGTACATCCCAACGTGGACAAGCGGTCCTTCATTCGCGCAAAGCAGAACCAAATCCATCAACAACGGATGCAACGCCGCCACGAGATCGAAACGCTCAAGTATGAACGCATCATCAACGACGGTCTCCTCGAACGCATCGACAAGCTTCTCGGCGCACTCCGTCAGCATGAGGACTCGAGTCGGAATCCCGAGGAGCTGGTATTCCAGTCATTGATTGAATCTGCGGGGGACCCGGCTAAGGATCAGCCTCCTGCACCACCTGCTGGTATCTACACCCACGAGAAGGAGCAGCCCAAATACTCGCAGATGATGAGTTCGTTGGTCGATCAGGTCAAGAAGGAGATTACAGAGTCCAAGGCAGAGAATGGATTTAAAGCGTACATTACAGGAGTTCAAGGACACAAGGACAAGGTTTTAGGCCTTCAGCAAGAATTACTCCAAAAGCTGGCGGAGCTTGAAAAGGAGGAAGCAAGCAAGATTACCAGCGACAGCATACACACCGGTTTTGACAGCTCATACGTTGCCAAATCGGATCCAAAGGCCAAGGGCAAAGCTGCAGAGACAAAAGTAGAGCTTCTTAATTCACCGTCGGTCGCCGCCAGTCAGAAGGCTGTGGCACCATCATCCGGTGCCGAAGCTGATGTGGAAGATGACGATGATGAAGAGGCAGATATCAAAGTCAGTGATTTGGCTAAGAGGCTCGCCAAGATTCCCATGACGGATTACAAGGCGTTGCTTCAGTTCATTTCGGCGAATCCCGATGTCATTGCAGAGAGCGAGACAGATGGATTATTGGTGGAAGCATTCAACAGTCAGATGGACGGAAAGTCGGATTACGCTCGTCTATGTGTGCACCACGGTCTGTTATTGCAGTACTGCCGCTCATTAGGCCGAGACGGTATTTCGCTCTTCTTCAAGAGGTACGTCATTTACCTCCAGACGATGAGATACATATCTAACAATTTCATAGAATCACAACAAAAGACCACCAAGCCGCCACTTTGTTCAGAAACGACGTAAACGAGACCTACAACAAAATCAAAACTCGTGCCGCAGAACTCGCCAAAAACAGAAGCCCCGAAAACGACCCTGCCGGCGTGGAACAAATCCAACTCCACGCCGTCGATCCAAATACTCAAATCAACATCAGCATCCCACCAGCCGACAGCACTATCCCCGAAGAAATCGAAGCCCGCAAGATCTTTGAATCTTTCCCACCTGGACTACAACGAGCGCTGCAGTCTGCGTCTTTGGATGAAGTCAACAAGGTGCTCGGTAAAATGAGCGTCGAGGAGGCTGAGGAGATTGTAGAGAAGTTGGGAGAAGGTGGTATGCTGAGTCTTGAAGAAGGCATTGTGGATGCAACTACGGAGGAAGGGAGGAAGAAGCTTGAGGAGATTGAGGCGGAGGGGAAGAGGGAGCGAGAAGCCGAGGAGATTGGGGAGCCGGCTGAGGATCAGTTGGACTAGTCGTTGGGCATCTGAGTAGTTCGTAATCATCCTGAAGGCGTTGTTGTATGGAGTAGTGCTCATACCGCATGCATATTCTACTTGACAATATGTAATCTAACTCATCAATCAGTCCAAAACTTATTCGTCTTCTATAAGTCACGGCAGATTAGTTCACTTGACATTGGCCTGTAGCATAATCCGGGAAAGGATAACTCCATTGCATTACCTATTAATCCATGAACAAGAAGGGGAAGAAAGGAAAACAGGAGATACACGTATAAGCACAGAATAAGGCATATGATCGTGAGGTCGAATTCATGTGAGAAAAGGGAAACGGGATAAATATCAATCCTTGAGCAGAAACACTTTATCACTGTCACAATCCTGCTCTAGGTGTTTCTCCGGTAAAATTTGGGACGAGGAGAGCGTGCTCTTCCTAACTCCCGCGCAACAGCTGGCGCATGCACGCCCATCCACTCGCATTCAGATACAAGTGCTGAAAGACACACCCACCACACAACGCTCATTTATCTATTTATTGCTCGCTCGTCACGTACCCCTCTTACACTCCCGTCGCACCAGGAGCATTACCATCTTTTCGCAAGTCAAGCAAAAGCTCGCGGAAACGCTCCTTTCCAGAACCGCTAGCACCACCCTTGACACCTTTGCCAGATACATCCACGAGTTTCGCGATACGTTCCCAGCTAGTTCCGCCGGCGGAAGTGTCTTCTCTGTTGGCGAGGAATTCCTCGGCTTCCTTGCGGGTTTGGGCGCGAGCCTTGTCGGCGCGGTTGCCGTAGGATACGTAAAAGTCATCGATGTCTTCTTGTGCTTTCTTGATGGTGGCTTCTTTCTTTTCGGCGGAGGTTTCGGCTCGGCGGGTTAGGTCAGCGTCTCTGCGCGCTCGCCATTCCCTTGACAAAGAAATGCGATGTTAGAACAGCTACATGTGGCAACAATTGAAATCCTTAACAACTAGCGGTGACTTACCGAACAGCCTCTGATTCTTCCTCTGGTTGAGTATAGCTAGAATAGCCCGTGGCTGGGAAAGGGGAGCCGGTGCCAGTAATAGTTCCACCGGGAGCAACAGCCTGTAATAAACACATGTCAGGGCCGTCGCGGGTTTGACTGTACAAGAGCAGACACTCGTACCTCATTTTGTGTATCGATCGCAGGAAACGACGACTCAAAACCGGAGATCTCTGCTGAACCACCTTGCTGAGGGACATAGTCGTCACCACCTAATAGATCGTCATCCTCTACAGTTGCAGCCTGGTCGTTGGGAGTAGCGAATTGATCCGCATCGTCGCCTAGAGCAGCACGTTCGCGAGCAAGAAAATCATCGGTATCGGCGGCGTCGTTGTTGACAACTTCGGTTTGACCTAGAGAGCTATTAGTTGTGTGTTTGGGGGTGTAGTGTGAGCGGAGTACGCACCTTCGTTGAAGTCTTCCAATGAGGGGAATCTGTCGGCCATTTCGGAACAATTTATGTGTGAGTTTCAGAGACTCAAAAACGTAACTTGGAATAAGTGAGCTCAATCGAACAGATTGTAATTATTCAAACGTGATGGTTGAAGCAACAGAGCTGACCCCAAGTTGGCAACTTCCTTATTTACCAGCGGTTGTCGGGAGACCAGGATTCTGCCACCGCCTTTGCGGAGCTTGCTTATCGTTTGAGGATGATGCAGCTGTTTAGCTTCATGTTTTTGTAACGGCTTCAAAACAATTTCACTTTCTATTTATTTATGTTCTCAACGCACTTCATGAGCTATCCATCTAGCATTTCTTCTTTCTAATCTTCTTCCACAATATTTCTCACATCACCTTGCCTTCACTCATCATTTGTTGACTACCAAGAGCTCTTCACAACTAATTTGTGCCTGTTGTCTACATCATTCACTTTGAAAACACTCTTTCAATACTTGAAACCTAATTAAGCCATGGCTTACAACGACGACTCTGTCCGAGCAAAGCTCTCCGCACTCAACGAAACTCAGGAAGGCATCGTCACCGTCGCGCAATGGGTCATGTTCCATAGGTAAGTTGACTAAACTCGACATGCGATGACTTGGAAGACGTTTGACTAATTTTTCTCTCCGCATACAGACGCCATGCGGACCGTACCGTGCAGCTCTGGCTACAAAAACTTCGAGACTCCCCGGCGAACAAGAAACTGAATCTCATCTACCTCGCCAACGGTAAGACAGCCCACGAGTCCCGAATCACGGAACACTACTAAGAAACCTACAGAGGTCGCTCAGCAGTCCAAAGCTAGACGCAAAGACGATTTTATCATTGCATTCTCTCCAGTATGTGTGGATCAGTTACATCGACGGGTTTCAATGGGCTAACGAAACCAGATCATTGCGGAAGCGACAGCAGTCGCATACAAAGGTGCATCCAGTGAAATTCAACAGAAGATTCGACGGGTCGTTGAAGTCTGGAGACAGCGTGGTGTATTCGAATTGCCAATTCAAGAGGCTGTAGAAGCTCGTGTCAATGGTATGTCATTTCTCTCCTCTTCTGGTTTCACAAGCTCATAATTATAGAATTGGACAAGAACCGTTCCTCGGGAAAGAAGCCCATGCTGGGAGGCTCGCTGTTCAGTTCAAGCTCTGTACCACCCGAACTTCAACCACTCGTTCAACTTCAGCTCAACGTGTCAAAGGGCTCCGTGACGTCCGGTACGGCGGTCAATACAGCCAATGCCGAGTTTGACAAGATGAATGATCCCAGCACACCAGCACCACCAGCCCCGGTCCATGCAGCCCGTTTAAGTCAGCTCCTGAAGTCATTAGCAAACGCCGAAAGCTCGGTTTCGGAAATTATCAAATCGCGTCAAGCGCTTATGGAAGGCCTGGAAAAGATGCTTGAAAGCAACCGAACCGCTCTTTCGCGAGAAACCGCCCTTTTGACGCAGATGGGTGAGCGCAAGGCGGACACAGAAATGCGGAAGCGCGAAGTCGAGGATGCAATCATGCGCGGTCTTTCTGCGGAGGAATCTGTGACCCCGGCCGATAATGCAGGGGGTCTAGAGGAGCCGAACCGACCAAATGTCGAAGCTCTGACACCACCACCCGTTGAGTCATTGACTCCTACAGGATCGCCTCGAGAAGCCGTGAATGATGGCGACACCCAGCAACCTCAGCCGCACCCCTTTACGTTGTCGGAGGATCATCAAATGGATTGGTCTTCGGAAATGCATTCTGGTCTATCGCTCGAACAATCTGCCGGGGACGACTCTAGGAATGGTTTCGACTTGTGATGGAAGGGAAGGAGATGACTTACTAGTGATTCCAAGTGAACTAAACATGGAACTTTTAAGGTGACCGGCATATTCGATTTGTCGAATGGTACTTAAGCAATGATTCATGTTTTGATGATTCGAGACGAACAAAGTTCTCGACTTCATTAAATAATGTACAATCCAAGAAAATGAAGAACATCTGAATAGGAAACGCTTCAAACGGAAAACGTCAAATAATAAACCATGATCATTTTCTCAGCGATCATGCTACAAATATCTAACATCCCAAAGAAAAAAAAAAAAAAAAAACCGTCAATGCCAAGCTGAGCATCTAATTCAACAACCCCGATAAAAATAATGAATCCAAGTCACGATAATTATTGGTATCCCTTTGCCAGTAAGCATGCCGATGATTCCTTCGACGTCTGGTATCATCCTCGCCCCAAGATCGAGATATCCTGCGCATTAAGCGCGGCGGTATCTGTTGATCATTCGCAATGTCCTCCTGTGGAGGGACGGACGTGTCGGTATTATTATTATTACTATGTCGTTTCGGTTTCAGCGCGAGAAGAACAACCATCCCGATCACAACCAATATTAACAGCAGAATAATTTTGCGTTTTGTGGTTTTGCGTTGATAGTTGCTTGCCTATCCAATTGTCAGTCTCTCGGCCTCTATACCATTGGAAAGGGGGTAGTCGTACGACTTTAAGCTCCGTATCAGCCTGTTTGACATCCGTGGCCATGCGCTCAACATTATAATCGATCCGATCTAGCATGGTGCCCTGATCGATAATCATAGTCTGCAATTCACGGAAAATATCCGACAACTCAATAATACCCTTTGCGATATCGTTGATTTCGCGCTCGCGCTGGGCGATTGCGACGTCGTTTACGCCGCTGACAACGAGTTGTTGCTGCTGTTTCTGGGATGTTTGTTGTAGTGTGGTTTGCGAAAAGGATTTGTCGGCGTCGGATTCCATGAGTGATGGGTCGAAGTATTGGGATTGAATTGGTGTTGAGACCCGTTCGAAGGGGGAGGCCATGCCTTCTAATTCGCGTAGTTCTGTCGCAGTATCTGGTTAGTCTAACAGAATCATGCAGTGGTCCTGTGGCGGTGGGTGCATACTTCTTAGATATGTACTCTGCTTCTTCCTAAACCTCGCAGAAGACTCCTGCACCCTCGCCGCGAGCGAAATCTGAATATTCTTGGCCATCGTCTCGTCGCCCTTTGTCACGGCACCGAGCTGTTTCTGCTCGCGCACCAACCCATCAATCCTCTGGATCGCATTTTGACAAGCATGAAACCCCCTCGTAATTTCTTGTGTATACTGCTCGATAATGGCCTCCTCCTCCTTCCGGGCTCCTTCATCCCCAAAGCTAGGCAGAATATGTTTCTGATGCAATTTATCCAGTCGCGCGGATTTCTGCGCGATATCGGCTAGTACCTCCGAAACCTCCTCCTGCACGTCTACCCAGCGAGGGGGCAACAGGTCCATTTCAATGACTGCATCGCCATCATCTTCGAGGCCGTCGGCGCCGGCGATGAGGCCTCTTCGTTCTTCGGATAAGGAGGGGGAGTCGGTGAAGGCTCCTTGGGATGGGCCGAAGTAGCGTGGTTTCTTGGTTGGGTGGTGCGCGAATGACTGGCGGTAGGAGATGTAGCTGTTTAGTCAGTCGAATGATGTTTTCTTTGATATATAGGCATGGAGGCTGACAGATTGGTCCGATCACGCCACATTGTGGCAGATCTAGCTTGTCACAGCTCAATTATGTCGGATTGTTGTGGTTTATCATAACGATATCTGTTCGGAGCTGTATGAGTGGATATGCTGATGTGGTGTCATGTACCGGATATCAATTCACAGTCACAGCTCTCTCCAGAGACGGTTGAGCGCAAAATGTTTATTCTTGTGGCAATGTCTAACATGAAGCTATCTGTTATCGTCGAGATACTCCGTCACTCTCCCGAGTGGCTGGATGCCGTCATTCCGCTTGGGGTTTAGCGTGAATAGGACGCCTGAGGCAGCAGGGTTCTACATTTGTCTGATACCTAGGTGTACCTCTTATACCTCGAGGTCTCAAGTACAAGCAAAGACACGACGATTATGCGGTTAAGAAAGGGACATTACTGGCTTTACGAGGTACATTTCCATACGCGCCGTGCCTACTACATCGCGGGTGTTCATCGCATAGCACAACGGGTAGAGTAGCCTCGACTCCAACCCGCATCGTGTCGACATTCCGGCGGTTACAGGCAGGCCCTTAGGCGAAGGTAACCAGCTGTAATGAAGCCTAAGTTATATAATGATATTGTAGATATGCCTAGACAACTTCATACAGTTCTCTCGCAAGAGTATGAAGAACGGTAGGCGGTCAATGATCAGGCGAATCATCGTCCTCCAAGCTAGCCCCGGCTAAGCCCTGTTAGGCATAACCCAATCAATCCTTCTCCGCTCTGCCCTCAACTTTCTCGTCCCCTAAACAACTCCGACTACCTTACTAGAACATCGCTACCTTACACACCACCACATCTCACAACTTCCGCTCGACCTATTTACTTCTAATTTCGCTCTACCACAATCTCACACCATGGTACGTCCCTCGCCAAGGCAAATTTCTTTTCTATAAGCTTTATCGTCGCGGCCGCCTTGTGTATCCCCCACACTGCGGGGCAGCCTAAGACCTGAAGATCGTGAAAGGCGTTCGGGAGTTGAATAACTAACGCGCTGTTTTTTTTTTTTTTGGCAGGCTGATTCATTGACCGAAGAGCAAGTCTCCGAGTACAAGGAGGCTTTCTCTCTTTTTGTAAGTTCGATTCTCTGGTTGTCGCAATGTTGGCTGGGTGGTTAGCTGACTAGCCGTTTGACGAGTAGGACAAGGATGGAGATGGTGAGTCCGCCACGAACGTCGACGATGAAGTCTTTCGGTAAAGGTTGTCGCTCGAACGGATATTGATAAATTGAATAGGTCAAATCACAACCAAGGAACTAGGCACCGTCATGCGGTCCCTCGGCCAGAACCCCTCCGAATCCGAATTGCAGGACATGATCAACGAGGTCGACGCTGACAACAACGGCACAATCGATTTCCCTGGTATGATATAACCGCTTACGGATTACTACCACGGCATTACTAATTGCCGCAGAATTCTTGACAATGATGGCCCGCAAAATGAAGGATACCGACTCCGAGGAGGAAATCCGCGAGGCTTTCAAGGTGTTTGACCGTGACAACAACGGATTCATCTCCGCCGCTGAATTGCGCCACGTCATGACCTCAATTGGCGAGAAGTTGACCGACGACGAGGTTGATGAGATGATTCGTGAGGCTGACCAGGATGGTGACGGAAGGATTGACTGTGCGTTCCTTATGAAACCTTTACGTGGAATCAGAACAGAATAAGAACCATCTAACATGCGATATTAGACAACGAATTCGTCCAGCTGATGATGCAGAAATAAGCGTCTTGTCTCGCTCATTTGCTTTGTGTTATGCAAGACTTGAAAACTCTTGCCGTTGTGATTCGTTCTTCCTCGTTTATCTTGGACATATATAAGCGGGCTCTTGATTTCTTCTGTGGACACAGGCGAAGTTGCAATACTATTGAATGGGAGCAAAATCGTGTTGGGTGGTTAACATCAGTTGCCTCGGTGGCCGTGACATGTCATGGTTGATTTCTTTTTCACTAGTATTATACACAATTGGGAATTTACTCTTAGCTTTACAATAGACGATGTTTCGTCGCCCTTTCAATATTTTGCTCTTATCATTAGGTCTTGTTTATTTTGTAATATTGGGCCAGAAGTCTGAGCTTTCTGAAATTAGAGAGAGGCTAACGATTAAACCGAAACAACTCCATATACTGCCTCGCCAAATCCACTCCAGCATCCACATCCTCGTCTTCGTCGTCTTGTTGCTGCTGCTGTTTTTCTGAGAATCCACCCCAACTCCTATCCAACGCAATAGCCTCACGCCTCTTTCTCCGCCGTCTATTCTCTCGTTCTTGCCAACCGGGTTGTCTGCGCTGTGCTAGTCTTTGTTTTATTTCTCGTCCCACGTCTGGAATGAGGATTGCTTCTCGGGTGGCGGTCGGTAGCTGTTTATTCTGATTGTTGTCGGTGGCGCTGGGATTGTAAATCTTTGTCCAAAATTCCCGAATCAAGTTTGACATTTCCTCGTATTCCAGCTGTATCTCGGCCTCGGTGGGGATGTACGGCATTTCCATAGTCAAATCAAGATCTCCGTCAACATCCATCGCCAGCACATCCCTAGCCTGGCTGTCATCGCGGCCCAGCGAAGAAGACACAGGCGACAAAGCAGCCGCAACCATCGATGGGCCCCTCCACTCAATCTCCATAATCGTCCCCCTGGGTCTCGCCTGCGGCTGCGTCTGTCGCACTTCACCTAATCTAACCCTAAAATCACCGACATCATACATCGTCCCCGTAACCGTGACGGTATGCCGATGACACCAAATCGGCTCACAGCACCTTACAAAATGTCGAAAAATCTCCGCCGAAGACGCAATCGGGACCGTGGACATGATCATCCCCGACTCCGTCTTTTCCTTGGTCGCCGTCGCTGCTGTCGTTTGATTGATCTCGTCATCATCATCATGATCATCATCATTCTCTTCGGAAGCATACACAAACCCCAGCTTTGGATGATTCGTCATTGATAAGAACTGGACGTAGCGGGCCCTAGGCGCTGGGTTTGGTGCGTGCGCGGATGCCGGTAGACAGGATGGTGTGTCGCGCATGAGTTTGTGTTCTAGCCCCCAGCGTCCGATGGGGATTGCTTCGTCGCCGTAGACGGAGCGCAGCCGCTCTGTGAGGGGGCCTAGGATGTTGGGCGCATTGGGGCTGGAGGGGATGAAGAAGACCCTGGTTTTGTCAGTGTATGTTGTGATTTCTCGCGAAAGAGATTATGGCGTAAATACCCTGTATGCGGCATCGTAAAGGCAATCAAAGAAATAAGGATTCTGGAATAGATGACCTCTGCAAGGCCAAGGGCATGGAGTCGTTGGACTTTAACGTATGGAAATTGGATTTTCGTGTCAGGCCAAAGGTGAGCTTCAAGACCAAGGTAGGAGTATCGTGGTTGTTCTCTTTTGTGTATTCACTGGATGATTGGTGAAGCTATGTTGATTTCTTTTGCGTCGAGTGTGGAAGTGGGGTTCTTTTAACAGCCTCAGCGGCTGTACGGTACCTTATTTCAACGCATCCACATAGTAGGCACATGTATGTATTAGCTACAATGAAAGAAGCTCATCTGTCAACTGAGTTTGAGGGCGAACTCTACATGCTCACGTCATCATGAAGCCGCCACATGTAGAAGAATTTAAAGTATTAGAATTGAAATCGCAGCGGATTATTTTAGTGTTATATGCTACAAAATACACAGAACATACCGACAGTGACAATCAGCAGACCCAGCGATCACACCATGGACGACAACGACGACAAACGCTTTCTTTACGGATTGGGCGAGACTACGCCCAGCTACGAATACCAGGATGTGGCCCATTACTCTGCAGCAATCGGTCACCACTTCCACTTGCTTCAGCTTCATCAAGACACGAGTCAATACGTTATCTTCACCAACATCAACCAAGAACAATTCTCTCGCGATTTCCAAGACCCCAAGGACTGGACGTTCCAGGAGCCTGTCGACTGGACAATCGAGTCTTACTTTCCGCGGCTGCGAGTCCTTTTGACAAAAATGGAGACGGACATTCACGCCAATGCCAGCTCGAAATTTGAGGCTGCCCTCATAGTAAAGCTCGTCGCAAAGAACAACCTTCATGAAAAGCTAGACTTCTTGGGAGGGGCGCTCATCGAGACACCTACGCGCAGCAAGAAGGCAGATAGAGCGTGTAGACCGTATCGCATTCCAAAAGATCGGGACAAAAAATGGCCAACCCTCGTGTACGAGGTTGGGTACTCGGAAACATGGCGGAAACTAGCGAGTGATGCCAGGTGGTGGCTTACGACATCCAATGGCGATGTCAAAACCGTCATTACAATCTCAATCAACCAGAAATACCGAGAGATTACATGTGAAAAATGGGGGTTGAAGACTGGAGGGACACCGGCGGTGCTATACAGGGTTCAAATGCAACGAGATGCAGGCTGCCAACACGTCAAAACCTCCAACAAGGACCCTCTGGTAATCGGTTTCGAAGATCTTTTCCTCCGGCCGCCACAAGATGCTTGCGAGGGCGATGTCGTCTTTGGTCAGGACGACCTTAAAAAGCTCGCATCTATGATATGGCGTGTTCAGTTCGAAGACGAGGATGAATGAACGCGATATCTGTCTTTTTTTTTTCCTTTTCTTTTCTCCTTTTCTTTTTTCCTTTTTCTTTTTCTTTTTTCGTCTTCGTTCTCATCATTTTATGGGGTAGAGAGTAGAGTAATGAGAGAGTACTATGGAGGAAGTATTCAGGGGTTCTCCACGGCCGATCCACAGCGGCACAGCCAGCTTGCCTCGCACTAGGACCGGCAGGGAAACTGTGCACACTCTCTTTCTGTTCAATTCAACAATGCGATCCCTGCATTCTCTCCTCTCTTTACTTGAACTGCATCATGACACCTGGCCATCTCTCGTTTACATCTGCCGTTGTGTGTCCATTGCAGATGTGATTGTCTGAAGTCAATGGGGCCACATTGATTCCGATTGTCATTGTTGATGTCATTTTTATACTGTCGCTATCGCTATCGCTACCTAATCATTCAAATGTGACTTCGTTGGCTTTCTCGCCAACTACATGCTTCCCCTTACACTCAATGACGCCCGTCCCATTAGAATATCGACTTTAAACTTCTTCCATCATGCCCGTCGTGCGCAAAAGACTGGTCATACCCGCTTTCATTCTCACGTTTCTCATATACATCATCTTCGACAGTATCGAATACGACGCCTATCCTCCAGAACGACCACCACCACCTGGTTTCCACGATGATGTTTCTGTCGACGAACCGCTGCATTGGCACCAAGTTCCAGAGCACTACCCCGTGAAGCAGTTCATCGAGTTACCGACCGGCGACGCATTATCCATTCCCAAGATACAGTATGATTTCCCGAAAGAGACAACATCAGATCGGCGAAAGCGACTAGAGCGACAATCCGCCGTCAAGGAGGCTTTCCTACACGCGTGGACGGGATACAAAACACACGCCTGGCTGAAAGATGAGGTCTCGCCTATCAGCGGTGGATACGTGAATAGTTTCTCGGGCTGGGCTGCGACGCTCGTCGATACACTCGATACGCTGCTGATTATGGAACTGGATGACGAATTTAAACTCGCGCTGGACGCGATTGAGCAAATTGATTTTACAACCACCACGGATAAGAGTATCAATGTCTTTGAGACTACTATTCGCTACATGGGTGGATTTTTGGCGGCTTATGATTTATCAGAGGAGAAATATCCGATTTTACTGAAAAAGGCGAAGGAAGTGGGTGATTTTGTGTATGGGGCGTTTGATACGCCGAACAGAATGCAGGTGTCGCGGTGGGATTGGAAGGTGTACGTTGATCTGTCGAACTGTAAAGCGGCTAGAAGCTGATATGGACAGTTCTCTTGCGGGGACACCGCTGCGTGCTTCGCCAAAAACTCTACTTGCAGAAGTGGGATCGCTAAGTCTTGAGTTTACACGACTGACTCAATTGACTGGAGACCCGAAATATTACGACGCCATTCAACGTGTGTCTGATAACCTAGAAAAAGGACAATCAAAGACGACGATACCAGGATTATGGCCCATGATTGTCGATTTGCAAAACCTCAATTGGGGAGGCAGCCAATATACTCTCGGAGGCATGGCAGATTCGACATACGAATATCTCCCGAAAGAGCATCTCATGCTCGGTGGGAGCACCGACCAGTACCGGCGCATGTACGAAAAGTCCGTCGACCCGATCAAGAAAAATCTACTATTCCGCCCAATGGTCAAAGAAGAGGTTGACATTTTGTTTAGCGGCACACGGAACGGTAATAATCTCGATTACGAGGGGCAGCATCTGACCTGCTTCATTGGGGGTATGTTTGGCATCGGCGCAAAGATTTTCGATCGCCCGGAAGATCTTAAGACTGCTCGGCAATTGGTGGATGGGTGTATATGGGCGTATGATGCCATGGCGACAGGCTTAATGCCTGAGATTTTTAGAATGGTGCCCTGTGAGGGTTTGGAGAAGTGTTCCTGGGACGAGAAGAAATGGCTAGCAGCCGTCGCCAAGACGTCTCATGTAAATGCCTTGGATAATGAAATTATATATAAGTTCATCAGCGAGGCAGGCCTTCCACCTGGCATGGTGCGCGTTGTTGATAGTAAATACATCCTCCGGTACGTCTTCCTTCCCATTTGCTGAGAGTGCTGACCTAATACCGAAAAAAGTCCCGAAGCAATCGAATCGGTCTACATCCTCTACCGCATTACAGGCGACAAGAAATACCAAGACGCCGCCTGGCGCATGTTCAGCAGCATCGAGAAGATGACGCGCACGGATATTGCGCACGCCAGTATCAAGGACGTCCGCTTCACAGATTCGATGCAAGTCGACAAAATGGAGAGTTTCTGGTTGGCAGAGACCCTCAAGTATTTTTATCTGATTTTCGCGGAGCCTGGGGTGGTGAGTTTGGATGAATATGTTTTGAATACCGAGGCGCATCCGTTTCGGCGGCCGGTTTGATAAATGCATAGCCTGATGTCGGGTATGAGCGGCCTAGATTTGTTTAGATAGATCTGATACAACGCACAGAATGCACACTGTATAACCTGGTAAACAGGGAAATAAAGAATATTGGGTGAGACGATCCGGCTGCAGTGCTTCCTTTCGTTCCCTTTCCGGATCAGGCCATGCCATGCCACGCCGAGCCGTCGGTTACCTGACCTCTTCTCAAATCTGGTACATTGTCAATAATCAGCGTCCTGATTCAATGCTATATTCCACATCACTGCTCCCTGAAAGATGTCTTCTACCGGGACAACCTTTCCTTGTAACTAGCAAAATGTTCCGTGGAATCTGTCAGAGAGCCCGGTTTCTTATCGTACTTCGGATCTGATTAGATTAGTAGGGGCCCCACATTCTGGCCCCTTGTACGACTCTCGTAAGTGTACCGTATTGTTTCCCGTATCGTCCGTATTCACTATTCACTTTCAGCCACGTTTGCCACTCCGATCTCGGGTCCGCTACCTGCCCGTCACTGCGATGTAAGTAAAACGGTGTGACGAGTGTACACATTTTGTAGATGGTCTTCATTAGGGCGTACGAATATATATATATATATATATATATATATGTGAATAAATAGGACAGTGCCTTCCCGTCTGTTCAAGGATCGAGGATATTACGTAGGTTGAGGTAATCGTGCAGCAGTGTATGATTACCTACCTGCTATTACATAGTATAGTCGTGTATTGTCGGCACCCTACTATGTAGTATGAGTACGCAGTATGTACTATGTAAGTATTTATCTGTAAGGGCTACCTATGGAGTGCATTGTTATTCCTGGGATGTCATATACATTACTATGTCTTCTTTCGAGTGAGCCGACAACTACTGCCGTTCGTTGCTAAAAGTTCTTCTCATCGTTGAAACAATAATTCTTATCCGTCGGCAAGTACAAGGTCAAGCCTAAACCCGCCGAGAAATATTATCAGATTCCATTGACCGCTGCTATTGGCTGTCCCTCCGAAAACTCTTCTCCACATTCAAACTGACCAAGACGGTCTGCCTCCCGTTCGCCTTTCCTTTCTTCCCTTTTTCTTTTCTGGAGACTGTCAAAGTCCACCACGTTTTCTCCCTTCTTATCTCTTTTACAATTCGACGTCTCGAGACAACAGATCAGCGACTCGACATTCATTCCTCGGTGGTGATTGCATTCAGTGCATGATTTTCTCTCGGTAACCATCCATCATCCAACGTGTACAGGTCCTCGGCAATTTCACCGTCCCTACTCCGCGGTTCGTTTGCGCGTGTTCGACTTGGTGTCTGGGCAAGTCGGTCGGGGAGATTGTTCAGATCGTCTGTTAGGGGTATGTTCTTTCTATCTACTGTCGACTTTCCACTTTCTGCTCTTCTAGTTGAGTCATTGCCATGCCCAACGTCGCCCCGCATTGCCTCTCCGTGGCGGCAGGCGGCATCGGCCCAGAAGTCCATGTTCAGTCAACAACCACTTTGGAATGAGGTCGATTTCAATTAGCATCAATGCTAATTACTTATTGTTAAGGAAAATACAAAATGCCGGCAGCAATTGCGCCTCTCGCTACCAAAGCGGGCATACCCACCACATCGACGTCACACCCCGAAAATCCCGTACCCGAAGAACCTCGCAACATCCCTCACGTATCAACGGGCCAAATCATCCCGAATATCATTCAAGACTCTCACTCGACTGCCTCGAATCAGTCAGTTTCTGCGGAAAGCGATTCGGATACCGCCGAAACCCCAACCACGGAACATTCCGACGACGGAAATGGCAGCCAATTTGACGATGCCGCTCTAAAGAAATCACAGTCCACGGGGAGAGCACGCCGTGCCTCGACGGCACTCATATCAGAGAGCTCGGAGGATTTGCAGAGGATACTCGGTAACATCGGCGCTGGTGGAACGCAGCTGGTCGAAAAAACGTGCTGTGGTGGGGGATGTTGTCTGTCGCAACCATTGTCGCGTTCCGAGACGGTTGTGTTGAATCCAATCAAGGCGCCGGATAATCCCGCATATCGCAGTCTGAATTTGAAGATTCGCACGCTTGCGCTGGATAGCGTGTTGACTAATATCACCCCTCTGCCGGAAAAGACTGTCTCTTTTGGTCCTGTTCCGTCGGATCTTGTAGACGTGCAACTGGGACCGAAAGATCATCCTCCTAAATTTGTTCAGCCTCATCCACCATATGATGTTTTTCGTGCGCCGTTGCACCATGCTCGAGAACTTACAAAAGCCGGTGCTGAGAAACGCACGTATCACTTTGACATTGACGTGACCGATTACCCTGTTGAAGGCGGAGATGTGGATTTCGTTGTCGGCGGTGCTATTGGAGTTTGCCCCATGAACAGCGACGACGCTGTGGACAGCGTTCTGAACTGTCTAGGCATTCCTAAGCCTATTCGCGATAAGAAAATAATGGTGCGCACCACTACTGGCCGCTGGCCGACCATCTGGGGCGATGAGAAAGCCCGAGAGCTAGTCACCACACGCCGGGAGTTGTTGAAATGGTGTTCGGATATACAAAGCTACCCACCAACCAAGCAGCTGCTTCGAGTTATGGCTGAATATGCGTCCGATCCTCATGAGAAGAAGATTCTCACGTTTCTATGTTCTGCTCAAGGCCAGAGTGTTTTCTGCGACCTCCGAACTGGAGTCCACGTTTCGATTGAACAGCTGCTACAAGCTTTCCCTTCTAGTCTTCCGCCTCTCGACTATCTTCTTTCCGTTCTCGGCACGCTCATGCCACGCTTTTACTCCCTTTCTCAAGACCCGACAATCTCCTGCACCACCCGCGGCGAAGATTGCCGACGCATCGTCGAAATCGCCGTAACTGTCCACGAAAGCAACGATTGGAAGCGCGGAAAGCGAAGCGGCGTCGGCTCCGGCTTCTTGCAAAGTCTAGCGGATAAAGTCATCGCCGCCGAACAGCAAGGCGTCGACCCCAAGACTCTTGATCTGCACGTCCCAATGTTCCGCGGTCTCATGGCCAATCCCCTCGCCCGCGAATTCGTCCTCGACGGACCCATGCTTCTAATCGGTGCCGGCGTGGGCATCGCCCCATTCCGCGGCTTCGTGCAACGACGCCTCAAATCCGCCAACTGCGCCAACAAAGTCTGGGTCCTGCAGGGCGTCCGCGATTCGTTACTCGATGAACTATACAGCGGCGAATGGGGCGTACACGAAGAACAAGTGAAGAAAGTCGTTCAAAGCCGTAGGGGCGAAAGCCGCTACGTTCAGGAAGAAGTCCGCCATCAAGCAGATTTGGTCTGGTTCGTTATCAATGCCCTCGACGGCCGTGTCTTTGTCTGCGGTAGCAGCAAAGGAATGGGTGAGGGTGTGGAGGAGGCTTTGATTGAGGTTGCCATGGCCAAGGGTAATCTCAATCGGGAGGAAGCAAAGGAATTCTGGGGCCGGAAGAAGGATGCCGGTCAATATATCGCAGTAAGTTTTCTCCTCTGATAGCCGTGAAAGCAAATGACTGATTTGCACAGGAAACGTGGTAATCCTGGCCACTTTCAGCCCGCGCCGTTGTACATTTATCCCTCTTTTCTGGACGACACCTTTATATCACCGTTTAAATAGCGTTGCTTCATCCGGCGTTTACTTTCATCTGTACTAGAGTCTCCACGCGCAAATCATGCGGCTTTTCTAGGCTATTCTATTGTATTGTTATATTGTGGCGTTTGCTATGTTGGTTAGCATTTTCCCCCCATTCTGTTGGATATACATAGTACTGCTACTTATTAGATGATGTCCCGTTAGAAAAGGATGGATATATACGTACATAGGAAAATATTACGCCTTGTGGCAGGCTTTTGATTGATCTCTTTCCTCGGGGAAAAAAATTCTTAAAATGCAAATTTGAGAGATCGAGTAGTTGACAAAGGTTGCATGAATTGAATAGGACTGGTAATGTCCCATACAATGAATACCGGATAGATGCGTAGATCGATGAGATAGGGTTATGGGCGTCAGGTGACCGGTACACAGGTAAACAACTGGGCGTTTACTTTACATTTGGGCTCCCCGGGCTCGTTACACGGATGTTTAATCTAGAAAAAAAAAAATGGTACAGAGGTTGTTGAGGGAAGTGGTGGCTTGCTTGAGCCAAAGGGGAAAATCTTGTGGGATTTTCAAGTCATTTTTGACTCCTGTTTCGTGCAAGCATGCATGGCAGACTGATACTGAGGGTTTTCACTGGTGTGATACGGATCTCGTCAGGCGACTTCAATAGTACACTAAAAAGCGTGGACAAACATGTACGAAGCGGCAATTAGAAGCAAATGTATGAGCAAATCTATCTCACGCACTAGTCGACCAAAAAACGCCGCAAATGTTTCTTCCTATTGTCAATGACAGGACCATTGATCACGGGTCCATTGATCAGTCCCCCGGTACTCGCAGAACTGGTACTCGTTTTGTTCCCACTACTCGCCGCCGCAGAAGTCACACACCCCGTCAAACCTAAATACTCAGGTTATCAGCATAAAGCCTGTATCATCTCAAATCAACAGAAGAACCTCCGGGCATCCGATAGACTTACTGCACGCAGCGCTACTGCCCTCCAACGAATCTGCGTTCTGAGCAGCTTGCCCCGACCCAACGGACCCCAGATACCCATTCGCGTTCGACACGGAGCTAGATCCGAGATGGTTTCCGTCTCCGTCGTCGCTGTCGAGTTCGAGCCAGCCATCTTCGATGGGGGAGATGTCGGCTAGGTCGAGATCGTGGGCGTTTATGCCGAGGGGTGTTGTCAGGTCTTGTCGGGATGAGATGGAGATGAAGTTGTGGCCTAGGACTGGGTGGGCTGTTGTGTTTGGTACAATGGTGAGAAGGGCGCTGAGGAGGAGGAGGATGGGAAGGTCGAGATGGTGTAAGATACGCATCGCTGCGGTTGACAGATGTACTTTTCTTGTTTTGGAGTGAATCAAAGCTGTCAACTTCACAATGGGCAGTTCAGGTTGAATGAAGGAAGAATGGTGTGGTGTATGTCGGGAACACGAGCGTTCTGTACAGAACATTCGACAATCAAGTAGAAAATCTGACACGTTATATATACTCCGAGCATGTTGGCAGGTACGCTATTTGATATGCTCTTACTATATCTGGAGAGGTACTGAAAAAATTTCATGTGTAAATGCTGTGATCAAGAAGACTGGGGTCAACTGATATCTGACTTGCACCCAGGCCGAGCCGTATGAAAATCATGATCCGGCTTGGGAAAGAAACTCAACATGCTTCGTAGCCAGCCGAGTTCAACTCTGCAGAAGCTTTGAATCGTATTGATCAATCTCAAGTCGAAAACCAGACAACCAAACACGCAAGAGGCCAAAGCACTAATGAATCATCTCCGAAAGGATCAAATTGGTGCTATCGATGTAGTCGATAATTCGGCGTGGCAGTGCTGGCGATCTGCCCTCGGAGATACCACCTTTGTCCTGTCATGGATCTATGTGTAAAGAACTCCTTCAACTACTGAAACCAAAATTATTTGATTTCATGTGATTCGATCTAAGTCTCAATGTCGAAATTACATGCTGAATGGCGAAGACTACGGATCTATGATCTTGTACTTTTTCTCTTACAAGGAGATGCATGTAAATAAGCAGTATGTACTGATTAGTGAGACGTAAATACAGTGCATGGGTAACTCCTCGCCTTGAGTTGATCTAGTTCTTCTCGGCGAACTCAGCAGAGTGATAGTCAAGTAGCTAGACCGGCAATGTAATGAGGATATCAGGCCCGCCAGCGGACTGGTGCTATCATCAGTTCGATATACTACCAAGGTGCAAATGGTCTGAACGAATATAATATCATAAGACGAAGATGTATAGCAATGCATAACGATGTACATGAAAAATGCCTTGTTCGGATACATGAAAGAATTAAGTACATGTATTCCCCGTCACACCCCGTTAGAAAACGCAAGTCCTCCAGCATCAGCATCGATTTTCATCGAGTCCGACAGCCCACAAACCTCGAACAACTTTCTCGGACTCAACCCCTCGGGCGTACCTACCAGACCTTCAGTTTTGAGTTTCTCCAGCGAAGATTTGATGCCCATATAAGCCGGCGCCAACGACGCAAAAGAGAAAATCATAATACGAAAGCCCATTTCTTCAGCTTCCTTGGTCCTGATTATAGGAGTAGCCCCGTTCTCGACCATGTTCAATAATAGCGGCCAAGGGGCGAGATCGCGCACCGCTTGACGGGCTTGTTCCTTGGATGTGAGTCCTTCCAAAAGGCCGACGTCAGCGCCTAGATCGCGAGCTGCTTTGAGGCGGTCAATACACTCCTCGTATCCGTGTTGCTGGAGCGCGTCAGTCCGGGCAATCAATACAATGTCTGATTGAAGACGATCAATAGTGTATTTGGCGGCACGGAGTCGCATTAGGTATTCTTCCTTGCTGACGACCTTCTTTCCGGCTAGATGTCCGCATCGCTTGCTGAGTACTTGGTCTTCGATGTGGAAGCCGGCCACACCTGCTTGGATGTATTGCTGTACGGCCTTCGCTACCATGAGAGGTCCTATATACCAGTTTCTATTAGTCAGGGGTATTCTGGCGGATAACGTCTAAAGAAGGAGGGAGAGCAGAACGTGAATATCACGACGAGTGAAGCACAGTTTTTTGATACATACCTCCATAACCAGTATCCATATCGGCAATCAAAGGCGGTCCATTAGGATCAAGGTTAGCAATCATCTCCGCATTTGTTTTCATATCATGAAGTTGAGCGAGACCAAGGTCGGCCATTCCTAATCGTGATGCGGTGGTCCCTGCACCAGTCTACAATATAAGATTTAACCCAAAGAAAGTACTCTCAAATAGCTTGAAAAGACCCACCATGTAGAGTGCTCTGAAGTCAAGTTGCATGGCAATACGTGCTGACAGGCCATCATAGACACCGGGGCAGACAATCAGCTCATTCGTTTCAGTCAACATCCGGCGAAGCTTTGTTGAGCCGGGAATAGGCATGAAGGGGATATCGGCTGTTTCCTGTTCCCGACCGAATTCCTTGTCGACATAGTAGCGTCCATTAGCGCCAAAGGTGATGGTGATGGCCATGGCGTTCCTAGAATCTTGAGGTATGAACATAGGATGTCTTAGAAATGCTGTGCCGGATTTGGAGAAAAAACTTGGACAGTCAAGAAGCCCTGCAGTTGTGAGTTAGATGGTAGAAGCAAAGCAGTCAACTCAGAAATGTGCCATCTTTATAGTTATATCTCTTCTCGTCTCTGAAGGCAGGTGTATCGTTGGGCCTCGACAAAGTTGATAGTCAGTGGTCGTGTGCCAATATAAATGATGCCAAGGCATTACATTGCATATTAAAGTCGATAGTCGTGCATTCCATGCTTTTCAATGTCGCACAATATCGTATCTGCTAGTATGCCGAAAGTACATGCAGTTTTGACATGTGGCAACAGTACTGCCCGATAGATGAATGTATACTCGATCTTCGTAACCTCGTACGAACTATTTTGCCTATGTATTTATTTGACAGGTTCGGGCTTCGGACATGTTTTGATACCACAACATCGACATATACTATTTTCAATACGGACTATAGAGCATGTACTATGTCAATACCACAGGGGCTAGGAGCAAGTAACATCTGCAAACAGCAGCCAAACATCCGATAAGAACGAATAAATCTGTCCCGCGGAAGCCAAAGATGAATCATCAAATATCCCCACTACCTAGGTGATACTCAATCGACATGAAGGGCATGCATGCATGGATGTGAGGGCCCAATCAAGTATATCACAGCCAGACGACAACAAAAGCAACGCCTTGTCAAATGATGCTTTTATCGGAGGCGTTTGATGGATCGGAGCGATCTGCCATCGCCATCAGAACCCCTGGATCAGCAATAAATTCACGCGAGATTCCAGATTAGAGGGTAAACAGCACAAGCATCTTCGGGCTCGGGCAAGGCATTTGATCACGGAGGAATAGTCATTGAGTGACCCGCCGACTATGCTATACGATCTCTTGTACCCAATGCAACCATTTTCCATCTAGGAGTTTTATATACCCCGCAAAGTTATATGCAGACATGTGAGGATGTGTTGGAGATCCATTGATAGGCTAGTGATTGATTCATATGATAATACTTGGTCTCAGCGTGCCTTTCTCCTTTGCAATTCATATAATGCTTTTTTTCTTCATCAAACAGATGTCATAATGCCAAGCGTAGTCCAAAGTGATATACCTATTGGGTTTTTGCTAAATGGTTCTGAATCAAACCAGCCGTGCTGATCGGCTGCATCAGATGGACTCGCACTATAGTCCGATAGGTATTTCGGTCCTTAAAAAACGGACGTTCCTTTAATCTTTCGGTAGGTGGATAAAAGGCTTGGGCCACATCCTTTGACCAGATGTATGGTAGTTGAGAAACTGGGACATAAGGAAATAAGCACATGCTAGTAACACCGACCTGGATCTATCTTTGCCATAAAGACATTTGTCCAGATAAATCGGATAGTTGACCAATTCTTCGGATCACACGAGTCTTGAGAAGTGTATAATGGGGGTGTGTTTTATGAGAATTAGGCGAGCGACCCAACCAACCTAGAAGAGATATTGATGACCCGGTCACCTGGTGCCAACCGGTTCTTTGTATACGAAACCATGCGAACAGCTAGTTTTTGATTTCGAATGTCAATAACTCACCGAATACTGCATTCAGATATCGATGTCGACCAAGACTAGCCTGCCGGTTTCCCAGGCTAAATTGGTACATATCGATTCAGAGTGATTGTTAGCATGCACTGTTCGATGTTTCCATCCTTTTGTTGAGGGACGAGTCGTTTGACACTTTGGCAGAACAGGTACATGTAAACGCAACTCACGAGATAGGGCTTCGTGTGTCAGGTGATCATGGATGACGACGCATTACTTCTCAGGTACATACATATTCACACAATGGTTTCGATTCTTTATTCTACTTAATATGAGATATTAAGAGATTTCTTGATTTCATTGAAGCATCCGTTCAAAAAGGTCGATACTGGGTGATGTAAATGATTTTCTATCCCTCCTGCTTCCCCTGAAGATGGTTGAGTCAAGGAAAGAATCTGGTACATGATACCAAGCGAGTCGCTAGCTAAGAATAGAGCTTCTTGAATTTTATACCCAAATTGCAATCGATAATCTGGTTTTTCGGTACATAATCTCTTCTTTCCAACATACAGGTACCGAGCATTCTAGGTTAGGTATGAAATTGATAACTATCGGATACGCTGTAGGTATCCACTCAGGTCTGGTACATAACGGCTCGTCCTTGTGATTACCCACGACATAACATATTGGCCTCTGGATTACCCCTCAGTCTTGGATAATCTTTGTTTACATATCTATGCCAGTTCTCCTTCGAGGATCATCCGTATTGCTAGGTACTTGGACGGGTATATGTAATGCAACGACCCATTCATGATACTCCCCGTTTACTTGAAGATCAACAGTATATCTTACTGACAGCATGGACAGTAGTACAAAGTATACTATTGATCGTGATAAAGATTACTGGTACTGGACATGTGAACTCGTCTGTCTTTTCCTTATCTTAATACGCGCATCATTGTCCTACGCTCTGATGTGCAAGGGTCAGTCTTTCTGTGGGACATATTATTCTAGAAACCCAACTAGCGGGTGTTACGAGATGCTTGACTGACTTATATTCTAATATAACAAGTGATACAGAATCAGAGTGAGGGTTGATATCTTCTAATGTCTTCTGGAACAAACGCCACAGTTACACGACCCTCAAAGCCAATCAATGCCGTGTAGTCCATAGACGATGGGAATCCGGTCTGCACAACCTATGCATCAGTCGTTCAGTCTCTTGACATGTGTATTGTGTCACGGTACGTGTTATCAAACCCAAGATTAGGCAACTTGCAGATAGTTGCACAATCAAAGCGTTGCCAAAAGCCTTGTATGTACTTGTGAAACGACGATAGCTTGTCGAAGTCTATGCCCCAGATGCCAATGTGGTCCGCAATCTTCAAGGTCAGGCCTGTGCGACACAGTCACATGCATCAAGCTGTATGAAGAATTCTGATGTACTGATTTAGAGTCTGTACAAACCCCATCTCGGGAATCTATACCTCCACATCTCCAAGTGCTTTGCTTCATATTTCGTGTGTGAAAAAGCGTACCAGACGTGACGCTGTGCGCCTAAATAGTCAGACTTCGAAACCTTCGTGTTGTAAAGTGATGCCTCAATTCATGAATGATCTTGAAACAATGCGATTGTAGTATGGTAGCCGAGAATAACTCTAAACACGCAGACAGAATCATACTTGCAGCAGAGCAGGTAATGTCACAAGAAGATCCGCCGATTAACCAATCAATCAGTGATCGGCGTTTGGTTCGCGAGTCATATCAAGTGTCATATGACAGACAGTCAAAACATCCGATAACTATTCAAGCTAAAAAAGCGTGGAAAGTGGCTGAAATTGACTGTTGTCTTGAAACACTTTACTACATACTACATAGTAGACGTCGATTGCCGTGTATTAACCACTACACAGCTGAACTGAACTGAACTGATATTCGAGTGAATTTTCCGATATCTTGATGATTCATAGACTAACCACCTGACCTTTTCGGCCGATTTTTGATTCTCCCCGATGTCAAAAATATACAGATGTCGCTTCGTGGGCCTTCGTCTAGTAGTGCATTGACGCCGTATCTGTAACTCCTATCACGCAGAGCCCCATACTTTGGAAAACAAACTCTATCCTCGTAGCGAGGTTACGATTTGGGTGCGTGGACCGTGGATGTCACCTTTATCACGAAACTTAAAAAGGGACCGAATACTAATGCCCATCTTCAGTCTAGCGACAGACTACCATGGACTAAGGCGATGGATACCCCTGAACTAACCCCTATTCTTACCGTACACTGCCCCATCGACCCATGGATTTAGATAGACAGGGGATTAACTCGGTAGCCCTGACGCTAACGATTTTGACAAGTATGGACAATGTACATAGAGTCATAGACCCCGAACTACGTACCTTGGTACGGAGACATACAATTGACAAATTATCAGATTTCATACAGTATCTCTGCAAATCGACTCGATTCCACATCGTATTCAGATGACTCAGATCAAGATCCATCCTCATGCTGTACAAAAGCTAAAGTGCAATACACACATGTACGTACTCCGACGTTCTCCGCAGAAATCCACACCATGTGGCAATTTTACTTTCCTCCCAAGACCTCGCTAAAACAACTTTTTTTTTTATATATTTTTTTACTATTTTAGTCCGAAGTTTCCACCCCCTCTCAGGTTGACTTTGCACTAAAGACTCGATGAACGACACGATCGATACGGGGCGGAGCGTGTCTTGTACTGTGCATGTTGGTAATAAGTACGTATGTCTGTAACTAGACTAAATCAAGGTAATAAAGAAGATCATCAAACGAGAATATTGAGTTTCTTCCAACAAGCTAGTAGCTACAGACGTAGAGTTGTTGATTGTATAGTTATCAAGTATAGAGTAACTACTACGCACCTACTTGGGTAAAGATCCATGTGAAAACGTAAGTGATAGTGCGCGGTATTATGATCTACATATTATAATGACTGTCACGTTAAGCACTAGATGAACAGGCAGCTTATGTATGACGATAATATATCTGAAATCGTAGAACATCGAACCAATGATATTCTGCATATCTTTTTCATATATTCTCAAAAAAACATTGTATTTGAATTCGAAGTTAAGAATGTTGTATAGGTATTATCTGCATGTATTGCACAACAATAAGCGGGAATTAATGAATGAAAAACAAGCAGAAAAAGACAGGGTATCATCTTCGATCAGACTGTTCAACAGACAACCTTGGGAAATAAGTCAAAACACGAAAAAAAAAAAAAAAAAAAAAAACGCAATGCGCCGGATCCACGCAAATCTGGAAGAGCGCAGCATGTAGATGTACAAGACATTCAAAAACAAAGTTCGATACGACGTGATAAGATCTGATAGAGAAGATGAGAATGGAAGACCTGCAGCCCGTTTTCGCAATGCAAGCTGGATAGAGAGGCATTATGTAGATGATAATAGATAGTCCAAATGATGATAGATGAATCAGAAAATATGTCGGAGGCTTTTAGAGTAGCCCGTGTATATGATGATAGTTCGTTTATCGATGTCTCGAATGTGCTGGAGACGTCATGTGCGAATGAGGCGGTGACATTGATGCTTCGACATCGCTCATCGGCGATTGTCCGCGTGGGATATGCTCGCCGTCGCTATTCCGAAGCTGATTTCGGAGAGCAGGCAATTGTCGTCGTCGGGCGTTGATGAACCAATTGCTGATCTATGGCCTAGACATCAATATCTAGACCACGATTAAGTTCTAGGGGTGCTGAGGGGAGACAAACCTGACTTATGGACAAGCCCGTCCTCGACATGAAAATCTGCTTATCCTCCTCCGTCGGATACGGATGATCCAAATGCTCATGAAACCAGGCACGCAAAACATCCGTCACCGGTTTTGGTAGATTTCCTCTTCGCCTTTTCCCGCGCGAGTCGAGCGAATCGCTGCCAGCACCCATTACACCATAATTTCCCGAGGAAGCTGGTAATGTGTGACTGTGTCCACCCATAGGTGACGATGCCGGGAAGTCGTAATCGTTACTCTGATTAGAATGGTTACTGCTCGGGTACGAGGATCCCTGGTAGGGTTGTTGGGCGTAGCGCGGGTCATATGCATTATGGTTTCCGTACATGGCACCACCGCCACCAGACGTCGACCGATATCTGGGGTCTTCTTCTGTGCTGGTTCGATATCCTCTTCCGGCCCTTGATCCAGATCGACTGGGCGCATCGTCGTAGGGACTCATGGGACGGTCGTGGTGCCGGTTCGAGGATTGCAGATCTCTTAATGGTGGTAAGACCTGACTTGGTCCGCGACCACCGCCGGATGTTGTCGATGATTGCGGGTATGGGAGTGAGGATCTTGATTTGTTGGGATCTGGGGTGCGATGTCGATCCGTTGGGCGAGACTGTGAGGAGTAATACGCGGCTTGATCTATTTCATTATGGAGATGTTCGGGGAGGAGCTGGCAACACAATTCAGCACGTAGGCGACAAAAATCAGAGGTGAAAAGATACGAACTTCGCGAAAAGATGGGAGAGTCTGGCTGCCAGGCGCAGAATATCCACCGGTGTAGGTAACAGCCATATTGCCGTTGTTGTAATCTTTGCGATGATTTCTGTCTGATCCTCGTCCGGGTGGTTGAGACATGCGGATTGCACCAATACCAGGTGAACGTGTAGTAATCCTCCTCTGCTTTTTTTTCCTTTCCCTTTTGTTCTCAGTGTTGTTTCAATTCAGGAGTTGCCTCGTAGTTGGTTGTATACTATATGTAAAAGTCGTTGAGCCGCACTTCGTCAATTTCGTAATTTCGTTTCTGAGACTTTTTCTGTCTTGCTTTCCTCCCGAAGATAATGCATCAATTCCCAGATATCGATTGACCCTGCCAAGTTCCAGTTGATCCGGTCCAGTTCAAGTCTTTCCAATTCCAGATTGTCAGTCGAACTCGGCCGTGAAGATTGCTTGATTATTTGTCGGTAGTATTTATCGAAGCGCTTTGCGTCTAACAAGGCGACGTGAATAATAGTAGTATGATCAGACGAGTTAAAAATAAAAGATAAAAGATAAGCCGATAATGCCGTCCAAATATGTATCTAAAAGAAGAGAAAAAAGAAAAAAAGACGTCCTTTATCCGAATTGCCGCAACGAAGCCTGCTAGACACAATGACAAGCAGTATATGATTATTAGAGGTAGCCAGGCAAAGCGAGGAATGAGAATCCCAATATAAGGAAACAAGGAAAGAAGGAAGGAATAGAAGGGGACCGGAATAGCACACGAGATCCAGGGACCAGGGCCTACTAAATAAGTCGACGCAATAAGGATTTAGCTTCTACCTCTTTCTCCATTTTAGATCGTGACATTAGTAGTAAGTTTTCTTTTTAAGTAGTGACCTAGTTGGTTAGTCCTGATCCAAAACCCATGCACATCGTGTCGTATTTACTTACGCATGTATGTACTATGTACGTATGTAAACGTAGTGTCATACATGAAGTGGGAAAAACACTAATTAACTGGCTAAAATCGAATGGCGAACCCCATACGCAACACTAAGATTTCTATGGGGCCCTTGAACCCCTGTCTCGTCCTGTAAAGTCGTAAAGCGAGATGCTGGGTTGGGAAAATGGGTCCAAAAATTCCGATACTTTGGTGGCCCAATGACAAAATTACTTCAGACTACGGAGTACTTGAGGAGGAAAGTCAGGGCTAAATGATTAGTTTAAGGTTAGCTCCTGGTAGAGTTCCCAAAAGTAAAAATTTCGCGCGGGCTTTCTTTTCTTTTTCTGTTATTTTTCGGCTTATGGGGTTTCACGGAGAAAAGTTGACAGATTGGGACATTTCTTAGTACTTAGTAGGTTCGTACTGAATCGTACATACATAGTACATACATAGTAGTAACCTTAGTATGAAGTTAAGTCTAGCAGAGAAACCCAACATCGGACGCCAGCGAAAAGTGGATGGCGGGCTGAATCAAGGTTATGCAAGGCAATGCCCTAAGTCACTTAACAGGGTTTTCATTATGGGGCTGGCGACCCAAACTCTGTTTCTTTTCCGATTTTTTGGATGCTTTTCTTTTCTTCTTTTCTTGTTCCTTGGAAGCCGGATAGGCCTTCCTGGGGAATGTAACTGCGGAAATGTACGTTTGGTTGATTGATAAATCCGGGATGTTATACCTCATTAGGAGGAGTATGTAGTACTGCGTACATAGTACATACTGACAAAAAATACTGTAGCTATTCTGCATTGTCGACGATTGCTACCGTACCAGGTTTTCCATTGTTAATCTATCGATCTGACGATGGATCATGCCAGCAGTGCTATCCGTGGGATTGGCACCCACGATTTGGAGTGGACTGTGGAACCGTCAGGGTGGATCAAGCCAGCTACGTACATGTGTAGCGCTACCTATTTCGATGTGACTAGTACGTAGTAGGTTGTATTTTAGAAATACATGTTTAATGTCCACACTTAACGACCAGAGCGGAGCGACGGACGAGAATGAACTTCAATGAAGAGTGGTCAACTCAGATCGGATCGATTTATGGATTCATTATGTCTTAGTTGTAAACCTAATAATCGGCTACTGCGAACTACGTACTTGACTCTGTCTGTACATGGTGTATTAGAGTGCATGGATCTCGATGGTAATCCAATACGCAGCTCCACCGAGTAATCTGGCGTGTTGTTGGGGCTTTGGTACAGAGTACATACTACATAAGCGTCCCTAGTCCCTACTAAGTACGGAGTAGGTAGCGGAATCTCCGGTGGAGCTACAGCGCGAACGGGCATGGCTGGGTTTATTCGGCATCTTTCCCAGAGTCAGAATTGGAATGACGATCGTGTTGATTACGACGTACATCTTCTGCTAACTTACAGACTACCAACAGGCGATCTACTATGTATGTTTGAGTAGAGCGTTCGGAACGCGTTCCGGGAATTTGTGTGTCGCATCCCGTTTGGGTTAGTGAGCCCTAATCTGCAGCATGTGAGTCGGTCGTTCAGTCCCGTCTAGCCTGGGTAGTACGTACTATGTAGTAGACTAGGTGATAGTCACGGAGTACAACTGTATGCGGTATGTTCTACCTCTATTGTGTCAAATTGAGGCGAGATTGACGGCTCCATCTGTCATATAAAAGCTTATGAGCAGCCACGGGACCTGACACGTCGAGATAAGACGAGTCTGGGCTGTAATCCGATACGTACTCAAATAATTAGGGTCAAATAGCAGCTAGTCAACGAGCTCAATTTATTGACTCAGAGGCCAAGCTACCTAAGCACTTGTACGAACCGTTTCAAGCGGTTTGACGGTAGTGCTACATAGTACATAGTTACAGCTTACTCTGTTTGAATCATGCACTGCACCCTGCAGTGCACATAGTACATAGCCTCATCCTGCATATGCAATCCTGCTCCCCCGTACTCCATACTTTCTTACACTGCCGTAGCAGCCTAGCAGAATCGAGCTGCCTGCTGCATGCAAGCAGCCTAAAATGGGTGTAGAGAGCAATAATGAAAAAAGAGTTCCGGTCCATCACCGCGTGCACCGCGCTATACTCCGTGGATTCCGCAGAGTCCGTACCGTGGATATCTTGGCACCGATTTCACTTGCTTTTTTATGGTGTTCCATCCGGCATTGAAACTCTGTCGGGGAGGAGGCCTTTCCGATATATACACTTTCCTGGTTCGGGCTACAAAAGATGGTACTCCCAACAACAGTGACAAGTTACAACCCACAGACATACAAGCATATGCGTATGCGAACCAAAGAGCCGGATGCACATCCCACTAATGCCGAGCGATTGACCTCGTTTACCTCATGTCCATGGGACAGACTGTCCAATGTCAAAATTGCTGTAAAAGGATTCCCGGTCGACCCTTGATGCCATACATGGTAAATTTTATTGAACTTTTAGGATATAATTATAAGAATTTATACGGAATTAGTTATGATGAATTATCTAATGGTTCTTCCTCATCCATACCTTAGGTGTCAGCGAATGGATTCGATCCATAACTTTGTTTGCTATACGAAGAAGGAATTGACCACACAAGAGTCAAGGAGTACGAAATACGGAGGACTATGAGGTAAATTACTAAAGTGAATTCTTGGATACGGGGAATAACGACGGTTGACGATTGGGTGCGGCTGATGCCGTACCGGTGGGATACTTACATGTACATAGTATGTACGTTCTTATGCAGCATGCAGTGTGCCAGCGAACTCGTTTTTCTGAATACATGGATATTATCAAAACTAACGTCAATTTCGTCCCTGCCACTGGACTATCTTAGATGACCATGAAGATATTGGATCAGCACCCGGAACTGCGGAGTACGAGATGACATTGATTTTTATCGTCGGGCAATATTCCCAGCCGAACATCCGTCAATAGTAATAGTAATACCAGAGTGTTACCGACGAGTAATTTAGCTAGCTATGTTACGGGAGTACACAGTTCGCGAGCAATCTGTGACATGGAGCCGAGGTTCAAAGCCGAACAGAAGATCGCCGCAGTTGTCAAATGCCGATCCACGCACTTGATAGCGTACATAGTACATACTCCGTACTACATCTTGTGAATTGCCAGTACGGTTAGTAACTTTGGTATTTCAGCCGGTATTAATTGTACAGATCAATTCAGCACTAATTTGCGGTAATTAACTAACTGCTTTGGTATTTGGCAGTATTTCTCTCGACCACTATTTCAATTAGGGCATGTGCTGTCAGCTGTCAACTAATTAATGAATTAATGAATTAATGAATTAAATCAGGGGACGAACAGTCTCTATTACATAGTAAGGTTAATTGACTATTTGCCAGGACAGAATCCGACTCTGCAATTCTCAGCAGACAAACAAGAACCGCGACAATTATTATGACCATGTTAGTATCGTAGAGACATTTGTCATCTATGTACTGAACATAATACCATCGCGATAGTGGCTTGGAGGCGAGCGAACACCTGTTCGTGCATGTGGGTTGAGCTACTGTGATGTACATAGTACTACATAGTACATAGTACATAGTACATATACATATACATAGTACATATACATAGTTAGTACGTACTCCGTCTGCCGCTGAATCCCATCTTGGCCGATCGATCTGAAAAAAGAAGAATAAAAAGAGTATCGACCAATAGTAGACTAGTAGTAGGACTCAGCCAGGAAGGAGCCACTTTCCTAAAACGGGAAAATTATGGAAAGTTGCCAGATTGGTTGGTTGCAATGGTGGGGAAGGAAGGTGCCGCCCAGTGCGGTCGGCGGTCGCTCCTTCCTTCTGTCCTCCACTCCCCTCGAGCTCTGCCGGACTGCCCGATGCGACATGACAGGTCAAGTTTCTCCAGCTTACATACTATGTAGTAGTAGTAGGTACTCACTCACCTACAACTGAGTTGCAGACAGAGTTGCAGAGTTCCGGTCGCTCCCTTCGTTGAACCGCTAGGGATGCATTAGTTCCGGGCTGGGGCCTCGAGAGTCTAGGTAGAGAGCGATCGCTTAAGTTGCTTGCTCCTTCAACGCAATAGGACAGCCACGGTGCCGCATTCCAAGGAAATCATCGAGTTTCAAACTTTGCAGCCTCAGAGTCTCATCCTTGTTTCGGTTTCAAGATCGTGAGAATTCCAAGGATCGAGAATGTTTTACCTTTTTCTGGGGTTGGCTGGTGATGACGGTCGGAATTCTGTAGCGATGTTCCATCGATGCATATCCCGGAAACCAGTGAGTGCATCAAGCCCGGACTTTCTCCGAACTGAACAATACGTGTGATTACATAGGTTGTCACGTCGGAACGTGAGAAAAGGGTCAGCCACATGCAGGCTGTAGCCCAAGAATTGGGTAATGTGCCATGCCATGCCCGGCTAGGGTGTGCAGTGTTCACTGTTTATGCCGGCCGAGCCACTAACATGGTCCCCGACTCCCCATGGATTGTCAAAACGTCCGCCAGTCAGTCGAATTCTCTAGTTATCCACTCGCCAACTACTACGTCACAAAAGGCCAGGCAGGGAATTTCAGAACTTACTACAGTAGAAGGGAGTCAAAGGACCTCTTTGACCCTCATCGAAAAGCCAGCCACGATGGACTACGCCAGGAGCTTATCCATTCACGGCACAGTTCCGAGGATATGGCGCCTGGCGTGGGGCCAGGGGCAGAAAATGCGCTAAGATATGCCCCTCCATTTTTTTTCCTCTTCAGGAGTGACGAGTCTGAGTCTGAGACTCTGAGTACTCTGAGAATTGGGGAGCGTGAGGAACCTCTTGAGGCTTCGATGCGATTCCCTAACCGAGAACTTCCTGCCAGAACTCTAAATATGGTTCACATCTAACCTAACATGAAGCCTACTCCGGACGGAAAAAAGTCGTGGAAGTGGGTTTATCTTCTACAGATGACACATTGTCCATAGATGTGTGAATGGTTCCACCTCGCTTGTTTGTCAGAGTGGACACCGACACAGTGGGCACAGCAATGCCGCTGACGTGCTGAGGAACGAATGAACGAAACATCACTGGTCGGCGAATCAATCCTCGCTTAGGTCTAGAGTAGGCCCAGTAGGGTCTTTTTGAAGGTATGCGGGGCTGACAGTACATAGTACACTCGATTGACAGGCTGGCTGTCATCGATACTAGTTTTCGTGTATATCAGTGGCGGACCAAGGTATATGTTCATCTCGATTGAGTCCTCGTTTTCTCTTGGCTCAATTGTCATTCGAATCACTCTCTGTTACAGATCACCAAAATATTGATTAACCCTGGTTGACAGTCTGAGTGACATCCGCATATGGAGCCCACACCTCGTAGAATTTCCATGGAATCACTTCTTGATATGCACGTCCCAAAAGAGACTGAGAATTACAAAGTATTTCCGCATGCGGCACGGAGCGCCTCGTTTGAAGTTTCTAGATCGAGATCGAACATCGTGATACGAGTCGTATAGTATATCCCTTCGAAACTTCATTCGCTACAAGTACGCACTACGCATGTCGAGATTTCGACTATTGAAATCTTCAAAACCTCTAACTTGGATCTTCAGATGATTGTCTAGACTCAAAGGCGAATACGCCAAGGATCAGTAGGTTGACCTGCATAATGCTCAACCGTTTTTTACATGCAGTGGCACGTAACTATGTCCTACGTAGTACTACGTTCGAAGGACGTACGTAGCTATGTAGTGGCTTGATACCTCCTGATCCGCGACCAAGTCATAGCCAACGATATTTCGGACTTTTCAGTAAGCTATAAGGCAAGAGAACACTGTTACCGGTGAGTGCGTGCCTTTGCAGTACACCAGGGAGACGTCGGCCTATGCACTCCAAAGTCAATGTTTCAAGTCATTCTCTAGTATCACTCGAGAATCATGGAAGCCTACGTAGCACCACATCAATGCGACCGCATCGCCACAATCCAGGATCGCAAACTGACTGGACATTGTACTTACAACATGCAACGCAAGATCGACATTGAGATCGATCAGAGGCTACATCAGGACATTCTCAACCTATTAAGTTGGGGTACGTATCGCCCGTGGATAGTTCTCCTGTCATGCCATGCAAGATCTCAGATCAAACGTGCATATTCATCGTGCGTGCATTAGGTGGCATCTATGTACGTAGATGCATGCCCTTGCTTCTGTAGTGAGTAGGTATATCCCTTCGAGCATCTGGTGCCAACTGCCAACTTCTTTCCTAAAGTCTTAGACACTGGTGTAGTATAAAATGTGCTACTGCAGATCGGATCGTGAAACTAGTACATGCTTGCACTATTTCATTTGGGTTATAGCTTACCGAATGTGGATTTTTTTTAATCCATATCAGAAGAACCATCATTTGTGGCTGCTGGCATTCTGGATCTCTTCTTGTCGATAGAGACGAGTCTGTACAACGTATGTTCTACCCAATGGCATACAGACTAGATCTATTTGGCAGACGAGATGTGGTTGTGCTATGCGGTTGAAGTATGACTTTATGTGTTAAGAAACGCTCACCCACCTTGTATCCCGCATATATGGCACCCTAATCCTCACTCAAGATTTGTTTGAGATCAAGCTAAGGATCGCATCTTCTAGATTCCGATCAACTGCAGTCTTCATTGTTTGCACCAGAAAGTTCCTCATACTATGTAGTATTGTGTTGGATGCCCTGGTGCTGTCTTTATGGTTGGAGGTGAAACCCAATCGGGCAAAATCAGGGCTAAGTTCTACCTGCCTATTTCAGAAATTAGTACAAACCGTACCGTATCGATCGATCGGTGTCATTTCCAAAACCTCCCCAAAGGCAATTCCACATGTAGATTCTGAAACGAGCTTCATGGGTCATTCAAGGCAGCTAATGCACAACCGATTTCATGCCATGCCATGCGATGTGATGTGATGCAATGCGACGCGCGACGCACTTGAGATACATCATCCATCGGCATTCATCAATAAAATTGACTCATTATACATATATCACTACCCCCTAGCTAGGTACATATTCGTCAGTCCCTATGCAGCCCACATCTTCGGTACTTCCGCCACAATCCTCGTCAAACAAGATCAAGACACGTTGGAGGTGAGCCCCCCATTCATCTCTTCCCACTGTACAACATTGAACATAGTTTTCAATATTATCAGTATGTGATGTACACTGAGCGTACGGACCCAATATATGACATGTAAAATTCAACTTTTTGGATATTGAGCTCGATCATTCTTCCAGGCCGAGTTTACTCCGCTTCTCTGGTATCCTAGATACATGTGCCATGCACGTTTACCGCAGTCAAACTGAATCAATGTATGTACCTTGACCATCGGATTTACAAGTCGAAACCAGGTTGTCGGGTCGAGCTCACCTCAATAGTTACATTCAAGTGCGTACTACGTATTACAGATTTACGCACGGATTGCTCCGTCCGTAGTATCATCTGGTATTGTAACCTTAATATAACGAACATGTGGTGCATGTGCTGTCCTTTTCGTTTCTTTTCTCGGATTATTGATCCTTTGATCAATGATCTCCCTCAATAAGACGGATCGGGTTAATCGGGATGATCGTTCTGCAATCGAAAGTGACATGGAAAGTAGAAAAAAAAAGCAAAAATCAAAAGACAAAAGTAAGGTTTTAATATCCATAGTCGATGACTGGCTGGTGGATTTAGTTAGATGGTCAGGAATGTGAGCTATCACAAAGTCATCCCCAAGATCCATGTAATGGGTACGTGCACATATGCTACTGAGATCAGGAAGAATGAGAATAGCGAGTTAGAAGTTAGAAACCATTGTTCTTTACTCGTTTCTTTTTGTAGTTCATGTCAAAGGATCTTGTGACTTTGAGACAAACTTCTTAATATAGTAATTTGATGACTCGATTGGATAGCATGCATACACATCGTGGCGAGACAAGGCCCCCCCCCCAACGCAAGGACGAACGATGCATCTGGGCCAAGAACCAGTCAGTCAGTCACCATGGTCTTAGTCTTGACCACTACATTCGTGTACCATGTAACAAAGAATTCGAGGTCGAATTCCGCACAGACAATATTTCCTCCCACTCGATCGTAGATACCACCTCGCCGACTCCGAACGGATTAATTCCACAACTTAATTACCATGTCTGCTGATGTACATAATGTATTATTGGTTATGGATCTCCAGTTTTTATTTTGAGAGTCCGCTGTTATTTTTGTCGAGACGCTACATAGCACATTCTACATACTTTGTACATGCTGCATTGCAGGGCGGCTGTACGCCCCCCTTTGTTGTGTCTTATGGAACTCAAGTCCGAACATCTCCGTTGAATGTGTACATGGACGCTTCGTACCGTAATTACTATCTACGTACTATTAATGTCTGCTTGTCAAAGGAAGAAACCCAAAACATGAGTCAGTAAGTACTTGAACATTGTTGGGACAGGCGTTGAAACCGAGGTATGCAATCTCAATCAAATGAATTATTCTAGGGCGTTATTTTGCGGACTACGTCTCTCCATCCGAGAAATATGTCTCTATTGCTGCATTGCTAATATCCGGTGGCTTTCAAAATGTCATATGCGTCAAATGGCTTGGCTTTGCTTTGTCTTTCCACGTCCTTTGTCCCCGAGAATGAAAGGTACGGTGACTTTGTAGCTAGGGACTGTAGTAGATCCATTTGATTTGTCTTGATTACATACATAGTACATCGGAGTATATAAAGTCTAGTCTAGGAGCTGCTGATCGTCAAGCGCTAAGAACCAGTCTTGTTTGCATTGCATCTAGTACTCACAAAGATACTAGTATCTCCACTACCTAGGCAGTATCTAGTATCTACTAGATCCGATCCACATCGTCCATTAGACAACAGCTAAGTTAGCCACCTATTTATATCAGAGATCAGCCTCAAATATCTGACATAACAACACTGCTTCAAAGCTGCAAAACGATAATTGCACTATCGTATTGAGTTGGATACATGAAGAGCCCATCGTGCGGCTATACAGTAACCTCGAAAATAAATCATATCGAAAACACACACTTGGCTGTAAGCTCGATGCACTAATCCAAGGATAATCCCTGTCACATAATCCTGTATCCGTATAGCTATGGCCTCGACAGGGCCTGTTCTCATGGAGGTTACGCATACACAACCTATTTGGAGCTAGTCAATTGGTTACACAATGTATATCAAAGAACAGCAGAAACAACAATTCAAAACAAAACCCGACTGTGCAATATGGGATCATTGATCTTGTGATTCATTTGACATTGACAGGCAATGTGATATATCGATATAAATTCCCATGGACCCCGGCGTGCATTTGTTTTTTTTCATTGTTGCGACTTGAACTGCTTTCGAGACTGGTGCATATGCAATACCTAGGTATATTCTATTTGCCGAGTGATTATCGGAACTGATCGTGGATGTACCTATGTATTCTATGCAAAGCGGATATGTCTTTTTGAGTGTTAAGCAGGGTAGGTATTATCAGACTCCTCGGCATTCGATTTTAGGTAGCATCATATTTCGGCTGTTGCGATTCAACATTCAAGGTAATACTGAGTTATCTGCATTTGAGGGCTTGACGTAAAAACCTTGAATTCTAGACGCGAGCGATCTTAATGAAGATCAGAATATACGTAGATATTCTATAAATTTACGGCTCGGTATCTTCATTAGTAGCGACAGACTGGTAGCAGATCTATCAATTCGGAAGAGTAGTTACACTCCCTCTACCCAGATGACCTGAAAGCTTCCAAAAGAATGATTGAATTGTGTAAAACACTACATCATAGGTACATACATGCAGACACTGACATGTCAGGATAAGAGCACGACAAGTGCGGAGATTACACGTATTCCTAAACAGCATACACTAACTTGTGTACTTCCATATTCATGGATATACCACAACTACGAGCGTAGATCGACTCAGACATCTGAGCTATCTAACAAGGATGTCCATCATCAAGTAGCTTAGCAGCAGGGTACAACACGCTAGGCAGTCCACCTGCCATCGGAACGGTGATATCACCAGAGTCGCTAACAGTGATGTTTGTGCAGGTGATCAGCTCAGTAATGACCTGCCCGGCGGTAAAGTCCGTGCCGGAGATTGTCAAACTGTAAGAAGAGGCGCCTTCGCCGGAGTTTGAGAGCACGGTCACTATCTGGCTTTCGTTGCTGCCTTTGCGGATGGCGAGGTTGTTGCTATCCTGGTAGATTGGGTAGCTCTGGAAATAGCTGTTAGAAACAAAATATTCTCAATCTAGAAAGACACGGTGCATACCTTGTAAGTAGTGTAGCCATCGTCCCATTGAAGAGCATAGTTGCGGATCTGATTGAGTTTCGCAATCCATGTATAAAGCTCGGCGGAGGTATCATAGCCGCTCAACCACGTCGCTTCACGGTTGTTTGGATCGCTACCACCGTTGTAATGCTGTTCCTGACCGGCATAGATGATCGGAATACCGTCCGACAGAATCGTGAAAGCAAGGACGTTCTTGGCGAGCGAAAAGTCCGAAGTGTAGCTGGCGAATCGGGGGTTGTCGTGGTTTTCGGAAAAGGTGCCTAGTAAGTTTGGGTCGCTGCAGTCCGATTTGACGGTGTTGACCATGTTGTATAGATCCGAGATGCTGCCGCTGGTACTCTCAAAGGCGCGAACCAGGGGGAAGTATGTTGGGTAGTTGACGACTCCGTCGAGATAATTCTGGTAAGGGCATGAGATGGTTGGATCGCCATTGAAGACTTCGCCCATGCAGTAGACGCCAGCTGCGCTGACCCAGGAAGGCCAAAAGTCTTTTTGGACTTCTAGCACGGAGTCAAGACGGAGACCGTCGACTTTACCATTCATTAGCATCGAAGAGTCTCCCGAAAGTAACGCCCAAGGAAATGAATAACACTTACTGGAATAATTTGAGACCAATTCAGGAATCCAGCTGTACCAGATGTTCTGCACATCAGTACTCTCGGTGTCAAGATCTGGAAGTGAGACAATAGTGTCGCCTTCCCAGCATTTCTCAACCATGGTCAAGTCGGAGTAATCGGTGATTTCACAATAAGAATGGAAATAGTCTTGGCTGTTGAAAGGATTGAAGACCGAGTAGTCTACGTCTGTGCCAGCACCGGCGTAGCCCTTTTGACAAAAACTAAGTCGACTGACGTTTCAATGGGAATGAAGTCCACTTACCATGTGGTTTGCCACGACATCAACCATAAGGTACATACCACGGTCATGGAGAGCCGTAGCCAAAGCTTGCAGATCCTCGGCTGTACCGTAGTTCGAATTGATGGAGTAACTAATTTCCAATGTCAGTCGCAACTCGAATAGTAGTCACTTAGTAGGTCGTACATATCCTGCTGCCAGTAGCCGTGATAAGCCTCTCCGTCTGCAGTAGATTGAGGCAACTGCTCAGTGACAGGAGTAATCCAGATGGCCGTGAAGCCCATGTTTTGGATATAATCCAGCTGTATGGATCTTGTTACTTTTGTCGACACTTCACTCGTTCGACCATTGTACTCGACATACCTGGTTGATGATTCCTTGCCATGATCCTCCGCAGTATTTCTATGAAGAGTCAATTGACACAGACCTCCAAGTCGCATAAGATTTAAAACATACATTAGAATTACACTCTGCAGTGGTTGAATTATCTGATCGAGCGAATCGATCAGTGAGAAGAAAGTAAATGGATCGTGAGCGCCATTCATCCGGTGTAGCAGCTTCAGCAACCTGTGCTAAAAGACCTGCAACTGCAGCACTTGCGATGAGCGAAACCTTCATCTTGACGATCGATTTTTTTGAATTCAATGAAGAGATAAGAGTATCGTTTCAGGAGAAAGAAAGTCCCAGCATAGCAATATAAATATCCAAGAACCTGTATTGATACGGTAATCCGAAAAAGAAAAGAGTGACTTCAAGATACTTCCGCGTCATCTTATATAGAAGATGATCTCCTTCAAGATGATGTTCAATGGACCATTCCTAGTCTTCAAAACATCCGGATCATATCCACAAATCCATCTTAGTCGGTTGACCAAAGTGTCCTAGGCACTGTAACGTTCTGACCGCGGGGGCGGAGATTAGCAGGGCGACGATCTTCAGGGCTTACGGTGTGGTCCTTGCTTACTATGCACATTTGGACACATACGGTGCATTTAAATAGTAAGACATTTAAATAGTAAGGTCAAAATTATGTGATCCCAGACTGGTTCACAGAGTAGTAGCCTCTGCATGATTCTATTGTACACGCCTACGGATTTTTATCGGCATGTTTGGCAAATACGCTTTTTTGGGGGGCACAGATATTAAAATGTTTAACGGCACTCGTTTAACCACCAAAGATACGAAACACTCTTCTACTTATGGTGAGTTAGTTCACCCTGAATACAAACCTTTAAATGATTGAGTCCAGTTGAACAGCTACCGAGTGACCCGAAAATACATCTTTCTCTTCGGTGAGACCCGAGTCTGCTAGTGGTCCGTTGTCTTGGGAGATAGGACCCCTTCAGATCAAACACACTGTGTGCGTACTAGTCGTACGTGCTAATCAACTAGATATCATATCACACTAGAGAGAACATCTTGGGTTAGGCATTTACATCTGCCGAACGTCTATCCAGGGTAGTAGTCGTATGGACTATGCGGAGCGATAAACTGGAATCTCGGAAAGGATTCGGCGGCCTATTACTTCATATTGCATGTCGTTTCATATACTTCCCAGGCATGATAGACTGTTTGTACCTGATTCATAGGCGGACTTCCCGTGTGAGGGTGCACTCCGCAAACTCCCACAGAAGCACGAAGACGTCATGATAAGGGTATTCCTGGGAAAATACTGTGATGCATTTCATACTTGATTTGTCCATCGATTGAGCTTCATATGAAGTAGCCTTTGCATCTTCCTCGACAGTAATACAGTACCCAAAACTTGATTGATAGCTTGAGGCTAAGTACGTATACGAAGTTGATGACTTGGTGGAGACATAGTTGTCTTTCGCGCCTTGCCCTAGTAGCACTACCTAGTTTAGGCACCATGTATTCATGTTTAAGTATATATTTACAAACCGACGGTAGATTTCTAGATTCTCAGACAGATTTTAATGGATTTCAAGCGTATTTCTGAAAATTTCTGAATTGCTTGGTTGTCTTGGCTAGATATTGTTGAGCACAATGTACTAGACGGTGTATAACCACGACAACGCTGCGAGCGAAGCACATGCTGATCCAGACTGTGGTCATTCTATGGAAGCACAGAGATGATAACAGTCGCGTAAGGCGATGAGCAGTTAGGGTTGTACTCCGTGCATCCCGGATGATAAGGGCCTTGAGTAATGCGTTGAAGCAAGTGCCGTGAGCATGTTGATGACCTGACTCATGAAAAAGGGACAAGGATTTACCACACTATTTCGTCAGCGACAAGACTGAAAAGACGGTACTTATCTTGATATCAGGGGGTATATCCGAGAGAGATTTAAAAACCTCTCGCGATGTAGTCTAGTAAAGCTGAAATGCCTGAAATTGTTTTCATGTGCTTTTTACTAGCCAAAACCTTTCAAAGCACTACAGAACACTACGGTCATCACATGCCGACAGCTAAAAATCACCGTCAATAGCTTCCGAGATTAAAGAATGATCAGCAGAGCCCGTCATAATAAACACCGGAATCAACTCATTGATCAATCGTTACTACCTTCAACTGCGATCAAACGACTGCCAAAGAAGAGTACGAAAATGCCATTCATTGGTCGTTTGTCGCGCCCATAGATTTTTGCGCATTTCCCGTGTAGAATCCTCGATGTCACCTCAGTCGGACATTCGTCGACTCTTCAAGCCGCCCAAAGCCCTAGCTCGGGTGGCTCGGTGCTAAACCACCCAACAAACACACAAATCTGAGCTGATCGTCCGAGATTGTGGGGTTATGCTTACACTCTGCGGAGTGCATACGTATACATTTTCAAATGGAAACATCGAAAGTCAAGACGTGGAAGAGTCGTTAACACGCGGAGAAAAGCCGGGGAAAGTTGAAACACAAGATAAATCATGGAAGAAGATCCAAATTTAACCCGTACGGTATACGTACCGCATGCAGTCGAATCTGAGTACCTAAGCAAGGGCTCGAAAATCATAGATTTAGGCGATACCCACCCGAGTAATATCAGACGACTATCATCATGCGCCCTCAAACGCCGTCCGGTGGTCTTCAGACCCCTCACTGGTTGACGAGACAAATTAAAGTAGATTGCCGGCGATGCTTTGCATCTCTAGCCAGTGATCTTCGTGGATAAACAAGGTACCTGACCGGTCATCGTAGGCCTACTTAAACACGGCGTCTTAGCTTGCATCTATTGTTCCTTGTAGGAATTGCAAAAACCGCTCAAAATCTTGTCGATCGGCAGTCCTTGTTGTCGCATTCCTTACCTATTTTTGTTTCTTCGTTCGACACACCAGCATCATGGTTGTGACAAGTGTCTTGGCGGCACTGAATTTGCTGACCTTGGTGCAGGGAGCTGTAGCAGAGTTTGTCCCACGTGCTTCAGGATCGCTGGACTCATGGTTGGCGACTGAAACTCCCATTGCACTTCAAGGAGTGTTGAACAATATCGGTTCAAGTGGTGCCTTCACCGAAGGAGCGGACGAGGGTATTGTCATTGCGAGCCCTAGCAAGGCTGACCCGAATTGTAAGTTATACCTAGGTATGTTTCCGATATCTCAACAATTCTAATGATTTGTAGATTACTACACATGGACTCGTGATTCAGCTTTGACCCTCAAAACTTTGGTCGATAAGTTCATCGCTGGCACATCCGACCTAGAATCCACTATCCAAGAGTACATCAATGCCGAAGCGGTCATCCAAGGAATCTCAAATCCGTCCGGAAGCCTTGCAGATGGCACTGGACTTGGAGAACCAAAGTTCAATGTCAATGGAACTGCGTTCACTGGTTCTTGGGGTCGTCCGCAGAGAGATGGGCCTGCGCTTAGAGCAACCGCAATGATTGCATATGCAAATTATCTTATTGTGAGTGATGCGCCTCCAACGCCTTGATTCCAAATCTTCTGACCGATGTGTATTAGGATAATGGCCAAACGTCTACTGCGAAAGATATCATCTGGCCTATTGTACAGAACGACCTGGCCTACGTCGCGCAGTACTGGAATCAGACTACATTTGGTGAGTCTTCACGAGTCTTTGCGATTTTGACTATCCACCTTTTACCAGCTCAGTGCTGATAAATTGACCTAGATCTCTGGGAGGAGGTACAAGGATCATCCTTTTTTACTACAGGAGCCCAACATCGTGCATTAGTTGAGGGTAGTGCCCTCGCCACTTCTCTCGGGGAGTCCTGCGCCAATTGCGACTCTCAGGCCCCTCAAGTCCTTTGTTTCTTGCAATCCTACTGGACAGGTTCATACATTCTTGCGAATTTTGCCGACAACGGCCGCACAGGCTTGGACGCCAATTCCATCCTGGGAGTCATTGAGACCTTCGATCCAGAGGCGACCAGCTGTGATGATGCAACTTTCCAACCTTGCTCCGCGAAAGCCCTCGCTAACCACAAGGCTGTTACGGACTCCTTCCGAAGCGTGTACTCGCTCAACTCGGGAATCCATGCCGGCTCTGCTGTTGCTGTTGGTCGCTACGCTGAAGATATATATCAGGGAGGTCATGCCTGGTACTTGGCTACTACTGCTGCAGCAGAGCAGTTGTATGACGCAATTTACCAATGGAACAAGATTGGCTCTATTACCATTACCTCTGTCAGCCTCGGATTCTTCAATGACATCTACTCTTCCGCAGCAACAGGCACATACGCCTCTGGCTCATCCACATTCAATGCTCTCATTTCGGCTGTGCAGACGTATGCAGACGGATACATGAGTATCGTCGAGAAATACACACCAGCGGACGGCACGCTTGCCGAACAGTTCCACCGTGATACCGGCGCTCCACTGTCTGCATCCGCTCTGACATGGTCATATGCAGCTCTCCTCACAGCAGCTGCCCGACGCGCAGGAACAGTGCCTGCATCATGGGGGTCAAGTAACGCAAATACCGTGCCAGCAACTTGCTCCGCATCCTCCGCAACAGGTAGCTACACATCCGCGACCAACACAGCCTGGCCCACGGCACCAACGAGTAGCACTAGACCCTCTTGCACTGCTCCCGCTGAAGTAGCCGTCACATTCCAGGAAATCGTTACGACCAGCCCCGGACAAGACATCTATCTGACAGGCAGTATCTCAGCGCTCGGTAGTTGGTCCACCACTGCCGGCAAGGCGATTTTGTTGAGTGCGCAGGACTATCGCTCAGCCGATCACCTTTGGTATGTCACAGTGGACCTACCCAGTGGCACCGCGTTTGAGTACAAGTTTTTCAAGAATGAAACTGGCACGATTACCTGGGAGAATGATCCAAACCGATCATATACTGTGGCCAGTGACTGTGGCGTCAGCACTGCCTGCATCAATGATAGCTGGCAGTAGGTTAAAACCTTGACACGGTTGTTATTCAAAATAAGTATATAAGGAGGGTGTTTATGAACGCTCTGTACAGAGGAACCGTTTCTTAAGGGAGAGAAGTTCTTAGCTGCATTTAGGAGTTTCACTACTTTAAGGAATAGAAGCATCCTTTATTACTGAATTGACACCAAGTTCAATATTATTGATGTGAGTAAGCAAAGAATTCCACTAATGTACAAGGTTTCAAGAAACGACGGTAACAACATTGGTATATTCGCAAAAGGCAGCACAACTGACCCCCCAAAAAGGCACCTCGGACTCATCTGCCTCCCAAACCACATTAATGCATCAAACCATGGCATAGTTTGTATTGTATAGATTTATCAGAACTCATCGCGGAAAGAATTGATGAGAGGGCGAGGTAGAAACAGGCGAAGTTGGCGAGAGAAACGAATTATGAGATTGAGCTTGATTGTTATTGTTTGGACGTATTCGAGAGAGAATGTTCATGATATCAAGAAGGAACTCCTCATTGTTGATAGCATCGCGACTGGGATAATGTTGCATTCCCGTATCTGTATCCATGACGGAGAACCTTCGTTCCTGGCCCTGCGTATACCTTGTCAATAAAATTTTGCGATTCACTACATAGCGTATGTTTTTGGATGAGAAAGGATTACTCACACTCATCGACTGTAACACCGTCGAACCTTGGAACACATCCATCAATGCCTTTGCAACCAACACCGGAAAGTGGAATGGTAGCAAAGCATCTGTACTCCTGAACTGTGAGAGGTCGCTCATCGAGAGCTTCCAAGCCATAGCTTGAAGCCATTGTTGTGTCCCGGCAATATCCAGATGTTGAATCTCCGCGACGCTCCCTATAGGAATGGGTTTACTGAAGCGATGGCGATGACTCATATCTCGCAAGTTGGTCTGGCCCGCAGCCATACTTGCTAGGTATGTTTCATCACATTCAATGGCTATCCAGTCGTATAGCTCTGCTGTAATCTTCTCAAATATGCTGATGAGATTGTAAAATCCGTATTGGATTATGTGATCTTCTGAAGATAGAATGGCGGGCTTGCGAATGGAGTTTCGGAGCATGATGGGTTTTGCTTGTTGAAGGGCGTACGCTCTATGGTCAAGGAGGTTAGTGACTTACTACATTCTAGTTCTTAAAAGCTCACCTCTCAGTCACGAACAACAACCAAAACACTCTTCTCCGTCCTTCAGCCTCTTCTTCTTCAAAAGCGGAATAAGTCGCTTCTCGATGAAGTTCAAGCGTCAAAGCCATGGACGTAGCCTGACTGAGGTAGAACCAAGCTTGGTCCTGACGATCTAGATTACCATAAGCGGCAAAGAGGAAAAAGGAAGTCAGGAGTGATTCTAGCGTAATTTGTTCGCAGATATTATTGCACTCATTTCTTGCACTGGTTGCTTCTGTCAGGATCTCTATTCCAGATAGAGCTAGTGAGGAATCGTAGTATGCAGACGAAGAGGACGGGTCAATCATAGCGTCTAACTGAAGCTGGACATGGGTTGCAGCACAGAGAGCGGTTATGAATGCATACCGCTGCGCGTTGAGTTGTTCGGGTTGTTGGCTGTCGCTAAGAATCTGCTCCGGATTGACCACCGGTATGATCGGATATAGGTATTTTAGGTAGACATTTATGTGCGCCAATATTACCATGGCAGACAGGCGTCCGGACTGTGATCGTGGCTGGTGTTGAGGTTGAGGTCGAGATTGTGGTTGCTGTGACAATAATGGTGATTGAGACGGTGGCTGTGACAGCAGGGCAGTTTGATGGTAGCCACCACTAGTATTTGGTAGCTCATATTGTGAGTCGACAGATTCTGGTGAGGAATAACTTTCATATTTGATATTCCATGGTACTGGGGCGGACCAGCCTTCCACTATCAACATTTCCCCTGAAGGTCAGCAATCGTTCCGGTCTAGGTAAGAAGCAGAAGTTCGGATGTATACTCACGTGGGACCATCAACTCTGACTGACTGGCTTGATCGGTAATACTCTGAGGAGGAGTTGGGTATTGCGAGACCAGTGTCTGTAGAGGTGCAAGGGGATACAAGGTACGGAACTTCGGCCCCTTTCTCTGCAGAACATCGCAGTAAGAGCAGGACAAGAGCAGGCGTTGGCATTTATCACATGGCTGAGCACGATTGCATTTGATCTTGCGTCGTCGGCAGTTGTCGCAGGCCTGCTTTGAAGCCTTCTGAGGAGGTGGAGGGGAAGCTGCATCATTCTTGGACTTGAAAATGGAAGTCATTGTTTAAGATGATAAACGGTTATCAGACGCACTTATCGCAGATTTTCGATGGTGTTGATTTTGTTCCGTTTCACATCGTACTGCTAGCTGTACCTGGTGTTCAGTTATATTAGGTAGTTCTGGTACTGTACGATCCAGTCTTTGGATTGAATATAGATGAGCTGAAATGAACTGGATTTTCGACTTCTTTTATTTAACTTCCTTAGAGTGGATACCCTGTAACTATACGATACATACTCGATCGGTGAAATCGACTAACCACCCCTTAAGAATCTTTTCAAGAGATATGGACAGTGACGTTGGCCTTGATTTGGGCCATACCTAGTCGTCTCTCGTATGTAATGACGAACGTGCTCACTGGGGAAAAAGACCGGGGAAAAACTTACGTCTAGTACGTACTACGCAATGAGAAAACCTCCGCATAAGCTGGAGGATATTTCAGGAGCCACTGGACTAAACCAACAACGTTTTAGCTGCAGACTTCGCTTGAAATGTTCACTATTGAGGGGCTGCGTTCCTGTTTGACTGACGGTGAAGGAATGAAAGGGATCAGAACGGAGCCTTGCCAGTAGTACGTACGTAGCAGAGGCTGAGGAGTCCGACTAACTTCGAACGTTAATTGTAGCCTGGGGGTGGATCATTCTACGCCCATTTGGGCTCTCGGTGTACCTGAACCCTTACCATTTGCCATTTGGACTCGTTGTGTTTTCGATCAGGCAAGTCAAAGCCCCCAGTACATGTGCCGATAATAGGCAGGGTTGATATGTATGGCTCTCCAGGCCGAGCGTTAAAATGATTGACTACTCCGCAAAACTTGTAATCAATTATCACCAACATACATACAGAATTACGGACAGTGGACTAATCAAATCTACGGAATTGGGACGGGTCTCCGTCGCGGACTTTACCGGGTTCTTCATAGGTCAAAAGAGAATATGGCGTACTGACTAGTGGCAATCCGAGTAGATAAAGTATGGATGAATTGTTACTATTTTACCAACCCTGAAACGATACAGGAGATAGTCGAGTAGATACCTACATAATTGACGCTGACGCTGGGACTATTGTTGGGTAGGATTAATGCGTGACTGCGTTCGATTTCGAGTTCTGAAATGTTGCATTGTACTGATGATCGTGACTATGCACTTCGCATCGAGCCCTCGATGGGCCATCCATCTTGATTCTTGATTTTTTTCTGCATTCCCCGCGCTTTAAGGAGGGGCCATCAATTAATAACTCTAACTCCAAACAAATACATTAATACGATTCGACCGAAAATCGGAAATCGGATTCACACTGATGACTGCGCATAGTGCTCAGCCCTTGTCCCTCCAACCTTCTCGGCGATATCACTTAATTCGAACACCAGCGTTACTGACCCCGGCTTGGTCGGAAGCGATAAAATTCCTGATAGTGAAAGTCTAACTTATGATCTTCCCGGCCTAGTAGTTCAATTAATATCCTGACAGCCAACGAGCGAGAAGGGTATCTGCAGGAACCACCGCCGCTAACATGGCCGGTGGCCTGACCGGCAGATGGACAGGGCAGAATGGGGTTTGATACATCCTCTGTACCTAACAAGGCAGTCAAAAAAAGAAAAGAATCAGGACGACGATGCCGAAATTCTTTCAACCATGAAACCCGAGTCATGGTTGAGGCGCATATACAATGTACGTGGCACATACCACGGAAGTCTGTGTTCATCATCGTAATCGATGTAACTGCAGGTCATTTCGAAAAAGATTGCAGACACCGAGACGAACACGTACAAGCATTCATTATATTCTAGCGCCTTGACATTGGGGTGCATGATGACGACGAGTTCAGCCTCTGCCTGGAAAGGGGGCGCACGAATCGCTTTACAACCCAAGTCCGCCAACAAGGCCTATTTTTACCTCCTGAAACAATTAAAAAGTCGTACTACTCGATCATCATGATTATTTTCCGTCGATTTGAGAAGTACGTATAAGGATACCTGAACGGTCGGCAAAATCTCAGGGCGTCGGCAATCCGGTGTAATTCGGTGCATGTACCTAGGCGCCCATTTGGAAATAGAATACGAGTATTAATGCAGCGAGTGGAATATGGTGGTAAGCACGAAAGCCATCATGAGCCATTTTTGGTCTGGACAAAAGAGTCATACAAGGACTGATAATGTAAGATCGTACTCGGCCGTCTGTACTCCGTTGACTTATTGTCTACCTAGGTAGGGTTTGACCGGAGATATGTACGTAGTTATGTCCTCAACTCGCAGGGCAAAATAGTGAAAGCAACCAACCAACGCAGGATAAGATGATCGAGCTAAGTGTCCTGAGTTGGGCGAACTACGAAAAATAACGCACTTGCCACAACTTACATACTAGTATGTATCGATCCTTCATTCATAGACCTGATAATAGTTGCATCAGGTATCCATGGCAATGGGAACCGTGCGCAGACCTGCCAGACACGCTAATGCGTGGCATTCACCAGAATTGTCCTTGACGTATTTCTTGCACGTGAAAGTGCGTACATTCTATGCAATTTTGAAACCAAATATCGCCTTGGCACATGCTAGAGAGGGGTTAGTGGCGAGTCTGTAGTGCATAGATAGACTCTGCACTGCGTACGCTAGGGCTAGAGCAGGGTGTTTCTTGTTAGGTGTGTGCATTGATCGATCTGTTTGACTTGATATCAATTCATGCAGGTGGACAGATCGAGTCAAAGTATGAAAAATCTCTCAGCATAAGCATGTGATTTTGGGAAGCATGCTGAATGTTCACGGTCAGAATACGTACGTAGTTACACAATCTTGACTTTACCGGCTCTCGAGCTAGTCAACTTTGTGCTCCATGTACTCGTAAGTAAACAGTACGATTAGACTACTTCTAGTGGAAAACATCGAAAAGTCCGGGGAAGAAAAAGCAAAATCCAAAGCCAAATCCCAACAAGAATGTTCCAGAATAATGTTGAGTCTTGACAAATGGCTCAACAATCACCGAGTTCAAACAATTCAACGGACCGAAGCTCTTAGGAAAGATGAAAAGCATTCTTCAGCCGGGGCTCTTCGATGGACCTCATTAACAAAATTCGGCAACATATGCCGATGGCGGGGTTGGCGATTTGTTGTCCAAGGTTGCATTTATTTTCGGAGCCAATAGAAACTAGTACCTACGGGTTTCGACGCTTTTCAAACCTTCGTAAATTGCGTAAACTCGGAGGGTCTCATGAAGATACTACAGATGTTAGACGGCTGGTCGCTGCTAACCACTTAGTACTTGCACCCTAATTAATGGAGGCCGAGTGGATATACTGAGAGGAATGGTCAATGGTCAAAGTCTCGGTTCCCAAGTGCCTCTTGTTTGAATATTACTCGACATTGTGCCCGTCGCTGATAGATGTTGTCAACCCCGATCCTTGATCAAAATGCAACCCGGTGAGTGCCGAATATCCCTGACGTGATGCCGGTAGCTGAACTCGTGTTTGACAACTACCGATTATATCATTTTCAATTAAACTCGGTGAGCTGGATATGAGTAGGCCGAAACGAGTCAGTACGTATGGGGTCAGGATCAACAGCGTACTCCACTTCAATAATTTGGCCAGTGGAGTGAAGCATACTATGATCACTAAGATTGTACGTAGTACAACGTACTTTTCAAGTTGCGGAGTAAAAGACTCCATTCTCCATTCTTCGGTTCTGATACTTGAGTCGAAGCTGTTCAGGCAGCCACATACTAAAGCTGTACCTCAAAGACTGGTTGGTCGTTCCATAACGAATCTGTAGCACAGAAGCCGCTTCTATAACTTGTCAAACTCTATCAAATGCGGCAAGTTTCTGGAACAATTAATATGATGCTTCGGGGTTATTAAGGTTTGACTAAGTAGCGGTGATGTGAAGTGCGTTGCTGCTATTGAATGTCTTCAGAAACTAGGGACATTAAGGTTTCAAGAACAGGAAATTCCTTATCTACGAGTGGTGAGAAAGAGGGGTTGGAATTCTAATATCTTGGAAATATCGAAAGGGTTCGTTCATCCGAAATCTGAAGATCGAAGGGGTGTCAGGTAGCGCTTTTTCCCAATCTAATTCGTCTGAACTCGTGTTTTACAAGTTCCCAGTGCGCATTGAAGCGTCCGATAGAGTTTGAAGGATAATCTTGGATCCGCCAAAGGGTCTTTCGAGAACAGTCCCTCTGGAATCACTTGGTTTGGGTTGCTTTTCCCGTCTGTCAAACCGCATTCAAAATTTCTAACAGCGTTTGACAGTCAACCACCGCTAGATTCTCCGTATAGTTTGCTAGATGCGACCCTGGCACAAGGCCAACGTCCTTTCTATTTTTCAGTTGATAGAGGAAGTTGGGGTGCTGATCCGAGTCAATGAATAATCATTTTCGGGATTTGAAACATGCGAGAAGAGCGGAGCTCAACTCTAGGATTGATTTCCTCTGGAACGGATATCTTTTTGGAAACGTTCCAATTACGAGGCTTGAGGCATATCCTCAGGTAAGCCACTTACACAACTGCACGTAAGGGAATGCTTAGGTTGCACTTCGAAATCAAGATCGAGATTACCCAACTGACTTTGCTGCGAAAGGTCAAGTAGCTCCTTGATGCTCTGCATACTTTCCGATGTATTGCCGATTCCTTATATATGAAACAACATTACATGATTCAATTTCCAATATTCCTACTACTCTTAACTTTTCGTTCAACTTACAAGATCAATTTGAATAAACACGGCTCGGTTCATGACTGGAAAGACATATACGTTGATTCGAAATGCTCTCCCCCTCTCTCGAATGGCTTCCCGAACAATGATTGAAGATGTGGTGACTTTTTATCACTGAAATTTATATCTGGCGATGGCCCCAATATTATATTGTTTTGTACGGATTCTGTCGAAGTTGTAAGGATTAATGAGCCTCGAATGAGAGATATATCAGACATCCAAGTCTTCAAGAGAAATGCAAATAAACGAAGCGGACACAATAGGGGCTTGCTTGATTAGAAAATGATTGACGATTTAATGTTTCGACAGCTGCATTGATGGAGCCCATATGGGACTGTTAGTTTTGAGTCCTGACAGCAGCAGGACTTGATTCATTCGATTAAGCTATGAGGAGGTACTTGCGGTGAAGCATACACAATGCTACATAGCGAATTTTGCACTGACGACCCCAGCAAGATGCACCACATATTGCCTCACGGCTGCCATCAACCGATGCGTTGACTGGCTGCACCTTCAGGTCTAGTGACTAGGCGCTGCAAGTTTTGCTATTTAAGTGACAATCCAATTTAACTATACCTTGGCTATTGGAAGTCGCTTGATCAGTCAAATAGGCACGGGTTGAAATAGAAAGTATTGTGCAAAGAAGCTATACTTTTTAGACCGTGCCTTTCATGACAAATGTATTCAATTCTTGTCTCACATACCAAATGACAACCCTTGATAGCGCGAGCCCGGATACCCATCGCCACAGGAGTGCCCATCTTCACTTTGACTTTCTCGGGCTCGCTCTTCCTTCCCTTCAGCGACACTATGTTCACCAATAGCTTGCGAAGCTTGACCGGAGTAAGCACCACTGTTGATTAATGGGTCGTCGTGGCCGCTGGACTTTCTGTTGAATATGCAAGAAGTGTTGATCATGTCTTCCATCTCGGAACAGTATCTGCTGCTTCATTCTGTGTCTCATGAGCCATGGGTTGGAGGAATATCCTTAAGGTACCTGATCAAGTTTTTGAAGCATATATGATGATCGTTTTTGCTCTTATAACCCCTTACTCACTGGCGAAATTTCACAATGAACAAGTAGACAAAATTTGGACAAGAGATCAGTTCTGATTATTCTTCAATCATCTTGACATGAACTCCATTGAGAGTATTAGAAAAGTTGTATATAACCTTTAATGCTAGCTATCTTGCAATTTTATTATTCTGAGATAAATAATGTACTTAATAAGGGCTTATCCCTTAGTTATTATATATCTACCTGTCGCATATTTATATGTATCAATCGGTTGGGGGACCAGGGTCAAACTTGACCGCATACCACATATAGTAAAATGTACCTTGAAAAGGGACTTAATTCAATGTCTTGATGTACACATTAATTTCAATATACCATTAACAATAGACTTGCTGTCTAGCACAGCCTTATGATTCTGAGTGAAAAGCGACAAGCGGTGCAACAACCGAACCCTAACTCTCCGCAAAAATTTCCCAAAAAGGCAAATTGTAAACTGACAACAATTCGTTCCTCCACGCTCATTCCAATCACTTCACGGGTGATGGCAGGCTTTAGGATGTTAAAAATCTTATTCTAGCATGACTCTGTAGGAAAACAAAAGGAAGTCAGGAACCATAGGTGACAAGTGAAGAACTGGGACTGCCCATCGCCTGACTTCTTTTATTCGGTTTCAGGTATTCTTGTAGCCCTCCGGAACGCTAAATTCTTCCTATTTTAAGCTACATACTAGATATTGCGGAGGTGTTTTGACAGAATCAGCCGCGAATGCTTGGTTGATTCATGATCCAGGGACGGCATACTGCATACTGCATAGTTCGACCTTTGTCTATTTTCCCTGTCTAGGCAGATAATGCATTCAAGATGAAACTCTTCATGGGAGGGAAACTCCAAATTGAGGTCGTCGAGTCACTTCATTTCCCTTCTTCTGTCTTTTACATCGATCCTACCACAACTCTCGGTAGCGGTATGCTACCATCCAAACGGCCACAGCGAGTCTGACGCATCATACCAAACATGGGTAGCCTAGAGCGGGTTATGAGGAGTATGTGCTGCGGCACAAAACACTCAAATCCCTCAGGCGGAAGTCGTGTTCATGGGTCTACGGCGGATACGCGTCATGAGAATGGGTTGTGTCAATATGTTTGGTAGACGCCGGATGATAATGGGACGACCGTTGAGAGTGTGGGTTATTTCAGGGTTCAGGATTGTAGAGGAGGAATTTGGGTTGCTGATGAGGTGGATAGAATCCCAATGACGGCGGAAACTCCAACACAGCCACGCAAGTGACTCCCTGCAACGGACTAGCAAATGCAACGACTTGATACTGCGGCAAAAGCACCGATTGCTGCGGTACTACGAGTGCCGTCACAATCGCCCGGAAACTTGCGCAACCTGCATCTTCCCCAGCCAGTAGCAGCAGCTCTTCGACAACGTCTTCCACAGTCTCAACCCCTATCACAACAACTACTAGTGACACCGCCACAACCTTCCATTCATCCTCCCCTTCAAGCACATCATCCTCGTGATCATCCTCATCCGGCCTCCCAACCAGCGCAAAAGTAGGCGTCGGCGTCAGCATCGCCGTAGCCGCAACCGCCGCCCTCGCAGCCCTAATATTCTTCCCCTTCATCCGCCGACGCAAGCCAACCGCTGCAGGTCGACAACCCCCATCGAAAGGATCAGTCAGCGGCAGCGAAGACTGGGCGACGGGGGAAGCGTATGGAGCAGCAAAGCCGCCGGCGTCACCGCAGGAACTCAATCCATGTTGTGGTGTGCATGAGATGGCGTCGAATAAGGTGAATATGAGATACGTATTGGCGGATGTGTCGTCTCCTGCGCTGGGGGGGAAGGCGAGGATGTACATTGGAGGTGATGATAATCTTACATGTGTAAGGACTTCATGGTTCGGAATATTCGAAAGCAAGCAAGCGAGATGTGATCTTCTTGTAGATATCGATCCATAGACAAGAAATACATACAGTAGATACTAACCGCTTCTCGTCCATGGTGTCTCATTGTATTTGTTCAAAGCTGCCTGGCAGTACTACGTGCGCATCGATCGAATTGAATCTGGTCCTACGAATGTCCAACATCCGACCATGTTTAAAAAAGAACACTCCTATTGGATTTCATATAGAAGCAAACAACACTATCCTATAGCTCAGACGATCTCCAACACCCAAGACACGAAAAGAAAATATATACAATACAATATAACTGAACTCATGTGAACCCCCAATCCCTGATAAAAAGCAATCCAGAACTCGACTGTCCAAATCAGTCTAGAAGCAAACATTGTGAATGAAACGTATCAAGATGCTTGTTGTAGTGGATTAGAATCAATCGTCCTGTTAAGGATTCTGATAGTCATGCTATCGTAATCCGCAATTGAGTAATGGTGAAACAGTAGCAAACGTGGAAGGACATGTCAACTCGATCCACGGTATTTGGTCTATAGCAGATGGTCATAATGATAATGATGGATATTATAATGCGGCGAAATGATGGTATAGCGAATTGGGTAAGAAGATGAAGGATGACGCTGATCAGTTCAGACGCCAGACAAGTTCCAAGACTTCGTCGCCTCCCTCAACGCGGCGGATGTAGAACTGTCGAACCTGGCCTCCTTCAACAATGACGTCCGCAAGTCGGAGCGAAATCTTATCTTCTTCCTTCGATCGTAGAGGACCCAATGTACGCACGAAAGACTCATCGGTCGAACCGTTCAGGTCATCCCATGTCTTTTCCATGGCGAAGGCGCCATAGTCGTCTGTGATACCTGCCCCGTGATGGATGACCGAGTATCCGTTGGTCAGAAGCCATCCATCGGCGAATCTCCACTGGCGAAGTATACAGTTTGTGCCGCAGACATCGCGGACAGCAGTCATTTTCACAACATCAGCCTCGAACCATGACTTCCAGTGGTGGAGTGACACGGGAACAGAGCGCGCAGCCTCGAACCATCCCGAGGCGTCGGTCATCAAATCTAGCTGGTTGAGACCGGTCTCCATTTCAAGCTTTGTGCGGGTATACTGATAGACACAGTGAGCGATCTTTCCATCTCCGTGATCTGTACCGGCATCACATTCGTCCCAGATACGACCGAGTTCATCCATAAGAGGGCGAGAGAAGAACATTCCGGCTCCTCCATAGGCGAAAATACCGAACATGGATAGTTGACTATCACTCTCGGTCACGGTACCAATATAATGCGGCTTCGAGACATCGTATTTGTCCAGCATCTGCAACAGCCGAGACATGGACAAGAAGAACGTGTCGTCGTCCATGATGCAGAACCATTTCGTTTCGGGACGAGCATTGTCGGCCAAGAGCTTCACCAACAAGGAATATCGATTCTCGTAATCGACATCAGACTCAAAAAGTTCAATGTTCAAGCCAAGGCTCTTGGCTTTGCGCTGTGCTTTTCTTTGATCTGCTCCGGGCTCAATAAATACCAAAAATCGTGTGTTCGTATATCCGGCCCAGACCGAGAATGCATCCATGGAGTCCATCAATCGCTCCATATTCGTGGAAATTGCAAAGTCGATATGCGAGGCGTCCCTGAACGGTAGGGAAGGTGGAACTCTAACGGTGATTGGATCCGAGCAGTTGACGGTAGTCTGAACATCGGATGTTAACGTTGTAGGCGCTACATCGAAGAGGTTCATATCCATTTGGGTCGTAATGGGTGTCTCCTCCTTGTCCGTGAGCACGACATAAATTTCACGACGAGTGTATTTGACGTCTCCGCTCAGACCATATCTCTCCACGACGCCGGTATCGATATTGCATGTTCCCGCTCCGGTTGTGAGCGACGAGGGGCGTGTGGCGGCGGATCCGGCATGTTGGTGATCGTAGCTGGAGGTCGACGAGTAGAGTGCTCGGTTTCTGGAGAAATTATAAGAAAAGAAGAAAAATGCAGCTGCTATGGTCGCTACTAGTATTAATCGAACTCTTTTCCTTTGTCGCGTGGCGGGGCCCACGAAGAGGGCGTCCTTTGCGATGGACATGATGTCCGACTTTCGTCTGGTCGCCAGTTCGTAGTTTTGTGTCGACTCGATGGTCGAAATTTCGACGTATGCTGAATCAATCCGTTATCGAACTGTGTCTGTAGATGCCGAAAGATCGGTTGTAGACTGGCGTCGATATTTCTGAGCACAGCCCGGACTCTGCCCCTGAGACGCGGCGAATGAAAACGAGTGTCGGCGGAGCACAGGGCCGCTTAGAAAGAGAAACACATCCAGCGAGTGACAGTAGGATTCGGAGTGACTGTTCCTCGATGGCGAAGCTGAATGGTTGTAATGACGAGGCGAGCGTGGACGAAAAAGAGAACAGAAAGAAGTTCAGGAGATCGTGCAGTGTCTTGTCTCAAAAAAAGATGGAGTCTGACAAGAAGGGGAAGGTGGCTGAACGCGGCCCCTACGTCCGCAGTGGCCAATCACGTGTTGTCCCTAGCGGTGACTCCACTCGGCAATCCTCTAATCCATCATCAAGTTTTGTACTATGTATAACTATTACTGCAAGTCTATCTTGACATACTGACACTTTGAAGTGTTTGCCATCTACTCTCAGTATAATTCGCTATCTATCTTACTCTGTCGCATCTTCGCCCCCTTCGCCGAGGAGGACAGCTAGCATGACTCGTGAGCACAGGTTGGGCCCAGTGGAGAGCGATCTACTGGTATGCACGTACACTGTGGGAAATATAGGTGGATCACGACTGATGGCAGCCCATCATTCGCACGGAGACGTACAGGAGTGCGTACGTATACACTGCACAGGTTGATCGTCCACATTGCTTGTCTTCATTGACCATGTTGCCGGCTATAACGATCGTCCGGGAATTGTACATTGCGTACTTTCAGGTAGGACGGACCCGGGATGCACAGGGCTTGTCCCCCTACATAGCAGTCTTGTGTATTCAGTTATGCCCTCAAGTTCGAAATACAGCGTGCGACGTACAGTGACTTATACAAGCCGTTTGACCAGCATTCGGTATTGGTTATTGACGGAACAAAGTTTTATCCAGCAAGTACAACCTCCGGAGTTTTAGATTCTAACCAAGCAACAGTGTTGAGATTGGACAGACGGACAGAAAGCAAGCATGCTGATCAAAAGAAAACCATATGCGTACGCACGTGCCAACATATGAGAGACGAGTGGGATATGATATATGTTCGTCATCGGCTGTTCCAGGTGATTGGAACGTGACGATCTAATACCCCAGTTGCTGAATCTTGATTTGCTAGTATTGAAGTTCGATTAGTGGCAGTTGCTGGATAAGCGAAGAACAGACCCGTAACCGTGAAGCATGCGTGCTTAATCTATTAATGCTTCTCGGAACTCGATGTCAGTGCTTGATGTCATATACAGCAGAAGCAATGATGATGTACTTGACGTGAGAGAGCCAATTTGAAAAGACAACTGCATGATCAAAGGTAGTCGCATAGGTTCATTTACATCCGTTCTATGTACACGTCGAATAACCCTCATAAGATCTTAAACGGCCCGCTTCATCAGAGATCCTATCATCAAACATCACTTCCCGGCTATCTAGTACGTGTCGTTGGAAGTATAATTCACGTTGGGCGCAAACTTCATTTCCACCGCACCGACATCAAACACACTGACCACATTCTTCTGGAAAGTATCTCCCAAAATATACAGGTCCTCTGAAGCATCGTCACCACCATCATCGATACCAGAAATACACAGATCATCACCAGCGTACAAGATCAGGTCCAAGGGGTTGATGACGAATTCCGTGCCGCCAATGGTGATGCTGTGCGCTGGGGCTGTAGCGTTGCAGTCAACAACGTAAGCGCCTTGATCGTTGTCGTAGACGGCTGGAGGAGAGAAAGCGGCGTTGACTGCGTTGGCCATGCTGGTGGGATAGTAGTTCAGAGTTGTGCCGGAGTCGACCTATATCAACATTTAGCCATTCATCACAATCATCTCTTTTTTGTGGTATATCAAACATACAATGTACTTAGCACCCGATCCACCGGAAAGAGCCGCTCCGTTCAAGTTGATGCTGTCAACTTCAATGGTGTAAAAATCGTAGCTCTTGGGATATCCGGAGATTGAAGTGACGAGAATAGGGGTAGTGGCAAAGGTCTCGTCAAAGTCGATGGGTGGGAGACCTCCCAAGGTAAGGTATCCAGATGCACCGGAAACATCACGGAGGATGGCAAGACTGAAGTAAGAGTCGACCAAGCCCTTCTCGTACATGGTTGTGAAGAGAGGGTTGTAGACTTTTTGCGTGCCGCTGGAAGAGTAGGCGCTTGTTCTGTATTATGGTTGTTAGGGCTAGGTCTTTAGGGCTACCAGATTGAAGAGGGAAGCTTCTTACAGAGCTGGGTAAGCAAAACCAGTGAGACCTGAAGTAGTGCCGTCGCCATACCATCCAGCATAATTAGCAAGTGCAATAGTCTGACCCTTAACCGTGATACCGGCCAAGGTGACAGTTTCGGTTCCCATAATACCCTGCAAAAACTCCCCGTCACCATATCCAATTTTAAACTCGTCATTCTTGATAGTCTTAAAACTTGAGTCAACAGAATATGGAGTTCCGAAATCGCAGTACGATTCTGACTCCTTCTTCTCGGTTTTAACATCTACACATTCAAACCCGGACTCGACGACCCAGGTATCGCTCGAACCAGTGTCGAGAATGACTTCAAAAGTCTGCGTACCAATAGTAATCTCAGTCGCAAACTCCTCACCCTCGAGAAGAGAAATCAGTCCCGTGGAGGCACCGGTTGCAGCGGTTGTCAACCCCTTGAGATGAGCAGCGGTGTGTTTGGCGCTTCCGCCTGCCACTTTCTTCAATTGAACGTAGTTGCTCGATTTGGAGAGAGTACTTGATTTAGCAAAAGCGTCGGGCTTCCAGGTAGTGGAGTCGAGGTTTCTCCTCGTCCGAAGAGATTTGTTTGATTTAATGGGCGTTGCATCTGCTCCGATGGAGAGGAGGAGCATGGCCGTAGCCACGGAGGGACCAGAGACGAAACGCATGGCGACGAATTTCCTGATTAGGTAAGTAGAAAGTCCTTTTGATCAGATAATTACTAAAAACATGTCGATCTGGTGAGATATTTACGTCTATATACTTTATAGATCTTATCAGTAACGGTGTCCCGGTTGAGTATCAGATCAACTAGGTAATCAAGTGTTGATTAAAGCACTCTAATTCTACTATATGAGTCTGATAAAACTCAATCAGCCATTGAGCTCAATGCTACATTCTTCAAGCATTAAGGTATGATTTCCCAAGCCACGAGACGCCACTGACCCAGCGCTATCAGTGATGGATGGTGGGACGGGGCATTTACTTCATGTATAGATTACCTAAACTGATACCAACATCCCAGTAATCAACGTCTAAAAGATGCAGAACATGCAAATCGACTTTTTCATAGGAAATCTACCTGCGTTAGTTGCATAATTACTGGCTAGAAACGAAAGCTTCACCTGCCAATTAGGGAAAGGGCCGCGTCAGCCGAAAGATAGCAGCGTAGTATAAGTTTACTTTAACGCATTAACGAGGCCGATTAAGTCCGCGGTTAGGCCTAGGAGCACTATCATTGGTATATTGTTTTTGATGGTAATTACTTTAGGCAGGAGGAGTTGAAGAAGAAAGGTTTAGTGATTATGTTGAAGATATAGATACACACAAAGTGCCATCCTTGTCTAGCTCGCTGGATAGTGACTCTGAGTACTTCAAACATAAGACGCACCTCGAAGATAGCTATCAATCACATGGTACTCAATTCTATGATAGCAAACGTAAACACTTTTTACCAAATTGGCCCAATTTCTCGTACAATGTACGGTCTGTCCAATGCTTTTTTCACCCATGCTGTGATGTCACTCTTCTCAACACATCAAACGCTTGATCTTGTGTTTTCTTTTTGATAACCAAAAATGACTTCCTTCAACGAAGGATAATCACCCTCATCTAATCTCCTTAGAAACTCTGGCCGGATACGATCCCGCAGAACTCCCACGACATGATTCCTGCTTTGAAATGCTCCATCTTATCTGATCATTTTGTCCGAATTTCTGCCCAGATATCGCCAATCAATTTCTTCTTCCTCACCAACAAGTTCGTCCCTCTCCACGAGTTCCTTGGAAGTGCGGTGACGCCAGTACCGGTCTCCGGCAACTATAGATACTGCTTTTTCCAGTTGTTGAATTTCAAGAGCTGTCAGATAATCCAATATAGACTCCAGAACCTCGGGTGGCAATCGAGAAATTAGGGAGTGCTGAGGTTTCCCACATCGAGGTCTTCGCATCCACTTCTTTTCCACTCTACCGCGAACAATGAGTGAGCGAATTTTGGGGATTCTATACGGATCGTCTGTTAATTTAACGTCTTCCAGAGCCCAGGTTTAACCCCATATGGGAAAATGGCGAGTCGTAAACTTGAACATAATCCCCGCAAACAGCTCCAAATTCTTGTCGTGATTTAACAGAGAGGGGCCTATAACCCATTGAGCCAGCTTCCAGCAACCCATATGTAACGCGAGAGGCAACCGGCCCCAGTGAGCGGATATGATCTTGCTTTGTGTATCCTCATTGATATGATCTGGATAGTACTTGCGTCTGAGTGTACGCTTCGATGCCGGGGGTTGTTGTCTTAGGTCTAGATCCACGGCTTTCCACTGTCCCAATTAGAGCTTTTCCATACTCTTTTTGCAACTGTGTTCCGCACACCCTTTCCTGTGTCATATTGTCCTGCTCCGGAAATTCTAAACTTTTTCGCGGTTCTATCATCCGAGACTAAACACAAATAATCAGACCGAGATCAACACTGCAAGAACTAGGAAGAAATGGGGAACAACTTACTCAGGCGATAAAGTACCCTCCATGTGCACCTATCAAACCAATCCTTGAAGTATTTCCTCTCGAGCGTTGTTGCACCGACGCAAATTAGTCTTCTTAGTCGATTGCACTCGTCTAAGTTGGCATCGCATTGAGATTCCCACTCCTGATCCTCGCTGAACATGCTGTTCTCCACGATCCAATCGCTTTTAGATTCGCCGAAACATACGATGCAGTAGCCCATTTTGCGGCAATAAGATATTTGAGTAATCCAATATTTCAAGAAATCTGTCTAACAGCTAGCAATGGAGGTTATTATGGCATATGTCATTGTGAATGTCGATGCATGAATATTGCTGCCTGCCCGTCAGGGCTTTTTTGGTACACATGGTGATTGACCATTCTCAACGGTTCCAGGTTCATACCTTTAAAATTTGTCCTCTTGGCAAGCACTACCATGAAGAGCATCATATAAACCAAAAGCATCGTTGTGGAATGCACGTGTTTCCTATACATCGGCCACATAGTCGGCCTGTTGATTGTCAACGAATAATTGATGCAATTCTTGGATATCTACAAATATTTGGCAAAAAAGTCGCCAATTTCCTTGTATCTGTAATCATAATGTCAGCAAGGACCTGGCAAAACCATTCAAGAGGCGGTACTCACCCCCGGTCATACTCCTTCTTATTTTCCGCATCATCAAGATTAGCCCGCGCACCCATCCAGCCGTGATGCATGGTGGCATAAACATCAATATAAGAGCCAAGGCTGCTCTTTTCAAAGACAGCCTTGTATTCGGCGTTCACGTCTGTCGACTCCTCACCGGAGGCGAGGACGACGTGAGGAATGACTGCTTTTTTGGCGTCGGCTCCATCGTACAATCTTGAAGCCGGTTAGCCACAGCCAGCATTGATGTTTGTGATGTACAAGAACTCACCCAGGATGAACTTGGCCGGAGACGGCGAATTGAGTTCCTTCCGCAGAACTGAGGACTGCAATCTGATTTACAACTTTTAGCATCGATGGTCTGCCTCAATGCCCAATAATGCACTCACCTTTCCACCCCAGCACAACCCAATAATTCCCCATCTCTCAACACTAGGATACTTACCCTTCGCCTCCGCCAACCAAGCATTCACCTTGGGCAGTATCAAAGGCGGCGCAGCGCTCTCCTTGAAGAAGGTCTGAACAGCATTCCTCTTCTCCTCATTTTCAACTGGAAACCATGCACGGAGCGCATATTCATTCTCCAACACGTCTGGAACAAACGTAACCGCGCCGGTTTGTGCGGCTAGCAGGTCTGCTCCCTGTAGGGTTTGAGGGTAGAAGCCGAAGATGTCGTAGATTACAATGATGCCGCTTTTGGAGGAAGTGTTTCCGGCGACGTCTTGATTTCCTCGCAAGTAAGTATTCGGATCTCCCGGCAGGGAAAACACATGTGCAGACTACTTACAGGTATCAAGATTGGCAATCTTTACAACAGGGATCTTTTGGTTTGTCCCGATAGGGGTACGAGTACAGCAACCCTCAGCAGTCGACATGATGAAATGTATGGAGGTATAAATTGATGTACGGATTTTGTGCAATCGCGGCAATAGCTCAATGCATTAAGGAGATTCGGGACCAGCATGAAGATCCGTTGGAAAGGTTTTTATACCTACCCTCTGTGGTAGAAGTATCCATCGCCCATACTGTTCAAGCCCCGCTATCACAAAAAACCATCATAATCTACTCAACGATTGCCTGTCGCGGCAATGCCCCTCGAGTGCGCTCTTCATGACTCGGGCTTGTTTGTTTGCTTGGGGCCAATGAGAGAGTTTGGATTAGTAGATCCACTGCTACTTGATGCCCTGAATCGGCCCGGGAACGGTCTATTATGCCGAGACTCCGTGAAGTCATGGTTGTGGACTAAGTGAAGTAATGAAAGCATCAAAAATGATCACAAACATGGCCAAGCATCATGGCTTTTGTAGATAACTCAAAATTATATGATCGTGTAAGATGATGGTCGCAGGCACCAAGGCATCAAGGCACCGAGGCAGGAACATCAAGTACCTATACGGAGCGGGATACAGACCAACAGTGCAGGACTCCCGAGATGATTCCGCACAAGCAAGACCACTGGGAAGGAGAGAGACACTTCTTGCTCTGTTTGAACTGTTCTTCCAATTGCGATCAAGTATCGAATCTAAAGCTCAGCTTGAATATTACTAGAGAAATCATAGCAATGGAATAAATTGATCGCCATCCTACTACCGTTGACTGATCGTGATAGCGACCCCGCGCTCAACACAATTTCTCCGAATTCAATTCCGCCACGATCACATTCACACGACGAGCATAACAAAATGGCCGCCACGGTCCAGTCCCTGCGCTCTCTCCTGCAGAGTTCCACAATTGAAGACCACGATGAAGTCCTCAAAGCCAGCAACGAAGTCCTGAAAAAATCCAAGACCGACATTCAAGCCCAACATTCTAAGGTTGTGGCATTGATCAAACTCGATCGATATGACGACGCATTGCGTGTTTTTGAAGATGCTGGAGATGCATTGAAAGGAAAAGCTGCGGTGGAGTATGCGTATGCGTTGTATAAATGTGGAAGGTTAAGGGAGGCTGCGGAGGTCGCTGCAAAGTCTGCCGGGGGACGGGGAGCGAAGCATGTGGAGGCTCAAGCTGTATGTTACTCTTTTGGGCTAACACTGCTTTGAGAGGACCAGAACTAACATTGGCTTTGTTTAGAGCTACCGTGCTGAGAACTTCGCTAACGCAGCAACGCTATACGAAAGCTTGTTGGGAGATGAGGAAGAATTAGGAAATGAGTACAACGATTTGCGCATCAACACCTGGGCCACAGATGCGCAAAGATTATGGCAGAGAGAAGGCGACTTGACCAAAGCGAGGAAACCTGCCCGAGAGGATCTGGAATCGTTCGAGACATCCTACAATGCGGCTTGTGCAAGTCTAGCGAGGGGCGATCTCAAGCAAGGCGAGATATTGCTGAAGCGAGCAAAGGGTTTGTCGAGTGTACAGCAATCTATACAGGAGTGCGCTAATTTGTATAGAACTCTGCAAGACATCCGAGGATCTATCGCCGGAGGAGAAGGAGAGTGAATTGCTGCCTATTACAATTCAACAACTTTACTCGCTCGTTAGCCAAGGCAAGCTAGAAGACGCGGAAGAAATCGTCAAAGAGATCACTCTCGACAAGTAAGTATTTTTTTTTTTGCCCTGTTGGTTGGTCGCATTTGCTCATACCGTCTAGCATTGCAGAAAAATCGACCACGCGAATTGCCCAAAATAACATCCTTATCACACAACATTTAAACATCAATCCTTACATATTGCACAAGCAATTTCATGACGCTCCAGAGCCCGAAGGCAGCGATACATTTTTCAAATTTCAGTCGGATACCCTCGAAGCAAATTCGCATGCTCTCGACCTACAAGTCCAGAAATATGATGGCGTTATCCGGTCCACCACCAAGGCACTGGCACAGCGACCCTATCCCTCAACCGAGCCTCACGATAATCTTTTGTCGATCTATAATGCTGCCGCTCGAGTGCGCGGTGAAACCAACCAAAAGGCTATTCAGGATTTACGCTCGTTGCTCGACCGACGGCCGAAGGATATTGGCCTGGTCCTGACAATTGTTCAACTGTATGCTGGCGTTGGGAACACTACATCGGCCATCAATGTGTTGGAAAGCAGTTTACGAACACTCGAAGAATCGATTTCTGAGAGCGACAAAGCGGTGCGGTACAATCCCGGATTGGTCAGTGTGTTGATTGCGCTCTACCAACGTGAAGGTCGCAAGTCACACATCAAAGCCGAGCTTGCCAATGCAGCATCTTTCTGGCGTCAACAGAGCAGCCAACGACAACCGTCCTCACTTTTGCGAGCAGCCGCTGCTTCTCTCCTGCATTCCTCAGACCCTGCCGACCTAGCCATCTCTCAGGAACTGTTCAGCACTCTCCGACAAAAGAATCCAGCAGACAAGTTCGCACTCGCCGGTTATGTCGCGTCATACGCTACTAGCGATATACAAAAAGTCCAGAAGGAACTCAACATCCTTCCTCGACCTCAAGACCTAGTATCAGACATTGACATTACGGCATTGGAAAATGCCGGCGTTCCTCAATCACAGGCCAGTCTTGCGGCCAATGCAGCAGTCATCGCAGGCGCCCGTAAGAGAGCGGCAACAAAGGAGCATGCTCGTGCCAAGAAACGAATTCGCAAGTCGAGACTACCCAAGGACTATGATCCAAGCAAGAAGCCTGACCCAGAGAGATGGTTACCGCTCCGTGACCGGTCGTCGTACCGACCCAAGGGCAGGAAGGGAAAACAAAGAGCGGCGGACCGGACGCAGGGAGGTATTGTGAATGAGAAGGCCGAAGCCGAGAAGCCAAAGGTTGCGACGCCGGGTACTACGTCGGCAAAGAAGAAGAAGGGCAAGCGATGAGCTCGCTATGCTATGTGTACTGAGTACAAGTAAGATAGAAGGTATCGGGTACCTTCTGGAAATGATGTCAAGTCACGGCACAGCCACGTACTAAAGCCGAATCAGTACTAGCGCTGTAATCAATGAGTAAATTAATTACCCCTCACTGGCTGAGCCACTCTAGTAGTTAGTACTAGTTACCCAGAAGAGAACCCCTCCAGCTCAGCCACAGCTCTGTTGTATGTTGTCACGTCAGGTAAACAACAGTCATTAATCATCTATTCAGCTGAGCCTAATCAACATTACCTTCTTCTGCTCTCATTTCTTTTCTCTATTCCCTCTCCCTTACTATCTATCCCCATCCTTGATTGATTGACCACCATGGGCGTAAGTATCCCAGGTTGAATTACATACATACACCAACAGCAACAACACAACACCAACAATACTAACAACAGCCATGCAACAGTTCGCTTCCAAAATCGCAGCCAGTCAAAGCGGCGCGGGGGTCTACTCTGGAGCTCCTCCAGCTGGCTACACGGGCGGCCCTCCCCCAGCACAAGGCGGACCTCAATATGTAAGTGCCTGTTGTCAAGGCTGCTGAGCATCCTTGTCTTCGCTTCAGATTTCCATCTATGCATAGTAAACGGAATGCATGCCTAACTCATTTGATGGACAGCCCGGCCAACAGCAGTATCAGGCATATCAACCCTCTCAGCCACAAGGAGGGCAGCAGCAGCAGTCGACTCCAGGCGGCGGCCCGGTAGGTCCATATTTATTTTCTTCGTATTCCTCAGGCATCCGTCTTCCTTCCCCGTTGGTCATCAAAGCTTTCTCAGCTCACCCCTCTTTTCATCTTTTTCTTTACAACTTTTTTATCTTCGAGCACATCAACATCCACTTGCTTTTACTTTTCATTGTTTCTTCATCCGTTGTTCATATTTACCGTCTCCTTTTCTCTTCGTCCTCACCATGTCGCGCCCGTACGGCCAATACCCAGGCCAGCAAGCGCCCTACCCTACGTCATCCCCGCAACCACCTTATCCCGCATACAGTCCAGCTCCTCCTGGTCAACAACAGCCCCCTCCTTCTGTTACTCCAGGATATCCCCCTCAGCAATCACAATATAATCAGCAGCCACAGCAGGGTGGTTATTCCAGGCCTCCTGCGCCTCTGCCGCAGTACGGTGGTGGTGCCCCGCAGCAGCAGTCATATGGTCAAGCCCCTCCAGGACAGGGACAGCAATCTTATGCACCTAGTTACAATAATGCCGGCGTTCGTCTGTCCATGTTGAATTGATGAGCTCTGAATATTTGCCTTGCTTCATTTTACATTGATTCGATGAATCAGAACTGACTTGCAACTGATAGGCTTCCTACGGCGCGTACCCTCCCCAGGGACATCAACAAGGCCCTCCCCAAGGAGGACCCCCAGGAGGACCCCCAGGACAGTATGGCGCACCGCCTCCAGGCGGCGCTCCTTATGGCGGCGGTTACGGTGGTGCTCCTGCTCCCTCCGGCCCTGGTCGTCAGGCCACACCTCAGGAACTTTCCACATACAGAAATCTTTTGATTGCGACCATTCAAGAGCGACAGCTCCAGTCTTTCTACCCTCCCGATAAGCTCGATCGTGTCGTTCAGGGTCTTCACAATGCGCCCGATCGTATTCAGCAGCTCATGCGCGAATGGAATGTCGGTCAGGAAGTCGCTATGGATGTAATCAAGCTTGCTTTGTTCGATACCGTCATTTACGTCGACGACAGTGGCTCTATTCAATTCGAGGAAGATGGTAGCAGATTGACTCAATTAAGGCAGATTCTCGGCCTCATTTCTACCGCCGCGTCAAAATTCGACCAAGACGGAGTCACCATCCGCTTCATGAACTCTGACGAGCGAGGCGACCACATCCGCAGTCGTGAAGACGCCGAAGCTCTTGTGTCGCGTGTGCGTTTCTCCGGTCTGACGCCAATGGGTACCAGCCTGAAGAACAAGGTCTTAGATCCCTTGGTTGCTGGTCCTGCTCGATCTGGTCGCCTCGAGAAGCCTGTGTTGGTTATCACAATCACCGACGGACAGCCCGCCGGTGAACCTCACGGTGCCGTCAAAGACGCCATTCGTTCTGTTACCGACGAGTTGACTCGCAGTCGCTACGGACGTGGTGGTGTAAGCTTCCAGTTCGCCCAGGTCGGCACAGACTTGCAGGCACGCCAGTTCTTGTCCAAGCTTGATGAGGATCCCAGCCTTGGTGGATTGATTGATTGCACTTCTAGTAAGTCTGGCATGCTGAACGTGGAAGATACCACTAACATAGATTAGGCTTTGAGGTCGAGCAAGATGAAATGTCACGTGCCAATCCTCCTGTCAACCTTACACGAGAACTCTGGGTATGCATTTATCTTACTTCTACTCAGGTCCACTCTAACTCTTCTCTAGGTCGCGAAGGTCATGCTCGGCGCGATCGACGCTTCGTACGATACCAAAGACGAAAAATCACAGGCTCCTCCCCCTCCAGCAGGAGGCTACGGTGGCGGTTATGGCCAAGCACCCCAGTACGGTCAACCCCAGGGCGGTTATCCACCACAGCAAGGATACGGTGGCCAGCAAAGCTACGGCCAGCCCCCACAGCAGGGCTACGGTCAACCCCCTCAGCAACAAGGATACGGCCAGCCTCCTCAGCAGCAGTATGGTGGATACAACTCTCCTCCACCTGGCCAGGGCGGACCATACGGTCAGCCTGGATATCCCCCTCAGCAGGGCGGGTATGGCGCACCACCACCTCGTCGTTACTAATAGTTTTATCACGGCTTTGTGATTTGAAAGTTTGAAATTTGTCATGCGAGATGCGATACACGGAGAGACTGCGCCAAGAGCAGAGAGAGATTGATCGATTGATTGACGGTGGGTTGTGTATAGTGTATGGAATAGTTTTACCCAAAATCGCATCCTTTTCATCAAGACGTGCTAGAAGGTAGGCATGTAGCATCATCACCCATCATGAACTACATGCGCTTGTAGCATCAAGGCTTTGAAGAAAACCAGTAGACATGATCTTCTTTCCAGCGCCAAAGCATAAACCTCATAGTCTGATAGTAGGTATCGAAATATGTATATTCCTGTGTATGCATGTATGTACACCCAATGTCTATACCATCCGCTCATGAAAAAACAAACAAACAAACAGTCAAACAAGCCAGGGTATTCCGAGAAGAGAACAAAAACACATCATCAACAACGATGAAGAAACCATGGAAAAGGAGGGGGAACGAGCCCCTGATTGTACACAAATATATGCCTGCATGTTCCGAGGAATAAGCGAACAAGGGGGCGGGGGTTATAGATGGCCCCTTTTTATCGTCCCAAAACCTTTACTGAATAAGTCGTGAATGTCATGCGATTTCCGGCGCGCCGCGGCGGCGGATGCAGAGGCCACGGAGCCGGAGCGGGGAATTGCTGCTTCTTCATCTATTGCGAGCTCATTACCAGGATCATCAGCAGCATGACTGGGGATGTGATGATGGTGGTGATGGTGGTGGTCGTCGTCGTCGTCTCGAGGCCGATTGAGATATTCGTTCACCTCGCGTTCGCGCGCCAACTGCTCCTCTTCTTCCTCACGCGCAATCTCCAGACTCGATTTGATCTTGCTACTATCCCGATCCCAGCCCTGCTGCAATTCCGAGGCCGCGGCTTCCTCGAACCGGCGTTTAATGGCGGGATCCTTTTCGAGGTGTTGGAAAATATCCACGTCTGTCGGGAAGAAGTATTGTCTGAACAGCGTTACTGTCGTCTCAAACAGCAAGACCGCTGCGACGATGAGGAACAGGACGGCCCAGAAATTGAGACTGCGGCCGATACGAGTAAGAAAATTGCCGCGGACGTCGTAGATGGATTTGCCGGATTTGGCGTCGTTGTAGCGCGCGGAGAGGATCATGTTCCATAAGAACCAGCCGCCGATGGACACGAAGAGGACGATTGCCGAGACGATGGTTTTGTAGTGGATTTCGAGGAATTGGAGTTTGAGGTTGATGACTGTTATGCACGCTGTGAAAGTGAGTAGGCCCATTGGGAAAATGGTGTTGTCGACGCCCATGAGTGATTGCCCGAATAGGCCGTACATCGTGTAGAAGACGATGAAGGCTTCGATGACAGCCATTAGGGCCCAGCCGAGGTAGATGCGGATGTTGAAGCCTTGGTTGCGTTGTCCCTTTGTATAGAGCTCTGGCACGGCGAGGAGGGTTGAGGCAGAGAGGTCTTTTTCGAGTACGCCTAGGAAGATGACGGCCAGGGATGTGAATAGCGTGTTGAACATACTCAACGACCAGTTTTCGTACAGACTGGTACCCGTGTAGCCATTGTATCGCTGATACAGAGCTTGACTGAGGTAGAAAAGCATTTCCTTCCAGAATGTTCCCAGAGTGTACTTGCAGATGCGGATATAGTTCCAGCGGCCGTGAACGAGCAGAAGCTTGAGCAAAAAGCGGAATTGCGCAATAGAGTAATCCGATATTCTGGCGGCCTGAAGACCTTCCTTGCCGGTAATACCGATGCCGACATGCGCTTCTTGGATCATGGCAATGTCATTCGCACCGTCACCGATAGCCAGAGTGATGGCATTCAACACATGCTTTCGCACGGATTTGACCAAGAACGCTTTTTGCTTGGGACTAGCACGGCAGCAGATGACAGAATCGACCAGGATGGCTAGCTTGAAGAATCGCGGCATCAAGATTTCGTCGCTTTCGATCATAGACAGCGTCTGACCGTCAACTACCAGCACCGAATGCGCCATGCGACCCTTGCGAATGCTATTGATGGTGCTGACAATGGTCTTTTCAACGTCGCCAGCCTCCTGATCAAGTATAATGACCTCTGAGTACTCCTTGACAAGTCGACAAGAGTGACCGATGTTGATTGCCGTCTCACGTTTGTCGCCGGTAAGCATCCACAGCTTGATGTTTGCGCGTCTCAATTTGTCGATCGCCTCTGGCACACCCTTTTGTAGCTTGTCTTCAATGGCCGTGGCGCCGACGAGCTCAAGTTGCGTTTCAATCTGCTCGCCCACCTTTTCAATCTTTTCCTGTCGGTCTACCAAACTGGTGCTTGCCTCTTGGTATGCTTGCTTCCATTCAGTGTAAGTCGACTCGTCCAGAAACCGAGAAGCATACATCAAGGTGCGCAACCCTTCCGTGGCGAAGTCGTTCAAATGCTGGAAGCATCGTTCGAAAACAGCGTTGTCATCTACAACAAGGCTCTCCTCAACCAGATGTCCGTCATCTTCCTCTTGGAAAGAAGACCGGCCATCAGAAGATGCCATCGAGTTTCGGTTCAGCTGCGTCGATGGGCGAGGGCTGTAGTGTTCCCCGCCGTTGTCTCTGTTCAAAATACCACCATCGGTTTCGCGATCCTTCAGCCAAACGTCAACACTACGACGGAGTGTATCCCGCTTTCCGGACAACCCGCTCGACCGCCTTCGCGACAGACTCGGTCTTCGAATGCTCACAGGACTTTGATGCTCGCTGTGGCGTCGTATGGCCTCAAAGGCTTCTTCTGCTTTACGTTGGCTAGCTTTTCGCTCGATTTGTGTCGCTTTTTGCTGCGCTAGAGAGGCCTGGCGGAGCAATTTGGTAATGGTGGAATCTGCACCTTTGCAGAAAAGGCAGAGCCGTTGATCTGGCATGCGGACAATCACAGACATTCTCTTTCGAGCACTAGTAAACTCAATCACGTCCAGTACCTCGTACACTTCGTCCCAAGGATCATCATCAAGGCCAGTAGGATAAGTTCGCACTGTCAAAGTGTTCTGCTGTCGATCCATTACCAAGTATCCTAGCTGCTGGGCTGCTGTGACCAATGCCATTTCGTCGGGAGATGCGGCTTGATAAGTGATATTACCAGTCTCGTCTTTTTCGGGTATACAAGTATGGCACAGAGCCAAAGAGAGAATAAAAAATTTGGCCTTGCGAGCAAATAGAGTATGAGGTTTCCGCTGAATGTACTCCAGCATTTGTGTGGTATTGCCCCCATGGAAAGGCTTGCCATGCATGATGGATCGAGCACGAGAAGGTTCGTGCGTAGACGCCATGGACATACGCATTGACGATGCACGTATGCTGTCCACGCCAGATTTGCGACTCATCGCCTTCTTTCCTTTGATGCTCCGCTTTTTGTGGATCAACCAGTGCTTGTCGGCATCTCGTGCTGCTTCTTCGCGTAGATCAGAATCGTGAAGCCAAGCAGTACCAGCGACGCTCATCATGCGGAATTTCATGGTGTTATTTGTCAATGTGCCGGTTTTGTCAGAAAAGATGTAGCTGACCTGGCCGAGTTCCTCGTTTATAGTTGACGTTCTTGCTTCAAGAGGGGTATCTGACTCTTCATCGTACATATCGACATCGTTGAGTAGAAGCATCTGGCCAACTTTGACAATTTCCATACTCACGTAAAGGGAGATGGGAATCATTGTGTTGAACATGATAAGATAGGACGTGAAAACTGGACCGACAGCAACGATCGCATTGGTAAGGTACCAGGCATTCTCTTGGTAGTTTTCGTTCCAGACACTGTATGCAATGGTGCAAATCATGGCCATGAGAAGAACTATGGCAACGATGAGGACGACGACATAATTAACCACAGTCTGCAAGGCTGGTTTTTTTATACGAGGATTCGTGTTCGCATTCATTCGAATCTTGCATTCTTGGCCGGTGTATATGACCATTGCATAGATTCGTTCGGTGTTTCGTAGGATACTTCCTCGATATAGAATCTCATTGTTGGTGATAGGCAGCTTCTCTTCATTCACAGTGACATTGCCATCGAACTTGTAAAGATCAATGTTGGGATCTTCCACTGTGAAGCGAATGAAGTTCTTTCGTGCGATGATGTCCTCGGGGGTTCGGCAAGCTTCAGCCACGGGCCGACATGGTTGCTTCGTCTTCAGGTTCGTTTCACCGTCCAGAGCCATGGTTTCGATATGAGCGACACCGTTTTGTCCGTCTGCATGAAGAAGCACTGCATCTGCAGGCACTGGTTGATTGCGCTGGAGCTGGATAACGTCTCCGACGCGAACATCATGCCATTTTACCGCCACCCAATCGCCATCATCTTCGAGGGCCGGAGAGGCATCTTTGGTTTTCGATTTTTTCAATCCCAGCTTTCGTCCACCCGGCTGTAGGACATGCACATAGCGGTTGTTCTCCTCTTTGTCTAAACGATACCGGCGCAAATCGTCGAACCCTTCTTTACCCATGGAAATACCAACAAAGATCAACAGCGGAACAATTGTCGTAAAAGTACCCGTCGTACTAAGACCCGGGATCATCTGCAAGATGGAAACTACCAAAAAGTAAAAGTTGGCGACTTTCGAGAATTGCGCAATAAGCTGTTTGGGGAAGAAGCTCCACAGGCTATACCGACTCGAACGGATCGAATTGTCAATGTATGAACTACCGGATCGCTCATCGATAAGCGCGTCCACCTCACTGACATTGAGTTCAATATGACGACCATCTTTGGTAGGCGGTAGTGGTTTGATTCGAAAGACCTTCTCCTTGACTGTCTCGTTCCATTGACCAAGACGTGCATAGGCTTTTGTCTTGCATGCCGTGGACTTTAACCAATTCTGACCCGCGGACAGAGAAAGACCATATTTTAGCGGAGTCGAATCGGAATATGCCAACGATATTAAATCTTCATCCTGTGAATCAGTTTCCAGAGTCGCCACCGGCTGAATTTCCTCTTCTGCGACAACAGAAACTTTTTCCTGTGTATCTGAGCTTTTTGCCGTAGACGATCGCCTCGTCCGTAGTTCAATGCCTGGACCAGTCGTCTCAGTGGCCGATTGAGTTTGTATATTCCTTGCAAAAAGCGAGCGCCGCAGCGAATAACCTCGATCCCGAGTTCGTGATTGCGGCGAGGGAGGGGAAAGAGGTGTATTGGTAATCGAACTGCCGCTGCTGACGACTCCTTGATCGGGCGATACTACACTGGGAAATGATTCCACGTCTGTATTGATTTTGAGTCCCTTTGTAATCGGCGGTCTCTGCGCATCTACACCTTGTCTCGTAGGCGGCTCGAAGCTCGTGCGCGGCACTCGCTCGATTTCCGACGAGAATCGTACTTTTCCAGGCGCATGTCTGGTATTTGCTGCATCGACTGATCTTCGCGCTGGCAAAGTCGCTGCCCGTCCGATATGCGATTGCGCTGGTTGTGGTTGGTCTGGTCTATCCTCGGATGTGTTCGCAGCGACTGGTGTAGTGATTCCGTCACCTTGTGCCGTCACCTGCTCCGACGGTTGAGCGGGTTGGTCGTTTTTGTCGCTCATTTCTGCAACCCCTATCCTCCAACGGTAGCAATTCAGACACCTCCTTTCAATATCTTCTCCTCTTTCGCTCCGGTCAGGCGATAGTTTCACCTGTATGTCATAGCGTCATGCAAATCGGTACCGCAATCAACCGATCGATCAAGTCGAATCTCGTGAATAGTGCGAAACGGTTATAGAAATTCGTAACTGGACGGAGAGAGGCCGTCGTCGTCGTAAATGAAGTGGCGTAACGTCACGAGATTTAAGGTTCCAACTTCCTGGGGCCCCAACTCGAAAGCAAGGACAAGAACAACGGGCGTGGTTATGTACAAGAGAATGATGAGAAGACGGTGAAAAATAGACAGTCAATAACAAAAAGAAACAAATAAGGCAGCACAATTCGAAACGGGCTAGGAAGAAGCAATGCACTGTACAACAAGACGCAAACGTGGTGGAAAATTGGGATGAAGACGGGCAGGGCAGGGCAGGGCAGTGGCTGTGGCTGTAAAGAAGAATACGCTGCGGAGTATCGTTATACTACGTGGTACGCAGTCTGTGCCACGTCAAGTTAGGGACCGTACAATGCGGATACCATAATTACGGTAAGATAACACCGGTCTTTTGGCCGGCGAGGCAAAATACAGACACGTGATTGGCCCAATTTCTAGGGGCTGAGCGAGTCGCGGTGACGTTTTCGTACAGCCACGCTAACCCCAGGATGGTACAGTAGGCTTGGCAATCTGGGTCCATACAATCCCGATCTGGTTAGTTTTTGCGATAAGGTGAAAGCCCTAAGGCACCAATGTTGTTGCCTTCTCTCTTCAATTTCGCGGCCATGTTCATTTGTTGGTAAATGCAAGTCTGATAGACTGCGCAAACTACGGAGTACTAAGTAGTAATAATATGCATGTGGCATCAGGCTGTAGCTATTCTTAGATCCCAAGTTGTCCTTGTCAGACAATCCACGTTTTGGACCCATATAGCCATATATTGTTGATCGCTTCCTACCCCGGAACTCGGTCTCGACAATCATCTGCTGTGCAGAACCTATCTTTAATCTCGTTGAGACTTATTTTTTGTGTTGCCTGACTAGCGTGATAGACACTGAATAGTTAGTCAATGAACAAGGTTATGGATTGGGTTTATTAGGGTTACCAGGGTAGATTATTGCCATTTGCGCTGCTGCTAGATCTGTTGCTGGATCCACTCGATGGCATTCTCACAATCTTATCTCTCACGCCTTCATGCTTAACAGTTGTTCCTTGCTAAGTAGAATCATTGCGTTGCAAATAAAGCAGCGCATCATGCGTAGATAGTTCGCACATTGAACTATCATCAATCTGGCAGCTCAAGAACATGCAGCTTTGATCTCGGTACGCAGTACGTGGGTCTCCAAACTACATACTATGTAGACTTGTCGCTCGGCGCAGACTGCTATACCGATTTAGGTATTCCACAGCATCCATACGACGGAATGCACGATGCGCATGCTCGAAGACATTCGAATCGAAGTAAAAAGGGTACTCATAAAGCGCAAACATTAGTAGTATTTTTTTGAGGTTACATCATGGTATCACAGAATTATAAGCGTAGTGTAGTACAGCGTAGCAAGCAGACGGACACACAGTATGTATTTACAATAATCCAGCAGCAGCGACCACGGCGGCAGCAGCCATTCCACCAACGCTCAATCCAAGGTTCCCCGTGGGGACAGGCGCGGCAGCACCCTTGGGGGTTTGAGTAGCCTGGGGGCTAGTCAACTTTTCGACACCAGCGGTAATGAGTAAAGCGTCGTAGAAAATCTCAGAGCTGGCAAAGGTCACGGTGCTGGAGCTGGTGGTGTCGGTCTTTTGGCCGTCGGCAGAGGCGCTGGCGATACCGGTGACTTTGCAAGTAGCGGCCTGGGTGGATGAAATAACGTCGCAACCGATCTTGGCGATGGCGGTGACGGGGACGCCGTATAATTCTTCATGCAGGGTGTACACATAACCCCAGGTCGAAGGGCCGGCGGTCATGGTCATGGAGCCTTGGCCAGAGCAGATTGAGTCGTCGATACACTCGACGAGGATTGTGGTGGCGATGGCATTGATGTCCATGATACTTCCGGCGAGACCGGCGGCATCAACAGAGGTTTCGGCAGCTTCGAAGATCTTGATGGTGGTAGTGCCGGAAGCAAAAGTTGTGGGAGATGGGCTGATGGCGTGGGATGAGGATGAGGCTGGCAGCAGGCCATTTTGGGCGGCGGCGAGAGTCGTCATGCCGAGGGCTGTTGCGGCGAATGAAGTACGCATGATCGTAATCGCGTTTGTTCAGAAACGAGTGTACTGATTAGATGATGTTTGGAGAGTGATTGACTGGAGAAGTGCTCGAAAGAAGGACTGTGGACAAAAACAAAGAGTCGTGAGACGGGATTTCTTTCAGAATTTAAACCTTTCAGATTAATTTAGTTAAATCTCGCTCCAGCTCACTTTAAAAGTTTAATCATTGCGAACAATCTCCTCCGTACTACCCGTCGCGTCCAGGTGGGGGGAGGCAACGCGACGGGCATGTAGTAAAGTCTAAACTCAGTCTAAACTAAGGGGGTGTGCTCGTCTAGCCGGGGGAGAGCCAATCATATTCGTGTAAAAATGTAGCCAAGAACGCCGAGAAAAGTCTAGCGTGCCTGAGGCTGAATTTGCCCCCGCTTAGCACGTGCTTGGCCTGAATTGCACCAATCAGATTGAAGGAGTTGGTATTGGCGCCGCGCTCTCCAAGGCTCCAAGGCTCCAAGGCTCTAAGCCTCCAAGCCTCAGGCAGCCAATAGAAAGCTCGACAGAAGCCAACATCCTCAGCAAGCATGCGCTAATCCTGGCAATTTTCATACTCATTAGATTGTAGTAGTTTGTACGAAGACCGACAATTTCACAGCAGAGCCGCATCCAAAGCGGTTGAACTGACTAATCCAAAAATCCAACCAATCACTGGGTCAACCAGAGGATCAGATATGTCGGCACGGAACCTGAATCCCTCCTTATTATAAAGACCGTATTTTTTTCTTAACACTGACTAAGCAGCCGCAGGCTGATTAGTCAGCCGAGCCGTAGCCCTACCAAGGTCAAAAGATTAATCCCTCCTTATTATAAAGACCGTATTTTT